>OY776286.1:43690429-44273288 GCA_963675345.1 Trididemnum clinides | reverse complement strand
GATATGTGATCAGGCTGCACTTCCTCCCGATCTGGTTGTCTTTCACCTGATGACTCGCACGCTAGCGGTGGTATAGTTATTTTCGACGTAACCAATCATTTTCTGAACTCTCAATCTCTATTTTCTTGACCTCTGCTCTGACTACGTAAGGATCAGCATTTCGCTGAAAACCTCTCTCTTAAACATCTACGTTCCTCTTATTCGATCTTTGGCGGATAGCAGAATCGACTCTCTTTTTCCTTCGAAAAATTTTTCATTTTGGGGGACTTCAACTGTTATTACTCTATCGGACTCAATAGGTACTGCAGGTCTTCTTGGGAGTGAAGTATGATATCGGGTGATCTCTTGCAAGTTAATAACCCTGACACTCACGCTCTTCCATGTTCCTGCGCCAGTAGCTTCCCACTTGACGTCTCTTGTGCTCCCTATTCTCCAGTCCTTTTTTGCCTTGAAAGGTACCTCAAGACTTTGATTCTAATCACCCCAGTTTTTCTTAATCTTTCTATTTTTTTCACTCTCCCTCCCTAAGGAGATTCCTACTTCCTTCAATTTAGAAAATGCTCGTTGTATGACCTTTGATCACACTGTCCTTCTGCCAAGAGATACTCGTCTTTTTTCTTTGTTACTGCGCTCTTTAGCACCAAATGCTGCTAAATTTTTCATTGCGTTCGACCGCGTCCAACCCAAATCTCAAACCTGGTGGTCTTCCAAAACGGAAGTATGGGCAAAGAAGAGAGGCAAAATTTTTGCTTCCGCTCACGGAAGTAATGAACAGCGACAGGCGACCTCTGGTCCAGGCTTCGAGGAGTTGCCCATCTTCTGGGGGTTCGTGTTCTTCGGTCATGCCCTCAGAAGAGGTCGGGCAACAACAAAACAAGTTTTTATCTAGATTACGAGGTCATCAATTGTAATTCTACTATGTGTTAACTAGATCTCGCGCAAATGCGCAGCTCCAAGAGCCGCATTCTCCAATCGACTCGAAGTTATACCCGAAAATCATTTTGCTCGATTTTACGTCCTTTTGATCCGTTTGTAAGTTTTGTTAGTTCACCACTAGGCTGCATTGTAATAACGCAGAAGAATTACATTAAATTACGAAAAAACTGATTTCATCATTGTTATTCGCAACTCTTACAGTGTGACTTTGTGGTCACCCTTTTAATGCTTTTGCTACCCGAGATCAACACTTGATGATTTTTCAAAAATTGCAACTCGATTGATTTTCAAAGATTATTTCAACGCCCTTCCGATAATATAAAACTTGTACTTTTATTATTTATTTTTATACTACAAAAATTGAAATTTAGGACCTTTAGTGTAACTTTGCCCCTCCCCCAAAAAAGAGTGGTAAGCCGAGTAAAAAATAGTTAGCCTAGATTTATTTGAAGATTATGATAAGGTACTAACAATTAGTATGGATTGAAAGCTGAGGACGCTTACTTTCCAGCAACATTTAATTCTAATTAGGGGTGAGAATTAGTTTGTAATGTCTGATCAAAAATTGGTTGCCATACAATCATACGTCACTTTCCTTTGTTAGTTGAACAATTTTCCTGCTAGTCCTAAGGAACTTGCCATTTTATTGACTATATTTTTCTTCGAAAGCTCGATACTTTGGCTTTATCTATCTAAATTATCAAAAAGATTCATTACAAAATGAAGTCACTAAAAGTTGTGAAAGTTAGCCTCCTCTCAGTAAAAAGTTGATAATCCCCCTACAAAAAAATGAGATTAAAGATGATCCTGATTTATTTTTAGTGACAAAACATTCCTTTCTGGTTGCGTATCATCTAAATGTTAAAGATATTTTCTTTTTAAAAGCAAAAAGTCTTACATAGTTTATGCAAAGCCTTATTCTGTAATGACTATTGAAATTGGTAAGATGCAGTAGACTGAAATTGTTTTTTGTGTCGATCAGAAGCACTCAAAGTGTGGTGGCTGAGCGTTACAAACTTGCAATTTCGTAGAAAAACTAATCCCTCTGGTATATTTTGATTATTCTTCTTTAAAACGCTGGCTATTTAGCATTATCTATATAAATTTTCATAAAGATTCCACCTAAAAATAAAGTCTCAAAATTTTAAAAGGAAGCTTTCTCCAAGCAAAATAATTGGTAATTTTCCTGCGAATAGAGATAAGGTAAATGTGGTGCCGTTTTATCTTTTATAAAAAAAAATAGTGTCAAGCTTTTACAAAAAAAAAAAGAATTTTGAAGAAACTTTCTTTTCGAAAATATATATTGTGGCATATTTTAGGCTAAGAGTTATTTTCTAACGGCTGGTGAAACATGGTCCATACAATAGGCCTAATTTATCTTCTGTACAGGCCAACAACGCTCAAAATGTGGGAGCTGGACCTCAGAAAATGCTAATGTAGAAAAATATTGTCATCCCTTGACTGGTAAGTCGTCTTGGGAATCTGAGAGCAGAGGCAACTCTTTCTCATATTCTCTCGCAGTTTGCTTATGAAATTTTATCGGCGCCCATCTTTCTCAGCTCGTTGCCATCTGTCCGCATAAAGATGGGAGGCATCCCGTTAAGTGCCTTGTTTGAAGACACAACAAGCAAGCTTGCCGGCTTGTTCTTCACACTATCCCTATTGTTTAGCGCCAAGCGTGAAAATAAAAGGTCTTGACTTGACTTGGGGGGAAATAAACCCCAGGCCTACCTACTGCGAAGTGGACGCTCCATCCACTACGCCGTTGCAACGGTTGAAAAGGAAACAGAAAAAGTAGATATATTCTTTCCATATTTCAAAACACTTTTATGCGCTTACACGACTTTTCTCGTTGCCATTTATCAAGTGTTTAAGAAGATTGTGTAATAAACAAGACATTTTTTATTTCGAGAGATCGAATACTGAAGGCAAAAATTTGGTTACCCCAGCAAAACGAGCGTTTTAGATGGTCTTGTTTCATCTTTAGCAATAAAATATTGGTTTAAAGGTGCATCTCTTCTCAAAACTGAAAAAAATTTTTTAAAATATGTCATATTACTTATTTCAGGCTAAGTTTTGATTGATAAAAAAACTAGCCCACATAATAAATTCTAAATTATTTTCAATGCCGGCCAAAACCCCTCAAATTTTGATGCCAAGCCTCAGAAAATTAAAAAAAGTAAACCCCTTGAAAATCTTAAAACACTTTTTACGTTTACCCAACACTCTTCTTGCCTTGTATCAAGTTTCCAAGGAGGTGATGTCAACTACATGGATTTATTAATTTTGAAAGGTAGGTTATTATAAATCAAACCCCAACCAAATCGGCTCTGAAAAAGCTTTTGATTCATTTTTAGCAACGAAGCAATCTATTTAAACTGCAGATCGTGTAAATTTGGAAGAACCATCCTTTTCAAAGATAGGCAGTACTAAGAGCTATGGGCTAAGAGATTTCATAATGGTTGATGGAAAAATTTGATGCAATAAAGCTCAGCAACCCCAAAACTCCAAAAATTTGGCTACTGGGCTTAAAAAAATTTCAAATTCTAGAAAAAATTATTCCTTTCATAATTTTTGACTGCATTTCCTCAAAAGCATAATTCTTTTGCATTAACTAGGATACATTCAAAAAAAAATTATTTACACTCTAGGTCTCTAAAGGCTTTTGAGCTTTGGGTAACACTAGTCCCTCCAACAAAAAAGAAGTGGGTAAAGATGTTTTTACTTTGTATGGAATTACAAAATATTTGTTGTTAGAATATACTCCTGCAACTTGAGATAAAATTTCCTTTTTAAATATATTCTACACTCCATAACTTGATTTAATTTTTTTTTTCATTTCGATAATCAGAACAGTTTCAATACTTTTTTGGTTTGGGCAAAAAGTTTTAAAATAGCTATAGTTCTGGGTCTCCGAAAAATGTAAATTGTAGAAAAATTGAGTAACTTGGTGCATTTTGAGTATTTTTTCTGGAGATCATAGTTCTTGAGCATTATCAATCTAAATTTTCAAAAAGATTCATCAAAAAATGAATGCAGTGTACCACTCAAAGAGTTTATAGTAATCGAGATCTATTTAAAACCCTTATCTCTTTGAACATGGCACGTGATTACCATACCCTTATCATATATCGATTTATTGAGTTATAAAGGCAATCTACACGCTTTACATGCATGTTTACACGAATGACGCGGTTATTTCACAAAGTAATAGTATTGCAAATAATAAAAACCTCCCTCCCATAATTTGACGAGACCATCCATCCCTGGACGCGTTTCGTCCTTTTGTTAGAATCTATGTATAGTAATCTATAAATAAATAGTAATATATAATCTATAAATCTATTTATAGTAATCGAGATCTAGAACATGCATATAAAGCGCGTAGATTGCCTTTATTAACTCAATAAATCGATATATGATACAGTTATGGTGATCACGTACTTGTTCATAGAGGTAAGGGTTTTATGTAGATCTTGATTACTACAAAGTCTTTGAGTGGTACACTGCATCTTCGATACGGATGAGATCCCCGTACCAAAGTGATAGCATGCACCACGCGCGTGATGTGTGCGAAGGAATTTGTAATAGAATGATGCTACATTTTTCATATTATTGCAAATATGGGGTTTTGGCTTTTGGTGATGACGGGACAAGCCCTGCTGATGAGTCCAAAAGGACGAAACGCGTCCAGGGATGGTCTTGTCAAATTATGGGAGGGAGGCTTTTGTTATTTGCAATACTATTACTTTGTGAAATAACCGCGTTATTCGTGTGAACATGCTATAATATAAAGCGCGTAGATTGTCTTTATAACTCAATAAATCAAAAAATGAAGTACCCTATCTAAAATTTTTCTAAATTAGAGTAGGCTTACTTTATTTTAAAGATAATTTTTTACCCCCAAAAAGCGGAGTTAATTTGCATAGCTTTTTATTTTTGGCCAGAATTTTTTTCTAAAGGTCAATTTTATTTTAAATCTCAATGCAATTTTCTTTTCAGTGATGTCTTTGGAGCTGGTTTCCTCTCGCTCTGACGCCCGCTGGCGTGCAGCCTCGCGCTGCCAATTATGTCTTGAGGCACCGCTTTTAGTTTGTAACCTTTTGAAGATTTTTCTATGACAAATTACTTCTCTTGTGGTTAGCTTTAAGTTAGGAAATCAGTTTTGGTCTATACTTGAATGGTTAGCAATAATGTCAAAACGAACCTTGTTCAAAAATAAACGGCAAGTAAGTCTTATGCTTTGTGTTAGATCGTTTTTAAAAGTCAACGTTAATGCTATTGGGGGATCTCTTGGCCCTTGGCAAGACCTGCTGATGAGTTCAAAAGGACGAAACGCGTTCAGGGATGGCTTTTGTAAATATCTCTAAATAGCATTGCTCCCTTCGGAAACCTCGCGCCTTTAGCACTCGCTTTGTTGTTTTGTTTCTCGCTTATAAGACGCTCTCTATCGATCGTAATCACTTGGAGCGAGCAAATAATCTATATAATAGCCAATGGCTTAAACGTATGGAGTGATAAAATAGGGTCATTAATCATTTTATTTTTTGAAAATTCACCAAACTCTTGTTGGCGAAAAGGCCAAAAAAACTTTAGATCTAAACAACTGAAAATACATATAAAAATATATCCCAATGATTAAAACAGGCTAGTAACCACATACGAAAATTAGTGGCGATCAATTCCCCAAGAGAAGGGGTGAGCAAATTATTTCGCAAAATAATGCAAATTGTAAGCATAGGCTTGCACAAACAAACAAAATTTTATATGAAGTGTATATAATTTGCATGATATTCCCAGCTCTAAACTGCACTCAATTTAGATTTGGGTGCTGTATCTCATAACGTTGTGTATTTATATCCCAATTTGAAGCAACAAGATCAACGTTTAAAATTTCTAGTTAGTTACCAGCAAGGGTGTCTGCTGGGTGTGGGGCAAAAAGGGGCATTTGCCACCACGGTTTTTGGTTGCTACTAAATAAATTTAGTACAATACAGTTTTAAATCACTTCTCCAACAAATGTTACCCAATTTAACAAATTACATTCTTGTTATCAATGATGAGCATGGGCGTTAGGTTACTGAATTTTTTTTTAGTTGGTTGAACGCACTTGACAAAAGTCGCAAAAATATTAAAACTTTTCTCGCGTTCATCCACTATAATTAGTCATTTGATTGCATACGTAAGGTCCATCGCGTATAAAATTTCTTGCTGGTAATGCAAATATAAAAGGTCCACTGTTTTTTATGGCATGCATTGGTCTCGCATCTGTAATTGCACATGTAACCAATGTTCCTCTTCCTCGCAAAGTTATGGCGCTGATTCATTTTCTTCTTCGCTCTGCCATTTTGTGATCAGATTTTTTACAACCTTTATCCTATCTATATTGTAAACAGTGGCGTATTTAGAAACATTTTTTGCTGGGAGAAGGGCAGAGCATTTTGTAAAGTTGACGACCTTTTTTTGAGATTAACTTTTTGAAACCTCCAATTTTGTGTAATTATCAAGCTGTTGATTGTTCCAAACTGGTTACTTGGGGTTTCCGCATTGTTGAGGGATTGCGCTTTAGAAATGCGGTAGAAATTCATTCAATTTATCGACACGTTTAAGATCATACCTCGTATCGTAATAGTATGAAAATCTTCTTAGTCATTAAAGGGATAAGCCATAACAAAATCGCAACCCTTACTAAAGACATCTTGAAAAAACACTTTCCGGTTTAAAAAGACGCATTAGGTGGACTGTAGCCATGGTGAATTCGAGAGTCCTTTGAAACCTGTTAAGTCTTGAACATATTGACCTAGGATGATATGTTAAATCTCGAATTTTGATGCAAAGCTTTCCAGATATTGTCCTTCATCTGTAACAGCTTCAATTGCTTGATGTAGATTTTGCAAACTTTTTCCAGATTCTATCGAAAGGTTTATTTTACCAAACATTCTGATGAAAGCAACAAGTTAAGCTAAAATACAAAACTGGGGCAATCGTCAATTTCTATTACAATTGCCTCAGCACTATCGCTGTCATTGCTCAAGCAAGGCAAGCATCCACTAAATCTCCAATTTAGTAAACACAACACCGAACCTTTTCCACAAAAAGATTTCTTTGAAATCTAATGATAAAGCAAAATTTCAAGATTGTGGAAGGGCGCCAAGGTGATCGACTGTATTTACAGGAAAAATCTGTTAAATACTAGGATCAGTACCAACGACTTTTTTGTAACTATAGGCTATAGGCCTATCTGTACAGTATAGAACCTCCGGTTGCGCTTACTTTACTGGGTCTTGGCATAAACGCTGCAGTCTGGCAAAGAACGAACTGATGCACAGTCAAGTTATTACAATCGCAACGCCTCCATCAGTAATGTGGAGTTTCAGAAGATGGGTATTTGTGAAAACAGTAATTGTTAATTAAATTTCACCTAGTCTCCCCAGCGATACTAGGAAAGTCCTATCTACAACTGCAAACTTCTTGTCTTGGACAAATAGACTTATAGAACTATTTTTCAAACGAAGTATCGAACAAGTTACTAATTGAACTTCCGGATAGGGCACCACTTAACAATTGTTTGCACTTATCAACAGTTACTTTTCAGTTGTCTTACTCTACAAAATCCATACAAAGATTAATACGTTGACTGATCACTTATGTAATACTAAACTTTTCCATTGATATAAACTCAATGATAACAATTTGATTATTAACTAAACAAACTCTAGCGCCGTTTACTACTACTTTACCTGCAGGCGCGTTTGCATTTGACATGAGCAAACAAAAAGCGAGGATTCTAGAGAGACTACGCGTTGATCACGCGTTAGCAAAAATGAACTGTTAAATCTAGCAAAGTTCCACAAAGCACGACAGAAGATTTACAGCAAAAATATTTAACAGTAATGAAGAATTAATGTGTTTTGACATAGCCAACTGTCGTTCCCAAATTCAAAATGCCTTGTTTTAGTGGAATCGAGTAGAGAAGCAACATGGGTGGTAGCGCCGAAAAGCTATATTTCTATCAAAGTTTTTAAAGTGCCCAGCTATATCTTATTTGTCCTGTTACCGGCATGTACCTAGAAACTGGACTTGCTCAAAATTAAAACAGCCAATATTTTACAAACTTTTATCCGTTTTTTTTACCGCAAGCATGAAAGCATAAATGCAGAGTTTTGGGGTAAATGCGAAACGCCAAAGGGACTACTGTAAAATTTGTGACATAAGCTGTTAAGCATTTGGCGAACTACCAACAAATTTTCGTACCGTATGCCTATTTGGGTAACCTAACATCTTTGGCTACGCGTAATTTGCTAGGTCCTAGCATAATTAAAGCTAGGAGAAGTGCGAACTACCTCAAAGTTAAGTTATTAGCATAGGTTTGGTTATACTTTTAAGAGTATAATCCATACACCATGTTATTGTTGATTCCTGTAAGATGTAACATAAAAAATTGCCAATTTGTTTAACTTTGCTATGTTTTTCATTGATATGTCTTAGAGATTAAGATTAGTCAGGCTTGAGACACCACTGTACAAAGGTAGTATAACTTGCCACTGCATTACCAAAAAATGTAGAATTTTTGAACTACGGCTATGTTAATACTCTAATGCAGCGGTTCCCAAACTATGGGTCGCGACCCACTGGTGGGTCGTGGGCATAAATTCAGTGGGTCGCGAAAGTCATTCAAAATTTAAATTACTGCGTGTGTTGTCTCAAATAATTTACAAGTGAATTAACATCTTGAATAGAGGTTTGTTTTCTCTGTACTTTTTTCCAAGTACTCCGAAATTCATGCAGAATTATGTGGAACCCGAAAATTTATGTTTTGAAAAGTGGGTCGTGACTTAAAAAGTTTGGGAACCACTGCTCTAATGCATTATTTTTCTTCCGCAAACAGCGTATCATTTGTTTGGTTTCAAAATAACAGTGAACGAATCATTACGCACAGCTGCTGCTTTATTTTACTTAAATCGTAACAGACAATGTTATAACATCATAGAACTAGTTGAAGCGTTCAAGAAGAAAGAGAAGCATGCTTAGGCGGTTTAAAATGCTTAAAAAAAGAATCCCGTGTAGCATCGTCAATTTAGCTTAAACCGTTGTAGAATCTTTTTTATTGAAAACACCTCATTGATACAAGGTATCTTCCGAAAAAGATTTTGATTTCATTTCTACGATTACTATTTTTTGAGAAAAAACAAAAACTAAATGTGCAATCAATTGTAAGATATGACCTTGGGTTGAACGCCAGTTGGATGAAATTTTTGTGTTTGCAAGTTGGGGTTAGGTGGCTTTCGTTTGAGGAAAAAATGGTTTTCCTCAGTCAAGAAATTTTGGAAATTTTTGGAACTTGAATAATGAGAATCATCCGATTGCCGAATATCCGGAACCCGGCACTATCCGGTGCTTCCGGATATCCAGTATCCTGCAATTGATTTGCCGGATACCTGGTATTCGAAAAATTTGCTATCCGGCACAACCCTATTTAGTATAGTCGTGTCGCAAGTAAATTAATCCTTATCTTTAAGACAAATCAATTAAGTGTAGCAAAGATGAATAAATCGGCAATTTTTCATAAAAAATCTTGCCTGAATTACAAATCTTATCAGCATTTTCACTTCAAAAACCTGATTCATGGATAAACCACAATTTAACTCTATAGTAATAATTAAAATGTAAGTGCATCACTTCAGCTTGGTTTGCTCTTCCCTCAGCTGCGCTTATGCCAGGACCAAGCAACATACTCGGAGAAAGAGGCTTTGAGTTCTCTAAATAGGCACACAATTACTAAAAGGTTGTATGTAGTGTGCTTAATATTTAAGAGCTTATTCCTGTAAATGCACAGCAATCGCTTCAGCGCCCTCCGACGACTTTGAATTTATGCTGTTGGTGAAACGAACTGAGGAAAGTTCAATTCCGAAGCGCGCCTCCGCTAAAAACAGAGCAAACAACTTGTCGCTTGGGACTTTAAAAATTCTGGGAAAAATACAGTGGTTATGCGCAACTCCCCACTCCATAACGTGTATCTAGTAGATTGCCTGTAAAAATAGTGCTTTTGATGTTGGAATGGCAATTGCCAGCCGGTGTGTGAAAAAACATTGACTTTTCATTTTCTCACAGCTTCCCATGGGTTGAAGTCGACGTAGCAGTTTCATCTGATATTATCAACACCTACATTACTAACGGGGGACCTGTTATAGTGATAACTTAAAAATATAAGGGCTTGACTTTAAATTAGTTTGCTTTTTAGGCTTATCTTTGCACCAGGAACAACCAACCTACGCGCAGCAAAAAGCATCAAGAGATTAAGATGGAAAGAGCTGCGTGCTGCAGCGAAGATTGAAAACGGCTTATTATCATAGTTTATTGCACATTGATCATTATCTAAAAGATGCTGATCAATGGCAGAATCACAATCCGGTTTGATGTTGTTTCGTTTGCACGATCTGTGTGGTTGAGATCGACGTGGACGGGTCAATTGCTGTCTTAACCATTGCAGAACATGTTGCTTGATGCGATCCTGTAGTCGTTGAGATGTTCGCCCAGCGTACCGACTATCACAGTGGCACTTATATTCATATATGACTGAACTTTTCTAAGTGGTAGGTAGAACATCCTTGCGGGTCACAGGCAGCATGCGCTTTGACGTAAAGACCAAGCGGGTGCTGACAAAACCATCGCAGGTTTCCACTGCGGTTTTGACTTCTTTTTCCAAGTTTGTGGAGGGCTTACCAATCCAAGGGACCCTCAAGTACACCAGGCACTTTTCTGGACTGAATCGCTTAAGGGTGGAACACTGAGCAATTTTCTTGGTGATCTGAGCGTTGACTTCGTTTTTAGAATAGCCATTGTCCAGTAATATATTCTTGATCCGTTCTATTTCTCCATTGAGTCTACGCTTGGTGCAAATCATTAGGGCTTGATGCACCAATGTATATGTTAAACTTGTTTTATGTTTGAGAGGACTAAAGGACTCCCAACGTAAATACTGGTCAGTGAAAGTTGGTTTCCGGTATACACTGGTCTCAAAGCAAAAATCTGTTCTTTGGACGTAAACATCAAGAAACCGTAGACATTTCTATTTCTTTTTTTAAAGGCGAATTTGAAAGATGGATGAAAAGTTAAGTTTGGTCAGGAATTTATCTGCTTCAGCTTCGTGATTGAAGAAGGCAAATGTGTCGCCAACATATCTGAAGTATGTTGGAGGTTTCTGCGTTTGAGAAAATAACTTTTCTTCATAATATCCTTCAAAGATATTTGCCAAAGCCGGACCAAGTGGTGATCCCATAGCTACTCCGTCTGTTTGCTTGTACATGGTGTTATTGAAGCTGAACTCAACTGAGGATGTAGCACTCTCCGAATAGATTAAAGTTTTGTTATATATGAATGTAAGTGCCACCTTGATAGTCGGTACGTAGGACGAACATCTCAACGATTACAGGATCGCATCAAGCAATATGTTCCGCAATGGTTAAGACAGCAATTGACTAGTCCACGCCGATCTCAACTACACAGATCGTGCAAGCGAAACGACACCAAACCGGATTGTGATTCTGCCATTGTTCAGCATCTTTTAGATAATGATCAATGTGCATTAAACTATGATAACAAGCGGTTTTCAATCCTCGCTACAGCACGCAGCTCTTTCCATCGTGATCTCTTAGAGGCTGCTTGTATCAAGACCCGGCGCCTGGTGTTTTGTAAACAGAAAGAGGTTGTTTACTCTCTAACTCGTTCGATAATCGTGACGTTCTTATTTGGCCTCTTGCTGCGCTTTCTCGGACTTTCGCTATAGCGAAATCTTTCTTTGGTGCGCTTTTCAATACTAGCGCTATCATTGGCTCGTCTTGATTGCCTAACGTCCAAATTAACCACATAACACACTTATTTACTCTAGATCTTCCCTTTTGACGCGATACCGCCACTGATGAAAGCGTCACGAAAAGCTTAATGGCTGAAACAGCTTTTTTCAAAGCTATATTAAAATTCTGTACCACCAACAGAAATATTTTGTTGTACAAACAAAAGCAAGAAACCTATATCTGAAGAACTCAATTTCAAAACAGTGGGCAGACAATATTTTTTTTGATGGCTCTTCGGAGTTTTTGTGGTGTTGAATTGTCTCCTCATTTCTATTTATTTGTTTGATTTCAAAACACCTTTATTTCATGTCAAAAGCTGTTCTAAGAGCCTGCTTTTGTTTTAAAACACCCTACATTCATATTTACTTTGGTTACAAATCGTCTTCCATCCACAATTTGATTGCTCTATTAATGTAATTGCTCAGTGACGTAATAAAATCAGTTGCAGATTTTGTTAAAAGGGTGTTATTTAGCTTATGTCTTCGGAAATAGCAACTCCCAAGCGAGTGCGGACATCCCGTTCAAGACATAGCGATACAATTCGCTTTCTCGTGAATGGAGGAAAAATATGGCAAATAAAAAAAAAATGTCGTAACAAAGCAATTATCTTGTTATAAGCTTTTGAAAAACTGGTTTTAAAATACTCGCTAACCAAGCCAAGCAATTCAAGCCGAACTTGGGAACTACTGTAACTTGGAAGCTCCAAAGGAAGTCTGAAAATAACGCAACTCAACCCACTATCGCTCTCCTGTGAGTCTGTAAGACATACTTCTAAAACACATCAAAGAAGTTTATCAGGCTGCAAAACGAGACTGACCGCTGTTCTGCTCTAATTTAATGAATTATAGACTTTACCGCTTTAGGCGGTGCCCAAACTGCTTTTCAGCGAATGGTGATAAAGAGTGGTTTAAATTGAGGCAGCGAACCTACTTGGACACAGCTATTCAAAATAAGTATTCGCAGTTTTTCAAGTTCGCTGAAGTATAGATTGTTTCGTCTGTGGTCCACCTCAATAATTCACAGTCATTTGCCTGTAGCAACCACATTTAAGCTTTTCATTTTTTGAGCAAACAGTTTCTTGACGAAGTCATAAAATTTGATTTCATATTTGAGGGGACCTCGTTTGAAATACTCCACCGAAGCTGCGCTCATCCGCTTCTTGTAGGCAGTTCGAGTCAAATTCCGAATCCGTTGGATTGCTGAAAAAAATTCAAATAATCATCCCCTGCTTCCAGCAACCGTCAATAAATCCTCGCTGCCAGCAGTGGGGCGTTTTGATTGGTGAAATGCATTATTCCTTTTTCCTCCTCGTGCTTGGGACAAATGCGAGGCATAAAACTGTTTCATTGTGATTTGCTCCGCAGACCTATTTGCGTCGGGCTGGAAGAGAAGGACCAACCGACTTTGAGTCAGCGATCAAGCAGCCCACCACCAATAAAGCCGGCAGACATGCGCCGTGGTGTGGTATGTCGGTGAGCTTATTATTTAATGGATAGACTTTTTGGCAGCAGGTCAAACAACAAAGTCAATTAAGCGGCCTTCGTGCAGAGTAGGATTTTCAGACAATTAATTGAACACAATTAATGCCCAAAAGTCGGCAATTAATTGTACTTTTTACCACCTACCATTTTAATCAACATTGTTTGATATTAGGAGCATAAAAATGCGATTCATTTGCAATTCTTAGTAAAAAGAATAAAGCCAAAATGCTTGCAAACATTTTATTAAAACCTTTCGCTTTTACACTAAAAGCATCATCAGTTAAATAAATGGTTACTTAAGGCTGGGCTAAGATGATACTGCATTAATAGCTAACCGCTGTACAACTAAATTTACGAGTAATAAGGTTATCAAAATCATGATATCACAAAGTGATGAAAAGTTGATTGGTGGTACAAAACTTGAATATTGCGGAAAGTAATACATTCATTTTCTCGAAGCTTTTCGTCTGACTCGTCTTCAGGAGAAATACGTCAGAATGAAAAAGATAGAAGTGTACTCGCTTATATAGAGGAATACTCGATAGTGATTGGTCGATGGGTCGACCAATGAAAAGAGAGGAAACTAATGTGAAATTTTTAAGCTGTATACGAATTCTTTTTGCTTACACAAATTTGGTTTTGATGTTTTGATATAAGTAGCTTCAAGAGTTAATTCTTGAAGTTAGTTATATCAAAACCAAATTTGTGTAAGCAAAAAGAATTCGTATACAGCTTAAAAATTTCACATTAGTTTCCTCTCTTTTCATTGGTCGACCCATCGACCAATCACTATCGAGTATTCCTCTATATAAGCGAGTGCACTTCTATCTTTTTCATTCTGACGTATTTCTCCTGAAGACGAGTCAGACGAAAAGCTTCGAGAAAATGAATGTATTACTTTCCGCAATATTAAAGTGATGAAACAAAACAATTGCCATTAATATAATTATCAAAGCAAGGCTAACTTGAGAAGCGCACTGCAGATATACTTTCTATAACTATTACGTATTAAACAAATAAATCGGTTGCGATGCTCCATCCAGGTTAATTTGCGGTTGAATTTTTTGAATAAGTAAGGTGGTCCGAACTCCTATCCGATCATGTTTTATTTTTCGCTGCTGTTGCACATATGTTTTGATCCCTATTTCTTATTACATTGGGCTACATGCTTGTTACGAAATAATGTGCTTGAATCTAGTCTTGAAATAATTCAATTTGACTTAATTGGTCTCATAGTTGACAAATTGCCTTTTTTAGGATTATTGTGTTATCGCCCGGAATTTTGGATATTTCAAGTGGCAACTCTGACTTGTAATTTAGTGCTGTTAGTGGTGTGGTTAGCCTAGGGTGGCCACAGACTGTTATTAGCTTAGTTATTCGGAATAAGCGTTTTACGGTGTATTTTCTGCAATAAAAACTGCTAAAAGATACCTATTTGCTGTTTCTTGGACAAGTCATTAGTGCAGCCCTACACGTCGCAGCTAATTTCAAGACTAAGTTGATGGGTAAAGGCTTCAATAGTTTTACCACTTGTTTCTGATCAGTTGACGGTGGTTTCAGCTTTCCATTAAGTCAGCTCCATAAGGTTTCTTTGATTCGTAGTTTTCTGCGGTTGTTGCTGTGACCAAGTATTTCGGGAGAATCGAAATTAATCTTGTGGTTAGGATTGCAAACAAGGTGCTTTGCAACATCTGATTCTTTATTAGGTTTTCCGTTTGGTACATGTTTTTGAATCCGTGTGACTAGATAACGGTGAGTTTGGCCAATGTAAGATTGTCCACACGAGCAATTAAGTTTATACACAAGTCCAGCATTGTGCATTAGGACTTGACGATCTTTAAATTTGAAGCATTTGCCAATATTGTGAGTATTGTGTAAAAAAATGAATCGAAATTTTGTAGAAAAAGTTTTAACTAAATACTGCCGAATTTCTTTTTCAATTTGCAACGATATATTGTCAAGGTAAGGTAATCGCACAAAGAGGGAAATTTCTTTGCTTTCTGAAGTTTTCAGACTTCCACAGATGCCACCGGTATGATATTTCTGCATGATTGGTGATTCATGTCGCTTGTTCAAGAATAAACGTATTTGTTTGTCTATGTATCAGAAAGGACAGCCATTTCGTTTCAATATAGAAGATTTGCCTTGAAAATCCTCATGGATTAGCCTATACGAATTACATATGTTGTATGCTTTGTGTAGTAGGGTTTTAACTAAATGTAATTTGTAACGGGAGGGAACAAAACTGTCAATTAAGGTAAAGACGAGTGTTTAAAGGTTTTTGGTGAGTGCTTATCTTCAATATTCCTTCGATATTGTCTATTCAAACACCTAAACAAGGCATTTAATGATTCTCAGCAGTTTCGTAGGTAAATTGTACATTGGGTTGAATCATATTGAGTTGTTGGTAGAACTATAAACATCTTTTTGACTTGAAAACAATGCAAAGCAGTCGTCTACGTATCTATTAAATATAGTAGGCTGTGGTCGAAACTGTTTCGTTTGGTCAATGATCCAATTCATGCACAAATCAGCCAAAGGCGGGGCTAAAGGAGACTCCATAGCTACACCGTTTGTCTGTTTGTAATATTGGTTGTTGAACTGGAAGATATTAGTTTTGATGGTCCAGATAAATAACTTTTTTAATTGATCTTATGTGAGCCCGTGAAAAAGATTCATGGGCTCACTTTAAAAATGAGAATTTTCAAGGCAAATCTTCTATATTGAAACAAAATGGCAATCATTTCTGATACATCCACAAACAAATACGATTATTCTTGAACAAGCGACATGAATCACCAATCATGCAGAAATATCATACCGGTGACATCTGTGGAAGTCTGAAAACTTCAGAAAGCAAAGAAATTTCCCTCTTTGTGCGATTACCTTACCTTGACAATATATCGTTGCAAATTGAAAAAGAAATTCGGCAGTATTTAACTTAGTTAAAACTTTTTCTACAAAATTTCGATTCATTTTTTTACACAATACTCACAATATTGGCAAATGCTTCAAATTTAAAGATCGTCAAGTCCTAATGCACAATGCTGGACATGTGTATAAACTTAATTGCTCGTGTGGACAATCTTACATTGGCCAAACTCACCGTTATCTAGTCCAGAGACGTAGCAGCCGCCCCCCAATTGGGGGGGGCCCAGGCCAACTTTGGGGGCCCAAGTTAGTCTGAAATTGCTTTTTGGCTACGTGACTATTTTCAGTTCAGCAGACTTGTTTACAACCGATTTAAACTGTAGGAAGAAATTGGCTTGTGACATCATAAGTGAATGCTACCTCATTTTATCTCGCAGAATCTAGAATATTTCGATTGATTTTCTGGTAGAATCTTGAATATTCGATTGACGTAACAATGCGGTTGTTACGCAACAATCATGGAATGGTCTGGAATTCTGTTTGGCTATAAATACCGGGACAATATATATACACTGCAGAGTGCAGATAAAGTATTTTATTGACATTGTATAGAATGAAACGTTCAAAAAGTGGTGCTCAAAAGAGAAAAGAAGCAGCCACTGCTCGAGATGCTGTAGCGAAATTGCCCAAGATGACAGATTTTTTCAAGATTACTGAGCAGAGTAGACCTGGCACTAGTACCGAGAGGGATGAAGAAAACTTTAGTGTACAAGAAAAAGAAGACTATGACGATCAGCATCAAAGTGATTGTGAATTTCCAGAAAATGTAAGTTGTGATTTACCTGCCAATACGCAACCTTCAATATCAAAAATAACTGAATCTCAATTTACCCCTATCCCTGATGACCCATGTAAATGGCCTGAAAGTATTTCTGATGCTCAACGATGTGATATAGTAAAGCGTGGACCACATCAACTAATAATGAATTTTCCATATAATAACACAACTCCAAGGCGACGTTTTTCCTCCAACCCTTATAAACGTGTGTTACCTAATGGTGAAAGTGTTTCACGGTCGTGGCTAGTTTATTCTGGGGAATCAGATCAAGTTTTTTGCTTTTGTTGTAAGCTATTTGGAAAAACACTAAGCCCCTTTTGTAGTGGTATAAATACATGGAAGGGTTTTTCGAAAAAACTGAAAGACCATGAAAACGGCATTTCCCACCGAGAATGCTGCAGTCAATGGATATTGCTAGCTGAAGGGATAAGAAATTCATCCACTATCGACAAACGCGAGATGAATATTTTTTTCAATGAAAGACGTTTTTGGAGAAATGTTTTAGAGAGACTTATCGACATTGCCTTGTTTCTATCGGAAAGGAATCTTGCTTTTAGAGGATCTAAAGAAGTCTTAGGATCTCCTCACAATGGAAATTTTCTGGGTATATTTGAGCTTTTGGCAAGAAGAGATCCGATCCTAAAAGAGCTTGAAGACAGAATCAAGAATAAAAACACTAAAGATCACTATTTGAGTCCTACCATACAAAATGAACTAATTGAATTGCTAGCGACAGAAGTTGAAAAAGAAAATTTACAGCAATTGAAATTGGCAAAATATTTTTCTATAATTTTGGACTGCACTCCAGATATGTCACATCATGAACAAATGTCTGTCATTCTCCGTTATGTACTATGTAATGAAGAAGCTGCTGTTGTTAAAGAAAGATTTTTTGGCTACTTGAGAATAAGTGACAGTACTGGGAAAGGCTTGTTGGACGCTTTCTTAGAAAAAGCGACCGAACTGCAACTCGAATTGTCTGATTGTCGAGGTCAGTCATATGATAATGGTGCTAACATGAAAGAAAAACATTCTGGGGTCCAAGCAAGAATGCTAGACATCAATCCCAAAGCTGTTTACGTGCCCTGTGCAAACCATACCCTTAACTTTGTTGTTGTTGACAGTGCTAATTGATCGACGGAAGCATTGACATTTTTTGGAGTACTTACAAGGTTGTATGTGCTGTTTTCTTCCTCTGCTCAGCGTTGGGAAATTTTGAAGAAACATGTGGAGCTGTCCATGAAGTCACAATCTGATACTCGTTGGGAAAGCAGAATTAAATGCATCAAGCCTCTTCGATACAATTTAAAAAAGGTGTTGCTGGCACTGAAAGACTTGGAAGCCATTTCCATAGAAAGAAAAGATGGAAGAGCTGCCTCAGAAACAAAATCGTTGATAGCTCATTTATCAAAATGGAGTTTTCTTTTGTCGGTGTTTATTTGGTATGATATCCTATTCCAAGTCAATAAAGCAAGCAAGATTCTTCAATCGTATGGAGTCTCCCTTCATACAATGGAAACGGAAATCCAGGCAACTGAAAAGTTTTTGCAAAACTATCGCACAACGGGTTATGACAGTGCCGCAACATCTGCTGTTGAAATAGCACAGGAATTGGATATTGATCCTTCTTTTCCTCCGTCAAGAAGTGGAAAGAAAAGAAGATTGTTTGATTACCAAGGTGAAGAGGAACAACGAGCTACTCCTGAACTGAAATTTAAAAGCAACTTTTTCTATCCATTAGTAGACCAGGCTATTATGTCAATAAAGGAGCGCTTTAATTTGTTACGTGAGGTTTCTTCCGCCTTTTCGTTTTTGTACACACGAGACAAACTTTTGCTTGTGCAACAAGAAAATGCTCTTCTTACTTGCTGTAAAGAGTTCCAAAAAAAGTTCGGTGACATTGATTCTGATGAAATGAGCGCTGAGCTACAGCGGTTTGTTTTAATTTTACAAAAAAAACGCAATCTCAATACGGCTCAAGATTTTCTTAACTATCTTCTAAAGACTCATTTATTTGAATTGTATCCGAATGTGTACATCGCACTTCGAATCTTACTAACTTGCCCCGTGACTGTTGCCAGCGCTGAAAGAAGCTTCAGCAAATTACAACTGATCAAAACTTTTAATATAACGTCTATGACAGACAGTAGACTATCTTCATTAGCCATGTTGTCAATCGAAAATGACTGCACCCGATCTCTTGATTATGACAATGTCATAACAGCATTTGCGAACAAAAAGGTTCGCTCCAGACTATTTAAATGATACTGTGTTTTTATAAGTTTTTCATGTTTTTCAGTGTCATTGCTTTCGTTTCGCAGTGTCTGCATAAATGTCCTACTGAACTCTGGCATCGGTGCCGAATTTTTTATGACTTGCACCTTCGGTATCGGCATGCTTTATTCTGACATTAGCCTGTTTACTTATGTACAAATTGTGGTGTATTTTCTTAATGCAGCTTTTCATTTTTACACCTCTAAAGCGATATGACCTGTGCGCAGGGGCTCTTGCGCTTACTTTGGGGGAGGGGCCCGAAGTTGGAGTGCTACGGGACTGATCTAGTCACACGGATTCAAAAACATGTACCAAACGGAAAACCTAATCAAGAATCAGATGTTGCAAAGCACCTTGTTTGCAATCCTAACCACAAGATTAATTTCGATTCTCCCGAAATACTTGGTCACAGCAACAACCGCAGAAAACTACGAATCAAAGAAACCTTACTTATTCAAAAAAATTCAACCGCAAATTAACCTGGATGGAGCATCGCAACCGATTTATTTGTTTAATACGTAATAGTTATAGAAAGTATATCTGCAGTGCGCTTCTCAGTTAGCCTTGCTTTGATAATTATATTAATGGCAATTGTTTTGTTTCATCACTTTGTGATGTCATAATTCTGATCTTTTTCTTCTTTCGGTTTCTTTCTATTCGTGGTCTCCACAGTGCGAAACTATTCTACATTTTACTCGATCGACTTTGTCTCCCTTCCTAGCTCCAACCCTTTCCATGTCTTCTTTCGCCAAATGCATCCACTTTCTTCTTGGCCTTCCTCTTTTCCTTCTACCTGGCACCACCATCTCCATCATCCTTTTTCCCACGTAGCCTTCTTCTCTTCTTTTCACGTGTCCATACCAGCGTAGCCTTGCTTCCCGAAGTTTGTTTCCTAGCTTTGCGATTTTCGCGGTGCCTCTCACGTATTCGTTTCTTATCTTGTCCTTTCTGGTCACTCTCAGTGTCCATCTCACCATTTTCAACTCTGCAACTTCCATTTTTCCCACCTGTTTTTCCGTCACTGCCACCGTTTCCATTCCATAAAGCATGGCTGGTCTGACAACACTCTTGTAACTTTTACCCTTAGCCCTTGCTTATAACTTCCTGTCGCACAGAACTCCAGACACCTTCTTCCAACTCATCCATCCTGCTTGGATCTTTCTCCTTACTTCTTCTTTACATCTTCCATCGCTACTAACTGTCAAACCCAGGTATTTGAAATTTTTCGCTCTCTTTATCTTTTCTCTTTGCAGCTTCAACTCTTCTCCATCATCCACATCCCCAGCCTTCAAATACTCGATTTTGCTTCGGCTCACTTTCAGGCTTTTTCTCTCCAGTGCATTTCTCCAAATCTCCAGATTATTCTCTAGATTATCCTCTCTGATTTTGCCTAGACAGCACTATGTCATCTGCAAACAGCATATCCCATGGCGCGTCCTTCCTGATGTCCTCCGTCAACTTGTTCATGATAATGGCAAAAAGGAATGGGCTGAGTGCTGAGCCTTGGTGAAGTCCAACATTCACCTTAAATTCCTCAGTCAACCCTGCTGCACTTCTCACAGTTGTTGTCGCTCCGTCATACATATTCTTGATAATTCTTATGTAGCACTCTGATGTTTCAGCTAACCGCAAGCATTCCTACTGTTGCTCTCGGGGTACCCTGTGGTATGCTTTCTCCTGATGTCATAATTCTGATAACCTTACTAAATTCAGTTGTACAGCAGTTAGCTTTCAATGCAGTATCAACTTAGCCTAACCTTCGACAACTATTTATTTAACTGATGATGCTTTTGGTGTAAAAGCGAAAGGTTTTAATGAAATGTTTACCAGCATTTTGGCTTTATTCTTTTTACTAAAAATTGTTGGATATTGTTATGCTTTATGCAAAAAGTTACGTGAAGGCATGAGGATTGACTGCGCATAATACCAGCTTCTGTGACGTAATCACTTAGGACATTGACAAAGTTTCCAAATTGCTACTCTTCCTACATCTTCTTCCACTAGTCAGGCGAGTTAAAAATTAAACTCCATGCCCTTGAAACAAAATTCGCTTTTATATTTTGAAGAGCTACACCGCTGTGGCACTTGTGAACCTTTGAGTCAAAAAAACAAACAGGGCGTCCTGCAAAATCGCAACACTTTCGTAGAGTGTGGCGTCACAATGTGACGTCATATCCTTAACCATTAACTGATTTATGTGACCGTGACTATGTGACTAATTCATGTGACCGTCGGTTCAATACCTGAGTCCACCTGACGAGTTCTAATAGGAACGAAACCGGTCGTGGAAGTGGTATTTTATTCAACTGATTGCAGTTAGCCTATATGCCTTAACATCCATTAATTAAAAGCATTAACTGATTGTTAATCATATAATAGATAAAATCAAGATACACTAGATCAGCTGAGCTACTTTATTATAAGAAAAATCGATTTCGCTCAATACAGGCATTTTCAGTTTCTATGTAAAACGAAAAAACAAAATGCATAAACCAACTTACCGTAATTATAAAATAGGAAAACAGAACTGACTATCTCACACTGGTTGAAAAATGAAAATACAAAGCTGGCTAATAATATTTCGTGAACTTACTTATAATTGCTATGAATGGGAAATAAACTAAGGGGGCTGACTAACTACTCATTGGAACAAAACACTACATAATGCTATTCCTCGACTAAAACTAAACAGACGATATAGTACCAAACTAAAGACATAAAAAAGAAAAAACTAAAACTTGTTACTCGCTCATAGCTAGTTACTAAGTAATAGATAAAAGGCTCAAAAAAATTTTTGAAACAAGTGTTACGTCATAAACAAGAAAAAATGACAAGAGACATACGACGTAAATCATTTAATAGCTGGCAAAATCATAGTTTGTAGGTTTATAGACGCTCCAAGTTTATGAAGCCATTTATCTTCACATACTGTATATCTAACATATCAAACGGTGGTTCTTCAACAAATACAACAACAAAACACTGTGACAAACTAGGATGGCGTGCTAACAAAAGATTGTGATTAGATTTATAATGTTGCAGGAGAGCGGTACTACGTTTTGGGTCGAAACATCAAATTTTTTCCAAGTGTGTCTATGGTTATTCCATCTAACTGAAAATTTATTTTTTGTCTGTCCAACGTATTGAGCATTACAATTTACACAATTAGCAACATAAATACCATAATTTCTACAATTTAACGATTGGTTAAGTTTAACCAATCTATTGTTTTTTTTCACATTTGATATAATTTACACTCCTTACCATACATTCATATTTGCTAAATTTTCCACAAAGAGCGCAATTGCCACACGGGCTTGATGAGCCAAGTTTTAAAATCTTTTGTTGTTTATGGGTTAAGTTTTGTACTTCGTTAATGTATTTGCCAGACATGCGGGTCTTTTGTATATAACATTGGCTTCTGGTTTTACGGAGCGTTCTTTATCAGTGAGTTGTAGACATTGTGGAAAGCTTGTTGCCCATGGAATCGGATTCTTTTCTGTCTGTTTTTTCTGATTAGTAGGTCCAAATCTTTCTGTCCAAGTGCTTACTTTTTGAATCATGATCTGTGTCACTTTTTTATTAAACCCGAAACTTAAACATTTGTCTTTTAATTCGTTTATGCTATTTATGTAGTCTTCTTGTCTTTTGTTCAATCTGCGTAATCTCACTGCTTCACTAAAAATGATACCTTTAAAGATATGAAGTGGATGGTATGAGTTTCCGTGTAAAAATTTACGTCCTGCTGCTGTTAGTTTTGTAAAATTTTTTGTTACGAAACCAATTGGGTCGTCTTCTTCAATTTGATGAAATACATCTAAAAATTCTACACCTTGACCAGTTTGTCTGTTGTTCACCTCGCGAAATGTCAGGGTTAAGCCATTATTTTGAAAAATATTGGTTAAAGCTGTTTGTAGAGCTTTAGTGTTACTAAATCCGAATGAAATAAAGAAAATATCATCGATGTATCGTCTAAATAATTCTGTCCGTTTTAAATTACCCCTAATTTGTTCAATTATAAAATGCATTACAATATTAGTCAAGGAAACGGGATGATTATCTCCTGTAACTCTGCCAGTTTTTTGTTTGTAAAATTTTTTTCCAAATTGAGTAATAACATTTTCCAAACAAAACATCACCATTTCAACTATACTTTTCATAGCTTTTTGACTATAAGGGCTGACCACTTGCAAAGCTTTTTTCAGAGCTTGTCCAACAAGATTTCTTGATATAGTAGGATACAATGCAATTACATCTGCTGCCACTAAATGCAATGATTCTGTTTGTTTTGGCTTTTTCATTTGATTCGTTTTCCATTCTGTTAATACTTTCAAATAGTTTTTGCTATCTTGACAATATTATCAATTTGAGTTTGACAAAATTTGACACAAATGGGTTGTAGAATATACTCTAAAAATACAGTAAATTTCGAAATAAAAATATTTCCTGCCGATTGTAATGATCTAATGGGAATCAATTTTGGGCTCAATTTGGAAAAAATTTTACAAACAAAAAACTGGCAGAGTTACAGGAGATAATTATCCCGTTTCCTTGACTAATATTGTAATGCATTTTATAATTGAACAAATTAGGGGTAATTTAAAACGGACAGAATTATTTAGACGATACATCGATGATATTTTCTTTATTTCATTCGGATTTAGTAACACTAAAGCTCTACAAACAGCTTTAACCAATATTTTTCAAAATAATGGCTTAACCCTGACATTTCGCGAGGTGAACAACAGACAAACTGGTCAAGGTGTAGAATTTTTAGATGTATTTCATCAAATTGAAGAAGACGACCCAATTGGTTTCGTAACAAAAAATTTTACAAAACCAACAGCAGCAGGACGTAAATTTTTACACGGAAACTCATACCATCCACTTCATATCTTTAAAGGTATCATTTTTAGTGAAGCAGTGAGATTACGCAGATTGAACGAAAGACAAGAAGACTACATAAATAGCATAAACGAATTAAAAGACAAATGTTTAAGTTTCGGGTTTAATAAAAAAGTGACACAGATCATGATTCAAAAAGTAAGCACTTGGACAGAAAGATTTGGACCTACTAATCAGAAAAAACAGACAGAAAAGAATCCGATTCCATGGGCAACAAGCTTTCCACAATGTCTACAACTCACTGATAAAGAACGCTCCGTAAAACCAGAAGCCAATGTTATATACAAAAGACCCGCATGTCTGGCAAATACATTAACGAAGTACAAAACTTAACCCATAAACAACAAAAGATTTTAAAACTTGGCTCATCAAGCCCGTGTGGCAATTGCGCTCTTTGTGGAAAATTTAGCAAATATGAATGTATGGTAAGGAGTGTAAATTATATCAAATGTGAAAAAAAACAATAGACTGGTTAAACTTAACCAATCGTTAAATTGTAGAAATTATGGTATTTATGTTGCTAATTGTGTAAATTGTAATGCTCAATACGTTGGACAGACAAAAAATAAATTTTCAGTTAGATGGAATAACCATAGACACACTTGGAAAAAATTTGATGTTTCGACCCAAAACGTAGTACCGCTCTCCTGCAACATTATAAATCTAATCACAATCTTTTGTTAGCACGCCATCCTAGTTTGTCACAGTGTTTTGTTGTTGTATTTGTTGAAGAACCACCGTTTGATATGTTAGATATACAGTATGTGAAGATAAATGGCTTCATAAACTTGGAGCGTCTATAAACCTACAAACTATGATTTTGCCAGCTATTAAATGATTTACGTCGTATGTCTCTTGTCATTTTTTCTTGTTTATGACGTAACACTTGTTTCATAAATTGTTTTGAGCCTTTTATCTTATTACTTAGTAACTAGCTATGAGCGAGTAACAAGTTTTAGTTTTTTCTTTTTTATGTCTTTAGTTTGGTACTATATCGTCTGTTTAGTTTTAGTCGAGGAATAGCATTATGTAGTGTTTTGTTCCCATGAGTAGTTAGTCAGCCCCCTTAGTTTATTTCCCATTCATAGCAATTATAAGTAAGTTCACGAAATATTATTAGCCAGCTTTGTATTTTCATTTTTCAACCAGTGTGAGATAGTCAGTTCTGTTTTCCTATTTTATAATTACGGTAAGTTGGTTTATGCATTTTGTTTTTTCGTTTTACATAGAAACTGAAAATGCCTGTATAGGGCGAAATCGATTTTTCTTATAATAAAGTAGCTCAGCTGATCTAGTGTATCTTGATTTTATTATATGATTATCAATCCGGATCGCTTCGAGCAGGTTACTTCATGGGTAGATTCCTGGTAGTATATTTTTACTTTTGCTGTCACACTGATTGTTAAAAATTGGTAATTAATTGCTTTTGAGCAAAATAGGCAATTGATTCATTGTTAACGTTAACAATTTAATCGGAAACCCTATTGCACTGGTGGACAGTCAGTGGTTTGAAAGTGCAGCGGAATGGGTACACTTAAAATAACTGTACCGTGGTACTTTAAAAGAAAAAAAATATTTTTAGGATTTCAATTAAAAGAATGTTCAAATATCACGTTCATATAAAGCACGGAAAAGTTATTCCAAAGCACTTTAATTAGGGATCAAAAAAGACAGGGACCGGAGTTGATAAAAAAAACTCAGAATCAAACTATTTAATGTGTTAAAGCAGATTATCGAATTTTCTGATTATGGGTCTGCTTATTATATCAGACAGTAAATCGGCATTTAAGGACTTTAACAATACTTGTCTAGCTGTAACATAGAGTAATAAGTTATTAGCATAAATGCCCAACAGTGCCTTTCAAATGATGTTGGATTCCCGTGCGGCTCCAGTTTTTATTTTAAAAGCCCCGTTCGGAACTATGTGGGCGGCAAATTTGTCATTCCTTGCCAGTGGCGGAGTAGATTTTCCGGTCAATTATTAATTTGCATGGCCCGTAGAGAAACACTAGCGTATCTAGAGCTTTTAAAGAAAGATGCCCTAAATTAAGTTATCAATCCAGTACAGGCCTTTCTTAACCCGTTCACTACGATGACGATACCCCTATCGCCATGACGAGCGTAGCGCTTGCCTCCGATGATGATAAGATTATTGTTATGACGACTGCAGTGCTTGGCTCCGATGACAATTACCAAACATTTCAACATTAATAGCATTGATGTAGCACGAAAATCATGTTAATAGGAAATGTGTGTGTGTTTACCCCTCCTCTTTCTTGGGATGGAGGTACGGCATGAACGGTAATTCAGGTTCATGCCGTCAACCTAATTGATATTAGGCTAGGGGAAGATGGCAGCCCATTTCGAACCAGTCTTGAGTGACTGGTAGCCCCACCACCAACAAGGCGGACTGCCACTGGTGGGTACCCAATAGTCGTCTGACATGCTGGGTTAGCAACTTCACAATTAGAATCCGGTGAAGTAATGGTGGGGCCACCTGTTTGCCACATAAAGGTGGAGGCGTCCCGTTAAGTGCCTTGCCCAAGGACACAACAAGCAAGCTTGCCGGCTTGTTCTCCACACTATCCCTTTTTTATGCTGAGCGCCAAGCAGGGAAGCTGTGAATACAATTTTTTAAAGTCTTTTGGTATGACTCGACTTAGGGAATGAACCCCAAGTCTACCGACTACAATGTGGACGCTCTAACCACTGCACCATCGTGCCGGTTAAATAAGGAATGTCGTATACCGCATCGTATGGCGCGGTCGTGCGGAAGGGGTTAAAGGTCACCAAAATCAGTCCAAAACCGAGCGCTTTTTTTAATAAAATTGAGATGAAGATCTTTGCTTTTGAAAAAGATTAACTCATAAACGCGCATTGAGCTAAAATATCTGGCTTGTTATGATTAAACAGAAGGCAAGGCACGTGCTTGCTTTCTACATATGCAAGTGGGAGGTAGTCAATCAATTATTTTCAAACGACATCTATTTTTTGCGTCATAATGCTGCAGTGTCAAAGCTGCAAGCATTATCGGCCAAGATTTGCAAAATTGAGTTAGACGAGCTTCATACAAGGGAGGGGACAACATTTTACCAAAAAGCTTCATATAAGTTTCTAATCCACTTTTTCAAAACAAGGTGAATAAAATCATTTTAGGGTGGCACTATTGATATCAGAAAAAAAGATGCAAAAAGCAAAAATGCTCAAGTACCAGAACTAGGGTTAATTAGGATATCAATTATTTTTATTATCCGGATAACGGATATATCCGTGTACTTGGAATTTAGCTAACCGGTTAACCGGATAATAACTGCTAAATATGAAAAGTATTGTACAGTTTTATTATAAACATAAGCACACGTGCAGTACAATCAAATATAAAAAAATCACGCAGATTTAATGTTCAGTTTCTGCAAGGCATTCCTTATAAAGCACAATGCATCGATTGTGGAATCCTGTAGACGAGACCGGAGTTTTGTAACAAAGAGTCCACATGCACTGAATGCTCTTTCTGCTTCCACAGAGGTGGACTGAATAGTAAGCAGAGCTTCATAGAGAGTCTGAAGGTTGGCAGGTCGTATCCCAGAAGCTTCAAACACTTCACATTCCTTTTGGACCATTCGTCTATTAACGTTTGGAGTAATGGAAGGACGAGTAGCTGGAATTGATGTTGACGTGATAGCTCACTCTAGTTCTTCCTTGAGAGATGCACCTGATGAGTCTCTACATACTGAAGTAGAAGCGAGTGACGCAAACTGGCTTTCTTCTCCAGGACCAGGCTCTAGTACTCCGAACAGCTTTTGCATTAGTGTTGAAGCAAGAGTGTACATCTTGTTTTTGTTTCCGTATTCGCCAAAAATATCAAACTTGTTCTCCATTAGAAAATTGGGATCATGCAAATATTCAAGTAGATGAACAAGACATGCATTTCTCCTGTCTTTGATTCTTACCTCAAGATGAGACTTAAGAGATGCCGAGTACGCAGAATTAAAATTAGAGAGAGTTTTAAATACAAAATTATGAATCCGCTCAGCTGTAAGAAGTGTAGCGTTCCTCCTGTAAAGTCCATCTACAGCGTGTTTGACAGGTTCAAGGACATCAATCAGATCATGGGGAATTTTAATTTCGGTGTTCGTAATGGCGGTAGAAGTTCCAATTTCGACAAGAGCCATTCTGATACATTTTTCTGCTCTTACAAATATTTTAATCATCTCTAAAAGACTGTTCCATCTAGTCTTTGAATTTAGAATCAACTTCAGCTCTGTGTTCAATTGTGTTTGGATATGCTTTTGCAAAATTTTGTCCTTAAGAGGACTTTTGCGAAACATCCTTATCACTGTTCTAACCTTCCCTATCACTTCCACAACAAACTGTTTAAGTTCTACGCCAATTGCTTCAGTCTCCACAAGATTTACAGCAGCTTCAACAACTTTTTCCATCTCCTCTTCTGAAGAAAATTCTGAATCCGACCCAGTATTATTATTTTCCCTTTCCTTTTCTAGTCCTTCAAAGAGATTTTGCCTTGCATACAAGAAATCAGTTACTGCTAAATGATAACCATACGCAAAACAGAGCTGGTGGACGCAACAAATCATTCTTCCAAAACTCTTCATCACACTAGCTCCATTTGTCGTAGCTGCAACAACGTCTTCCATCTTGAGGCCAAACTCGTGCAATCTTTCTGTTACCAAATTCTCTGCTCTTTCAGCTGGCATAGAACCTTTGATTCTTACCATTCCTAAATTAAGAGGGTCTGAATCATAGTGCAGGTTTAAGTTCATGTATCTTTTGCTTCTCGTACTAGTGTATTCATCAAGAGTGACAGAACCAAAATTTTCCAGCCCCTTTTTTATTTCAATCATTTTCTTTATATCGCTTTTCAGTGTTTGGGAAAAAGATATGATAATACTTCTGACATTTTGCACCGTTTGTGGTAGCTTGTATTCTCTTGCTAAAAATGCTTGTCTTACTTGCTTACTAGTAGATACGGTGTTAAAAGAAATTCTTTCCACAGCTGCTAGCTCTGCAACAACCCTTTCCAGAGACTCTTTGGTTGGTTTAAAATAGTTTTCAATCGTGCTGGTGCCCGTGGAACTTTTGTTTGTGTTTTCCAAAGAAACTTGCTGTTTTGCCTTCTTTGTTTCGAGCAGAATTTTATGTTTTAGACAAAGGTGGTTTCTCATTGCTTTTGTGGATCCGCCTTTACAAGAAATCGTGTTTTCGCAGGTTTCACATTTTGCCCTATCACCATTTCTAGATCGTAGAAAGCAGCCCCACACGGGATTTTCACTTTAAAAAACGTTTAAATTCCATCTCTTAAATTTAGTCAATTTAAACTAGGTTGTATTCAAAGCTTTTCAAGTTCAACTGAAATCTTCTTACAGCCAAACCCTGCACACTTCACAAACTTCACCTCATAATTCAAATGCAGTCTTCTATTAAAATAATCATTTCCTTGGCTTTCTTTGGGACGTGTGAGTAAAGTTCACTCATGCATTTACGAGTAGTTGAAAATATAAGACAATAAAAGTGTGAACAAAAGTTAAATTGCGCTCAGCGGGAGTCAGCCGCTTCATAACAAAGAATGTTGAAACTTACTAAAAAGTTTTAAAGCATTAGCAACGATATTCTTTTATCCGGCTAACCGACATAATTATATCCAGATATCGGATAGCAAAAAACCTCCCGGTTAATCAGTTAACCGGTTAACCGTTATCCGGATAATCCAACCCTAACCAGAACGCCGCAGATCCATGAAGTTTCAGCTTTTTATTCAAAAAATTACAATGATTGTAAATTTTTTCATTATATTTGCAGAAGGAAAGCCAAAAATCTAATTTTTTCAGTGCGAGTTAGGTTTTCCTTAAATTTTTTGATGCTTGCGCTGACCGAATCTTTGACCGCAACGCGCCACGCAATCGCTTTTGAATAATTGGTCTCCAACCAAAAAAATTTTCAATTTGCTCTCCTTTCCTCCCCATAAAACAAAAAGCTAGATCTGCCTTTGAAACTATAGCCCAAAAATCATTTCCTTCTCCAAATTCGAGGCTATCTCCTCTTGTGATAGGGTTTCTATATGTCCTCGTTTTGGATCACATGTCGTCCTACAAGATAATAGCCTTTAAAAGACAAAAATGACGAAATTTCTTCTTTTTCTCTATTAATTGCATGTTTTGAGATAAAATTGGACAAAACAATTGCAAAATTGTGACTGTTGACCAAAACGGGCAAAAAATTAAGTCTACGAAACTAAATAGTCAAGAAATTGCTTCCAAATAGTTCATCTCCAAAAAAAATGTTCTAATTGAGAAGCATACAAAAAATTTTCCGTATAGCCAGCCTAAAATGCAATTCTTTTAAAAATATATATATATTACCATTATTATTAGTGTTGCGCATGCACAAAACCGGGTACGAAAAAAATTCATGTGCCGATAGCGCCATCTAGCAAACAATGTAGTCATATGACCTTACTCTGAATGGCAGCAACAATCAACTCACGGTCACTTTTCCAAATCTCCACAGATCCCTGAAAATATCGTGGGAGCAAAGTTTCAAGAATGTGGAGAGTATCTTCAAATCGTTCCAGGATTCCGACAAAGAAATAATCACGCACGACCCGTTCTCTCGCAATCGTCAGTGACTTCTGTTTTGCTTCGCTCGATGAAATGCTGAAACACATTGTTAGAAGCAAAGTTCGTCACAACAAATATGTTCCGGGTCGTTTCTTCAATAAAACGTAGATGTTGAAACCACGTGACCTAAACTCATAAATGATGTAAAATGAATGACGTCATAATTATTGGATGACTAACACAATAAACTGATTAAGATAGAAGAAACCTACTTGACGCACTCAGAAGAGGATCCACAAAAAAAAGGGAGATACAACCATGGCGCGACACACTGAGGGTGTTGCCTGGCAACGCATTGATCGATATCCTGAAATCAAGATGACGCGCTGAGATGACTCGCGTATTTAAATTTCCCCGCTTTGTATTCATACGCGGAACAGCTGCGAATAACTCTGAAGTTGTCGGGTCCAAACAACTTGTAAATAGACCTGCTTCAAAGTTATACTTGATGCATGTGTACGACAAGCATTACAAGCGAGCAGGAAAATGATCGAAAATTGCCCCTTCAACATTTATGTATCTTATTATTTTGTTCTACTTCTTGCATATCTTAACTTCATTCTTCTTCTTCGTGGGGGTAAGACTTTTCTTTTAGAACCACCTCACACGTGAAAGCATGTGTTGAACAGCCATCCACTGTGATCTCATCAATATCTGCCAGGCAAAATGCTGCATTATGACGATAACAATGATGGATGAAAGGATATCAGCTGGTGATTGGCCGGTAGTTTTTCGGCGCCTGGGGCGGAGGCTGCTGTGAAATCCATTTTCCACTGTGTAAAGTTTAGAGGGATGGGTCAACGCAAGTTCTAAGGCGGTTGGCCTTAACCTGGACAGGTCCAGAAAGAGTCATTCGTGACAGCATTGCTCTGGCCTTGGGAATGAACGCAGGGGGCTGGGAGGCATTTCTCTGCTCCTCCAAATTCTATTAGTTATTCGCCCACTGCTTTGCACTGAAGTTAGACTCGCGATATTGTTTCAATTTTATTCTCTTCGCGAAATTTTTTGTTTTCCTCATTTCCATTGTTCTACGTAATTATTTAGCATGAATTGACTGGGTGTTGCGAGAAAATGAAAACAATGGAATCGAAAAACAAATCATCGCCGGCGTCGTCCACCATTCGATTTTGGCCGAGCCAAATCCTTACTCGGCTTATCCACCTTCACTTATCCACCTAGGTCACAGTTATCATTGCGACCTTTATATCCAATCACGCCATTGCCACGTCATAATGACCTTAACGATTTTCTAACGACGTTTGATCGAAATTTGATTGAATCTTGGCCTCGGGCGCCTGCTGCCATTTTTTTATTGCGAACAGTTTGGACGGGCGATGTGACCTTCAAAGCATGTTCTTTTGCTTTAATCGCAATTCTCTGCGTTATGCTGATTCGCGACAATAACAATGACCATTTATCGGTTCATAAGAGAAAACTTGTAGGAGCACATCAATGGCAGTCTATTGTGGTGATGGTGAAAATACCTGCCACACAGCGTCTTCACGACCGGTCCGAAATCTCTTAACCTAATCATGTTCCGGCTTGGTCAACTGAGTTGAATGTGTGATTATGCGCCATACTTCATTTCTAAGAATAGAAGACATCACCACCAGTTTTCATTGAAGGATTGATCTCGAAGTTAACACGATTGCATATAAGCGGTGCGTGGAACGTCATCGCATGACTATGACGAAGTTAGCAGAAATAAACTATCCCTAGACACCCCCACTCACTTTCCCGAGTCGCCCCCATTCACTGTCTGGAGTCACCCCCATTTACGATCTTGAGTCACCTTCACTCACCATTTCGAGATACCCCACTTACCCCGAAAAAAATCCCTTATCATCCTGACACGTCCCCACTCACCATCTCCAACTCCTCTTCCGTCATTCCGCAATTTTCAACTCGACATCCGGGTTTTCTGTTCCACCCATACCGCGCGAAGTAATACCGCGACGTAAACCACTCAATGGGATCGCGAATCACATTGATAAAGGTCGGCTGATTCATACGGTACCTGCCGCAAGGTGAAGTGAAAGACGAGAAGATGTACGAGGAATGAAAAAAATGGAATTCCAAAATCAAATTCCGCGAGATAACTTTACGATGACGTCATCAACAGAAATAGATTTAAAATTTGATTCTCTAACAAAGATGAGCAATTCAAGCCATCACGTGATTCATTAGCTTGCCAAGGCTGCACAAAACAAGCGATGTTCGTCTCAACAAAAGCTGTCAACCTTGCGAGTTCATCGCCTACATGGGATTTGTGTTGTTGTGGATTTGGGAAATGTCTTCAAGCAATTACCCTCTGTGGTTGTAAGCTGGCGGTAAAAATGCTCTGGGTCTGCAGTGCTGGTAGCAGTTGATGTTCTAGCGAAACTGCAGAAGTTTTCTTATAAAAGGCGAGTAAAAATATTATCAAAAGCGCCCAATACTTCTACAAACAAACCTAAATTATAACTTCATTTACCCCTAAAGAGGTTTAGTTTTTTTCAAATTAAGAAGTCATTGAGACTTTGAGTGAGTAGTAAAAGAATGAGAGAAATCAATGAGCAAAAATTGTTTTCCTCAGTCAAGAGTACGGCATTTTAAAAATTTAACTTTGAAAACATCCTGCTCTCACCTCCATTTAAAAAAAGGCAAATATGCCTCATTGACTCTGAAGAAGCTAATTCGTTTTGATTTACGATTTAATCAATAACTAAACATAATTTAGATCTGTGTCAATTAGAGTGGAGTGAAAAAAACTTTTTTCTCTTGAATCACATTTTAAGATGCATTAACAGTTGTCTCTGACCTACTTCTAAACTATTTTTGCTGGGTAGCCAGTTTAGGGGTGCAGGCATTCCGCACAAATTTGTTAGCAGGGGGGCGTTTTCAATAAATTGACATATCTCAGCAACTACTGGGTCTAGAAAACTGTTTGGAAGCTCAAAATATTCGCAAAATGCAGGTTTACATGTGCTTTAAGAGAATTTTTTTCATATTTTGCCAGCAAAGTGTCCAAATTTACAAAAATCTGTTTTTGAAACTTTACAACCATTTTAAAGATGCTTTTCCAATAGCTACGACTCTACTCCTTAAAATTCCTCTAGATTTTTTCGGAGTAAACCTTTTATTAAAGATCATACAACATAGCGGGGAAGGTTCAGATGTATTACATGTGCGTTTTGTTCTGCAAAGGACGGCAAACTCTGAGACCACAGCAGGCGAACCGAGCCCTATGAATGCTATTGATTTTGCGATTGGCATCGGTACATCAAACTATAGACCAGGGGTCGGCAACCTTTTACGGCCGAAAAGCCATTTCAGCCCGAATCCGACAATAGAGAGAGCAACGAGAGCCACATAGTCTATTAGGATATGTGCATTCAAAAAAATAAAAAGGTTTTGCAAAACGTGGCCCTTAAGGTGGTGACTTTTTTTTTTTTTTGGAGGACACCCCCGATTTGCGAGCTGTACATCTAGGCGCGGCTGAGCCGAAGTAATGCCAAGGTGTGCTCCAAAGGCAGGCTTGCTGGCCTGACTCGTCCAGTATTTTAATCAAGGAAATATGGTAAGCCTAGCAAAAGAGCCGCAGGCTGCCGACCCCTGCTATAGACCATAGACGTCGTGTTTGCATTTTTCTTAATTTATGAGCAATGCTGACGTTTCCTGCAGAATAGAAAAATAGACGAGTGCACAAAAGTAGTTGCCGGCAAGCAGGTCTTCAAAAGTCCCTATTCAGTAAAAATATCACTGCAATTAACCAAACACGGTGTGCTCAATGTACATTCAAATTGTCATTGTAAACATTAAATCATTTTTTTGATTCCAAGCATTGCATTCGGTGAGGGGATTTAATTTTTTGTCTTATCAACCATCTTTTCGTGAAAATTCTTCAACAGTGGTGGTTACTTCTATCACGAGCATGACATACCTTTCTACGGTTCGATTGTGACAAGGATGCATCAATAATAATTTGTTTACTGCTAATGCCTTTGTCACGAATAAGTAAATTTTCCCTAAATAGAATAGTTTTTGTGTATGTACAGTTATTGTAATCTGTTGTTTTATTTTCCAGTGATCATTTTTATTTGTAAATCTAAATTGTCTGAAGCCCTAAACTTGCTAAACTGTTTTCAAAAAAAACCTTTTTTCTTTCGGATTTGTAAATAGATTTGTAACTCACAAGCCTTTCTGACGTCACAATGACTGTGAACGTGACTTAGTTTTCCAGCGTATGCTAGTGATTCTTGTTTCTTCTCGAAGATTTCTTCTTTTTTTTTATTATCGATTACGTAATTTATTAATGGTGTTTTTTTTGTATCATGTGATGTTCTAGCAATTTCTAGATTATTTTCCGTCATATATATAAAATCGGCGAGATTTTATTCATTCAGAGATTTAGAGATTGAGTAGTAGATCAGAATAGAGTAAAAATTAGTGTTGAAAAAGGCGTTGTTGTGTGGTGATTGTTGTGACAGGAATCAAGCAATTATTTTGGTGGCTTAGTTTTAGTTCGTCGCTGATATTTAATTATTGAAGTGCTCTAGTTGTGTGTTTTGGCAAGCGAAGGAATTCGAAGTTTTAAAGTGGTTTGTCAATATACTGGTCGGTTCTTGATCGAGAAGTGCGCGGGTTAAAGTATCTTGGTGGAAGCCAATCTTTTCCTAGCTATTAAGTTGCAACCAAACTTAATTATTCGACCGATACTGCAAGTCGCTTCAATTTTAAGAAGTATAAATTGAGATTGAGATAGATTCAAAACTCTATTTAAAAGGCGACGGCCTTGATAGGAAGAGTAGACTTGCCTCTGATAGCTGGAGGCTCGCACTTTGTTGTAGCTGACAAGGTTGACATTTTGTAATATGTTGTTGCCTTGCAGTTGATAGGAGGAATCACGAATTGCCTTACATGTGGGCTTTTGGATTTTCTTCAAGAGAGGCTGCTTTTCTTATCTTCAGGATTATTTGGATTGATTGGTCACGAACATTTTTTCACTGTCACCCAGTATTGTTAGTAAAATGTGCTCGTGATATACAAAATAAACATTCTTTTGAAGTACTTTGAGAGTAATTTCTCTAACTCTTGAAATAGGAAAGTCATCATTTTTTTCAACATGAAAAAGAAAACTCATGATCCTTCGGTTAGCCTGTTATTTTGCTTAATATGAAAACCAACAGGAAAAATAAACTTTGACTAGATACTTTGCCATTGCTTGCAAAGAATTTGAAGGGTTGTGCTCAAAATATGTGGCAGCATAAAGTAATCGATGTGAATGACAAAAACCTCCCACCTGCAGTTGCTTTAAGTCTTCGTCAACAACACCTAATATAACAGCTTGACAAATTTTGTATGCATAGAACTGATCATTCTAAGATCCTCTCAATTTTAAGTGGTAGTTGACGAAATTCTGAATTTAGAATTGGTTGAAAAATTTCTACTGCCCATGTTGAACCAGATCCATGCAGTTGCTTTCCAATAGGTCCTGAAAATGATGACGGTCCACTCGTTGCATCATCAAACTCATAAAAGTATGACGCCGTGGCAGTTTATTAAGATACAACAAGCATATTAACCACTAAAGAGATCTCCCAATTTTGCTTTCAAACAAGCGATGCAACCAGCGCTTTTGCTAGTCATAATTGCCTTTACGTCTGTTGTAACAATTGTCAACGAATTTTGTAATTGGGTTCCTTCAATAACTTGAAATACCGCTGGAAATTAAAAGCATATATCGCATCAAAGCTCACTGCAGTGAGCGTGCACCATATATCAGCTTAAAATTAACAGCATCAGTTGAAAGGACCGATGGCGGAGTGGCATAAAACGCATGAAGCAATTCATGTGATCGTCGGTTCAATACCTGAGTCCACCTGACGAGTTCTTATAGGAACGAAACCGGTCGTGAAAGTGGTATGTTTTATTCAACTGATTGCAGTTAGCCTATATGCCTTAATATCAATTAATTAAAAGTAATATCTTAAACAGGCTAACACCAGCTGCTATAATTCGTATTGAAATACCGCGTTAGCAATTTCCAGAGCAGTTGCTCCAGCAGGCGTAACACGAGACAAATAAATTCGTGGGGCTCACCCACAATGATAGAATGCTCCTCGATAACGGTTTCTCAATAATACTTCCCTCTTCGTTCATTGCTTTTAATTGTAGCGTCTTTTCTTCCGTCTACATAAATAAAGTTTAAAGATAGCTTTGAAAAAAGCTGTTGAGTCACAAGCTTTTTGTGACGCTCTCATCAGTGGCGGTATCGCGTCAAAATGAAGAAGATCTAAAGTGGGTAAGTGTTTTATGTGATTAATTTGGACGCTAAGCAATCAAGACAAGCCAATGATAGCGCTTGCTAGTATTGTCAAGCGCACCAAAGAAAGACTTCGCAATAGCGAAATACTAGAAAAAGCGCAGCAAGAGGCCACATAAGAACGCTCGATTATCGAACGAGTTAGAGAGTGTAAACAAACTCTTTCTGTCTGCATAACACCGGGCACCAGGTCTTGATACAAGCAGCCTCTAAAAGATTAAGATGGAAAGAGCTGCGTGCTGTGGCAAGGATTGAAAACCGCTTGTTATCATAGTTTAATGCACATTGATCATTATTTAAAAGATGCTGAACAATGGCAGAATTACAATCCGGTTTGGTGTCCTTTCGTTTGCACGATCTGTGTGGTTGAGATCGGCGTGGACGGGTCAATTGCTGTCTTAACCATTGCGGAACATGTTGCTTAATGCAATCCTGTAGTGCAAAAGAGACAACACCAAACCGGATTGTAATTCTGCCATTGGTTAGCATCTTTTAAATAATGATCAATGTGCATTAAACTATGATAACAAGCGGTTTTCAATCCTTGCCACAGCACGCAGCTCTTTCCATCTTAATCTTTTAGAGGCTGCTTGTATCAAGACCTGGTGCCCGGTGTTATGCAGACAGAAAGAGTTTGTTTACACTCTCAAACTCTTTCGATAATCGAGCGTTCTTATGTGGCCTCTTGCTGCGCTTTTTCTAGTATTTTGCTATAGCGAAGTCTTTCTTTAATGCGCTTGACAATACTAGCAAGCGCTATCATTGGCTTGTCTTGATTGCACAACGCCCAAATTAATCTCATAAACCCTTATTCACTCTAGATCTTCCTTTTTGACGCGATACCGCCACTGATGAGAGCGTCACGAAAAGCTTATGGTTTAAGCAGCTTTTTTCAAAGCTATATTAATATTCTGTACCATCAACAAGATTTTAGAGTTTAAAAACCGAATAAGCGGTCTTCTTTCTGTCTGAATTTTTTCTCTGCACTTACTTCGCTCTTTTCTCAACTTGCTGCGATCGATCACAAACTTACTTTCACTTTCAGTTACAATTTCAAAAACCTTTAACGTTGCAATAGCGACAGCAGCACCAGTACGGTCAGAAATTCTATATCGTTTGCAAAAGCTTGTGACCACTGGGCTGTGACAGCAATATTGTTCTAGCATTCGTTAAACTTATTGCATCTGCGAAAAACGCCACTCATAGACGAGAAATACGGCTTCGCAGAGTACTAACAGACCATCCACTACAGTGGATCTAGTGTAGGTGCCACGAGTGTGACGGTCAAAGCTATCCTTTATTTAAAAGCCTCTAGCTTCTTGTCGGTCATCAACTGCACTGAAGAGACCTGATTGGTCGAAACAGTGTCACTGTCTGCAGTTTGCTAAGTGCATCAAAACTTCTTTCAATGCTTCTCTGTTCTGTTCCGAAAACTGCTCTTTGTTGATGATCGACGGTATCTCAAACAAACTTTCACTTACAGTTTCGATTTTGCTTGCAACTGAATTACAACTAGAGTTACTTATTTCGCCTTCAATGGTGGTATATTTGGTTACTGGATGATGATCCTCGTTGTTGTCAGACGTTGTTATAAAGTCCTTTTAAAAAAGGTCAAATCGGAGTCATCTTTTTGTTGAACACGTTCATTAGCCAATCCTCACTCCCTTTTGGTTTTCATAAGATACAAAACCTATACTGTTTATCCTCAACAATTTTTCTTTTTCGAGTTTGCGGCGTTGAGAATTATTTTTGCAAAAAATATCAAATAACGTGTCTACATTTTCCATGAAATGTTTGACATTTCTTTTGAACGCTGAACCATTTCTTCTGCTTTTAGGTACCGAGTCAATTTTGAGGAAATGCTTGATCAACTTTTCAATTCGTGATATTACTCGGGGCATACTGATGCAGTAAACATTACAGTAACTCCAAAGTTACACCAACTCAGTAGCAACAGTGTAGTCATGTAGTGGCAGCAATTCTTTGTCTACAATTAGGTTCGTAGAATAATCTTTCCAAAATATCTCTAGTTGTTGGTAAAACACCTTTTTTGAAAATTTGTCAACTTTTGAATTGATGCACGTCACAACATTTTCGAGACCTAGTTTTTAAAGACTTTCTGGTTATCATATTGTACTTCAAATGCTGGTACGAACAAAACCTCACCAATAAAATTTGCAAGGAATGATAAATGCATCTTGCTCGAATGAAAAAAGCATCAAGCTGATGGCTTAAGATCTAGACAAATATAACAATTTGAAAACCTAAGGGAGTGCATGTGACATCAAATTACAGCCAAGAAAAAAGGCTCTAATGTCGACTTGTCATCAAATTGATAAGGCACAAAACATCGATATATCACAGCATTTGATCCTTCTTTTGAATAGCTTCAGCAAATAATATTATCGATCACGTTGAATCTAATATACAGGGTGTCCATAAAGTCCATGTGCGCTTTAAAAAATTTATAACTTTATTTGTATCTGCGATAAAAATAATCTGTAAAAAGAATTAGAAAGAAGAAAATCTAGATTTTTTAAGGTCTTAATGAAATTTCATTTAAGTTTTCAAACGTCCTCCATCATTTGCAATACAAAGGGTAAATGATTTTGCAGATCAGGCAAATGATTTGTCAATTAATTTATAGTAATGCCTAAAATCACATTAATTATTTTAACTTCCAAATTTTGTAATGAACTAGTTTTGGTTGCACACACAATGGTTTTCACATGTCCACATAAAAAAATCTAATGGAGTGAAATCTGGCAAATGCGGAGGCCAAGAAAATGGTCGGCCCCTTTCAATCCATCAGTTAGGAAATTCTAGATTTGTAAACTTCTGATATGCAGAGCAAAGTGGCAAGGAGCTCCATTTTGTTAAAACGCTGTATCAGTTGAAACATTGTTACTAATTTTGTGATAAAGAATCATTCAATAACTGCACTTAGACTAGGTGGACGAAACTTTTTAACACCTATTACAGATTATTTCTATCGCAAATACAAATAAAGTTATAAATCTTTTGAAGTGCACACGGACTTTATGGACACCCTGTATAAAGCGCAATTCTGTCTGGCTGGGTGTCTGTGGGTCTGTCTGTTTTAACTTCTCTAAAACTGCTAGAGGTACAAGCATTAAACATGGCACGATTGATCACCACCCCTTGGTTAGTGCCTTAAGGGTTTTTGTGACGTTATCATGAGGTCATAATCAGAAAATATTTTTTGGAAATTTTCATCACTTGACAGAGCACAACCACTTTTTGCTCAAACCAAAACTAGCTTCCAACTTATTTCATTACAAAAACTTTTATTTGTTTCGGGTCTAAAATGACGTCACAATCAATACCTCATTGCACAATGTGTTTCTTGTTCTTTCTCAAAAAGTACTGATCGCACAAACGCGATTAAAAGTTTTTTCAGAAGATATTAATAAGCTGCTTTCGATGAAAACAATTTTACAAAAATTATTGGTTATTTGATTATGCTACGAGCACTTCTTTATTTAAGCACTTAGCTTGCACGCATAAAACTGGCTTTAAATGTCATAATATGTCTCGTACGATTAACACAAATCTTCGCACCGAAGATCACAATATGAACATGTTTTCAAAAATTGCAACCTTTTTTGCGAAATCACTTTATTAAAAAACTGATTTGTGACCTTATTTCTCAACTGACTTTCAAATTTTTTCAACAAATTAAAGAATATTTCACAGCGATTCCAATAGTGTTTAATATGTACAAATAATATCAGTTTTTATACTGAAAAAACTGAACTTTAAAACCGGTGATGTAACTTTCTACCTTTCAAACAGGTAATTTTAATACAATAACGTTGTTGTAAGGTACTAACAATTACTGTTCTTTGAAAGCTTAGGAAATTTGCTTTCCAGCAATAAGTGACTCCAATTACTTGAGGCTAAGGATTAGTTTATAATGGCTGATCAAAAATTGGTTGCCATACATCATGTTTCATTTTTAGTTGAACAATCATCCTATTTGACCTAACAAACTTGCAATTGTCAAACAAAATTAGTTCTTTGGTACAATTTGACTACTTTTCCTCACAAGCATGGTTTTTTGCATTGTCTGTCGACGTTTTCAAAAAGATCCACCAAGGACTGAAGTCTCGAAATGTTTATGAAATGTAGTCTACCGGTTAGAAACATCTAAATTTTGGTACCTGCATTTCACAAAACAGCAATTTCTAGAAAAACTAAGTTCTTTGATACATTTTGTCTATTCTTTCTCGATAGCATGGATCTTTGGCATTCCATCAAATTATTCAAAAAAATTCATCGAAAAATAAAGTCTACAAATTTTAATAGGTAGCCAACTCCAAGCAAAACACTTGGTGATCACCCAAAAAAAGGCGATAGGGTAAAGGTGGTCCTTTCTTATTGTTTGCCACGAAATGTAAGTGCCGAGCTACATATCATCTATATGTTGAAGCAATTTCCCTGGCAATTGGGCGAGGCTGTCGCAGCAACCAGCTGATTTGATATCCTTTCATTCTTACATTATTAATGGGGGCTCCCACTACTGCTATAACTGAACTGTAAGTGCTTTATTTCAAAATAGTTTGCTCTTTGCATGGCGGCGTTTATGCCAGGGCCAAGGAACATGCACGCAGTTAGAGTCGTTAGTTCATATTAATTCGCCTACAGTGACGAAAAAGTGGTAAATAGCGGTCCTAATATTTAATGGCTTTAAACGCACTGTTAAGTCATAATCTTAAATGACATCTCAATGCTTGCCACTATATAGTGAAAACAGCAGCACAATTGTCCACTATCATTTTGATAGCAAACATAAATGGTAAAGCCCATTACTAATATTTGTAATTGCAAGGATATCGGTATAAAACACTAATCTTCATTTAACAGTAGGGAGGTCTGAATTAGGGGCGAAGTCAAATGTAATAAAATCCCAAACCGACGAAAAGACAAAATTACACGATAATAGCATCAATTTGTAACACTGGATTAAGAGGGAATGTTTTTGTTTGAAAAGAGCGTAATAGGGGCCTATTACAATAAGTTATATGACTTAGGGCAAAGGCATGATCCCCTTTCATGCTAAGGTCGAATTAAAGCAAATAGCACAGGCAAAAATCTTAATATCACAAATATTGATACGAAAGCGGGCCCACCAAATCGTCAAATAGGTCTACCACTAAATAGCTCATTTCTTTATGAGTCAAAACGACCGTCATTTGAGCGACGCCATTAATTTTGACTATGTTTCACTCCCTTCACACTTTTAAAAATTTCGAATGGTAGTTTGTATCGTCATTGCTTTCTTTTGAATACGTCCAGTCATGATTAATAGACTAACGTGATTACCATTACATGTTCAGGAGCTATGGCTTATATTTAGTAAAACATTTCGTTGTGGCTCTAACAAATGTTTGTACGGTGAAGCTGGTGCAGCTGCATTAATTGATACCGTTTGGAATTGGCACAGATGATAGTATGCCTTCCGGGGTTAAATCGCACCATACTTGGGGGAAACATGTTTTTTATTTTGCTTGATAATAGCTTTATAGAGCTACCGGGATCAAACCTGAAAATTTAGGAAAAGCAATAACTCATTTAACTTCTATGAGCATACATAAGCAAGGAAAAACAAATATGAATCATAATGCGTAGCCAGCAGGGATTTGAGAAAGTTTGAGGGGAAATCAAAATTAACAACGTCACCGTGTCAAATCGCACCACATGAAAGATATTATTGGTATTTTGCTTTATAATAGCTTTATAGAGCTACCGGGATCAAACCAAGCATTTGGGAAAAACCAAGGACTTTTTAAACTCCCCAGGGCACGTCAAGCAGGGAGAAATGCATAATGCTACATAATGCGTAGCCAGCGAGGACTTGAGAAAGTTTAAAGGGAAATCAAAAAAAACAGTGTCACTGTGTCAAATCGCATCACACAAAAGACATTTTTGCTATTTCGCTTCAGAATAGCTTAATATCAGAAATGTGTAACTACGGGAAACGCAAGGTTTCCTTGGGTTCGTGTCAGTAATAAACAGGGCACAAAGACCTAAGGCATTGCCAGGATCTTGAAATGAGATATTCTATTAGGAAAAGGAGCACAAAAAGTTTTGAAAATCTTATGTGCAGAAAACACGTAAACGTTTGGTAACTGTTCACACAAGAGACTGATAGGTGAAGCCGGCTTGGCCGGCTGAGCGGACTTTCTCAATCCCGACGTTACTGACGGGTCTCTGCGGGTAACGCCGTCCTATATACTGTGAAGCAAAGGTTTTTTCTCATGCTCAAATGCTGCGTGTTAAGGTATGTGTGTCTATACTCTACAGCATTTTAATAAAATCCCAGGTTTAAGAAAAAACCGAAATAAAACCATAACCATAACGATTTGCAAAACTGGATATAAATAGAACAATAGCCGCTTTTGCCGCTGTGCCGGATACAAGGTCAATAGGGCAGCCAAATTAGGAACTTAATGCCACTAATATAAGGGGCAACACCGCATCACAAAATAGACTTACCATTAAATAGTTTATTTCTGTAATTATGAAAGCAAGCATCATTTTGCCGCTACAATCAGTTTTGATTATGTTTCAATCACTGCTCCCTCACAAGTATTAACGATAATTTGTGGCAATATTTTTTGTGAGCATTGCCCGTCATGATTAAGAGAATATGATGATCACAATTTCGTGTACAAGAATTGTGAAAGTGTATAAAATTTATTAACTTTTCGCTACTCTTCACACAAGAGCCGGATGGGTGAAGCCGGTGCAGCCGGTTAAACCGAAGTACTAAACCCCGACATCACTGATGGAGGGCCCCTTTCGGGCGACGCCGGCAAAGCCGGCTAGTTAGCAAATATATCAAGTTAAAACCGAGTATACTTCAACAGTGGCGCACCTAACCATTGGATATTGTGGATATATCCAAGGACGGCATGTTGTTGAGGGCGGCAAAATGTAATAAGTTTATTAGCAATTCTTTTTTTCAATTGTGACGCACTGTGCTCTCTGTGAAGGCATAGATTGCTAATCGCTCTGCTGAAGTCATGTCGGCTGTATGCCTAGGCTCTGTAGAGTTTGTTTAGTCTACAGGTTTTGGGAAAAAAGCAATAAAGATTTGACAGTTTCATGCCAAACAAAGTAGGCTGTAGCTCGGCTGCACTAAATTTGCTACTTCGGTGTTGTTTAATATTGCAGATTGCAGTTAAAAAATTTACAGTAGTTGCTAATTTTTTTAAAGTTGATCAGTTTATGTGAAGTTAGCCCACCAATGAAAAGAGTAAAGGACAGTGGAGCTTCTTTGAGAAAAAAAAAAGAAAGCCAGGGAAGAAGAGCTAAAAAAGAATAAGGAGCCATTTTGAAGTTTGTAAACATTTCTTTACAGTCCTCGCTGTCTTCAGCTAACGAAAGGGATGAGATTAGCAGCTTCAGCAAATCTCTATCTCACACGGAAACGGAAGAGACAGTTGAACTTGAGCAAAGTAATCAAGAAGTGATCATTGAAAGCATTCCTACCAACGAAACACCTAGAGCTAAAGATAAAATTTATGATATCAACGATGTGGCTACTTGGCCAGAAGTGATAACTCATTACATGAGAGTTGAGATCGTCAAAGCAGGACCTGAAAGATGTCGGAATAAAGAAAGACCGTTCAAGCCAGCGATTAGAGTAATTAAAGAAGGAGACAAAGAGAAGGAGTCGTTAAGCTTTTTGAGTAAGAAGTGGTTTTATACAACGTTAAAAACGGTAATGAATTTGTCAGATCATGGTTGCCTTATTCGAATAGCCATTCAAGATTATATTGTTTCTGTTGCAAATGGTTTTAATCAAGAAATGATAATTTTCAATTTGTTTCCAAATCCTTTGTTAATTTCTGGCATCTAAATTCATGTATTTTTAAACATGAAAATTCAAAACTTCGTCGGCAGTGCTGTAATAAATGGAAGGAGCTTGCACTGAAACTTCAACTTCATCAAGCAATTGATAAAGAAATGCAAGATCTCATGGATAAGGAAAAAAATAGATGGAGAGGAATCCTGGATAGTGTAGTTGAAGTCATAAAGTTTCTATGTAAGCAAAATCTTCCTTTACGTGGCCATCGTGAAGACTCTAACTCAAGAAACCAGGTGAATTTTCTTGAAACTTTAAACTTACTTGCAAAATATGATGCAATCATTAAGGAACATCTTTCAGTTATCCAACTTTCTAGCAAAAGCATGACAACGTACCTTTTACCAGCAATCCAAAATGAGTTAATTGAGCTTCTTGGAAAAAAAGGTAAAACATCTCACTGTGGAGGAAATAAAGACAGCAAAATATTTTTCCATTTTACTCGATAGTACACCCGATGTCTCTCATATTGATCAAATGGCTCTTATTGTTAGATACGTAAAAGTTGACAGCAGTGAGGTACAAATAAAATAGTCATTCCTAAATTTCTTTCCATTACACAGAAAAAACGCAGATGAAATTGTTTCGTCTATTCTCTATGAGCTTCAGCAAAATGGTTTGAACATAATGATGTGCTGAGGTCAAGCCTACGACAATGCTTTCACCATGGCTGGAATCCGTTCTGGAATACAATGCAGAGTAAAACAAGTTAATCCTAAAGCAATATTTATTGCATGTGCTCCGCCTAACCTCGCAGGCGTTCATGCAGTGGCATCGTCGGAACATTCCGCAGCATTTTTTGCTGTTGTGGAAAGGGTCTACTCCTCTTTTTTGCTTCTATTCAAAGGTGGGAAGCGTTACTTAAGCATGAACCAATTGTGGTAAAAAGAGTGATCGACACTCGATGGAGTGCACATTACGAAGCTGTGAAAGCTCTTCTGCATTGTTTCCCAGATGTAGTGAGTGCATTAAACGAGCTATGTGATCAAAACGAAAATATTGGCACATGAGGACAAGCTTGTAGCATATGGGATGCAATTTAGCGATTTTCCTTTGTTTCTTTTTACAATTTTGGATGGAAGTTCTAAGAGAATCTTATGATACCCAAAAATATTTACAGCGAAGAGGTTTGTCACCGGAAAACTTTTCCCGCAAGATGAATGCGTTTATTGCTTTTTTGGTCAACGATCGCGATGTGCTGGTTAAGCAAAGTATTGAAACTGCTATCAAGATTTGTTAAACGCAAGAAATTCCGATTGAAGAGCAACGCGTCCGAAGGAAGAAAAAAGATGCCTGGCGAACATGCACAAGACGTAGGTCTCTCGGCGGTTGAAGAAATCAAGAGATGCATGCCAGAAGCTATGGACCGATTTTGGAGTGAAGCAGAAAAGCGGTTGAGTGAAATTTGTGTGTTAAATGAAGTATTCGGTTTCTTAAATCTTCCCGAGTTGTTGCGAAGCGAAGATATCAAAGAATATATGAACAAATTTAAGAATATATATGCTGATGACGTTAATTTTTCTGAATTAACTTTAGAAATGGCCAGGTTCAGTAGGCTAGTACAATCCAGCGGCACTGCATTTCAAAGCGATGACACAGCGCTGGATGTGCTGCAGTGGTTGACCAAATATCTTTTATGTGAATCAACACATTATTTATTTTTGTGTCTTAAGCTTTCCCTCACTGTTGCTGTTACTATTGCAAGCTGTGAAAAAAGTTTTTCTAAGCTTAAATTGATAAAATTTTACTTGCGATCGACTATGTGTAAAAGCATGCTGTCTGCTTTAGCAATCCTGTCCATTGAAAGTGATTTTGCTGAGATGCTATCTTTTGAAAATATAATTTCGGAGTTTGCTTCAGTGAAAGCTCGACATATGCAATTTTGAACTTTTGATAAGAATTAAACTATCTCTATTATTTTTGTATTGTGTAGAACTTCATAAATATGTTCTTCGTTTTCATGGTGCTAAATGGCGGCAGTTCGTGCAAAAATCCAAGGGTGGCAGATTACGTTGCTACGCCACTGTACTTCAATTGCAAGAAAGTTTTTTGAGTAGTTTCTTTCAGCCTTTTTATCAAAAATGGTTTTGTGGTTAAATGGTAAATAATAAAAACGCCAAAAATGTCTTATGGAACACGGGTCACAGATATGAAACATGTCAAAAACAAATTTTTGTAAATTTGGACACTTTGCTGGCAAAATATGAAAAAATTCTCTTAAAGCACATGTAAACTTGCATCTTCCGAATATTTTGAGCTTTCAAACAGTTTTCTAGACCCAGTAGTTGCTGAAGTATGTCAATTTATTGAAAACGCCCCCCTGCTAACACATTTATGCAGGATACCTGGCTACACTGCAAAAATAGTTTAGAAGTAGTTTTTAGGGTCAGGGGCAGCTGTTAATGGATCTTAAAATGTGATTCAAGAGAAAAAAGTTTTTTTCACTCCACTTAAGTGTCTATACTTTAACAATTACTGCAAAGTTAACAATGCTATAAAAAGCCAATATTACATCACTAGGACCATTTTTTTTGACCTAAAACATATATTTTTGACTTTATTTTAGCAAAATTTTGACTTTATTTTGACCTAACCGCTTTCGCCTATTATTTATATCTTGTTGCACTTTTTTGATTGAAAATGTTTTATAATCCGCAATTTACATAAGTTTTTAAAGAAGAAGATAGCCTACTTAAAACATTTTCTTAATCACTCAGTGTTGAAGCTAATGCAACAAAGCGACGCATGACGTCAAAACCTAGGATAACGAGCCATTGTGTGTACCGATATCAATTAGTGTGTAATACAAAAAATGCGTTGTTATCGCATCTGTACTGTACATTAACAGTCTGTCTATGATGTTTTTAACGAAAGCCACACAGTATAATTAGCAGGACTTTTTATTGTAATACAGCATCATATTATATTTTTTTACGTTCTTAACATCAAAATTTCTGTCTTTTCTCGGTAATTTACTGAGCATAGAAAACGACCTCTCAACAGCAGCAGAGGTTGGCTGGGCTTTTTGCAATAGTGCGTAGCTTGTTGGGTCAATTGTCAAGTTGGTACAATTTATTATTGTTTCTAAATCAGAGTTGGATAGTCGTTTTTTAATGTAATTTTTAATTGCGCACGGATCATCATCGAATTACATATTTTTCAGCAGTCCGTATGGTTCGGTTATTGTGCAGGCACTTGCTTCTAAGAACTCTACGTTGGCTGCTAGAGTCCGGTATTGATTTATTTTAACCAAGTCCGGCACCAAATCTTCCACATTGATAGCGTCTTTTGCTCTGCTGACTAAGAGGCCTGCACTTGTTCAATTGTTGACAATGGTACGAACAGCTCGAAGGTTCTCACTGTAATATAAGGCAGCACTAAGCCAAGTTTCCCATCTTGTAATTTCAGGGTCAGGAGGAGATGGCAGACCAGCATCATGAAAATCTTTCTTGCAATCTTTGTTTTTGATTGTTGCTGCCTTGATCGTTGCTATTATTTTATCAATATTTTTAAAATGAGCACGCACACGCACAGCGCAGTTATGTAGTAAGTGCGCAACGCAGGTGACATGCATCAAAGAAGGTATAATTCCTTTAATGTCTTTCCAGTCAAAGACATGTACCGAGCAGCATCAGTCAAAAACAATGAAAAATTCTCGCGTTTTATTTCAAGTTGTCGCAATATGTCATCCACAGTGTGCAGAATAATACTGCTATAAACATTGCTACCGCTGTCAAGTGGATGGCAATCAACGAGTAATGTCTGATTTGAGGCATCTAAGCTGCCCACAAGCACACTAATATACTTTTGTTTAGCAATCTCTGCTTCATCCACAATTAAAAAAAAATTTTTGTCACGAAGTAATTGTTGAATTTGTTCTTCTTTTTGGGATGCTAATTTAGCAACACATGCCCGGGCTGCAGTCTCCGAAGGCAATACTTTTCCCATTGTAGCAAACAGAGACATTAAAGAAGGATGGTTCAGTTTATGAAGTGGGATATCTGCAGCTAAGAATGAAGAGACAACCTGTTCCTTGAAGTTTAGTTGATCGAGTTGTAAAAAAGTTTGCTTACTTTGGGATTTGCTCTTCGTCTGCAATTTTCTTTGGTGTTGCTTACTTTTTCGGTGGCTTTCCACAAAAAACTTTTTTTCGCATTCGACTAACACGTCGCAAAGGTTGTATCGCAAGTCGCGGGCAGGAGTTGCCGAAAACTCATCCGGATATTCCTTGCAAATTTGCCTAACTTTCGCTGTAGAAGATTTGGCTTGTTTAGGCATTCTTTGCTTTGCAAGCTACGACTTAAACAGACCACGTGTAAAGAGCGCACAGATTTTTTAGGAATAGAGTAATTGTTTAACAATTATGTGTTTATGCATCAACAATGACGATTTCATGCATAATAAGTGCTATTTCCTTCTCAATTACCGCACGCATTTTTACCATTGCAACTATTTGAGAAGTTTAAAACCAAATAAAACTGCGCATAAAATTTTAATAGCAGCACAACAATTCAAAAAAATATAAATTTGTTCGTTTTTGTAAGGAAATGTTTGATAAAGACAATTTTGACAAGTTTTGTTTGACTTTATGCAAAATTTTGACTTTATTTTGACTTATAAAATCTACCAAAACATACTTCGAAACACCTGAAACGAACGTTAGTACACGTTTGATCATGTAACAAGGTCCTGAAAAAATTTTGACTTTATTGACTTTAGCGGGCCCTATATATCACTTTGCGATATGTTCCTTTTTTACGCAATTGTTACCGTCTCAGAAATTTAAACTGAGAAATTAAAAATGTAATGTGGTAAACCACAACAATTAGGAAATTTTTGCTTATACTCAAAAATTAGAATTACAATCTATTTTATAAACAAACGAAGTCAAATTTATCTCATTAATATGTTTCATAATGGGACATATATGTGCAGCGGGTTTTCATGTACGGGAAGGAAACTTATTCAAAGTTGTGAATGGGCGTCAAAGTGCCCCTAAACTCGACCTCCCTCCATTTAAATCAAGATTGCTCTTACTCACAAAAGACGTTTCATTTCACAAACTTTTATTCCTTTCATTCACCACACATGAGGGGAAAGAGCTCAAAAGGTAAAATTTGGGGTTGCTACCGAAGTGATTAATACAATCACATTGATCTACTTTAAATTTTTTCGTAATTGTGGTTGAAGTTTCAAATCCTTGGCAGCGTCTGTGTACCTTGGTTCTGGCATAAGAGCGCCCAGAAAAAGGCGAAGAAGTGCGGTGGAATTAAACTCACTACAAATGATACAAATATGTATGATCGTTCTGCTCTACAACCTTTTAAGCCATTTTCTATTTTTTATCAAGCATCGTTTCCTTACTTTGGTAGCGTTTCAGTACAATGTTAAAATGCCAACTGCAAAATGCAAAGTAAGCATGAAAGCAGCAATTGTACAAGTTTTGATATCTGTGTTACAGAGTTTGTAGAGTTAGGATTTGGCCGGTTATTTTGTTTAGATTTGTTGTTTGATTTTCTTGTTTTATAAAGCTCTAAAAATATTATGTTGTAAATAAATTGTGTATTTATGTTTTGGGCAAAACAAAGGGGCAATGCCTGCCCAATCAGTAAGTTTGGAGAATAGAATATCAGTAAAAAGTCTAGCCCAGAGCCAACCACCAACAGTTAAGTTACCATATGGCTATGATTTAAAAAGATGGCCCACTGACCGAAATATTGTGCTAAATCGGCGGATAATTTTTTTGAAAGCTGCAGAAGTTCCTATCAAAACATGACATCCTGTTCCACTTTGCTACACAAGAGCATCATATCTTAGGAGTTGGGATTAGTTAGACGTGCAACACGACTGTGTATAAATATTCAAACCTGGATTCCACATACAGTTTAGTTTTTATAATTTTCAAACATGTAATTGCATTATCAAAAACCCAGATTTATATGCAATAATGATTCAGCTCTACCTGTTAGGCTTGTATTCTTTCAAATTTGAACTGAACAACAACTACAGTAGTTGCTTGACATTATTTTTGCTAAAATTTTACCAGAGAGCACCATGACGTTGACTAGTAATATGACGAAATAGTTGAACCTGAATAGTCATTTAAAATGTACAAATACTGTGCTAAAAAACAGAATCGCTGGTTGCATCGCTATTAAAGCTCACATCATTGAAACGATTGTTTGTCCAAGGCAGCTTTTTAAAGGCTCCGCAAAAAGCTCTCAACTGTATTTCTGCGGTAAGCACTTTTTGAAAAATACGGAAAAGAAATCAACGAAGAAGCGTTTATTGTTAAGTTATCCCACCCTTCCAATGGAATACAGTTTTTAACAACTTAGCAAATTGGGTGCTGGTCTATTTTTGTAAAAATCGCTTTTCTTCATCAAGATATGAGAAGTTTTAAAAATTCTCTTCCTTTGTGACGCAATGATGACGTCACCAAGCCTTTAATTGTAGCAATCACCCCATAGTAGTAATCAAACTTGTCAAGTTTCATGTTTCTACGCCTAGACGCCCAGTAGTTTTGGAGAATTTCAAGCACACAGACACAGAAAGAATCGTGCTTTACGGTATAGATTAGCGCTATTCTTCTGGCCAGTGATTCTCAACCAGTGGGCCACAGCACATGCATACAGTTGGCCACAGCACATGCATGCAGTTGGCCACAAGCGCAGCTAAGAATTGCAGGAATCACGACCGACACAACTTTGAACCCAGACAAATTTAGAGGAAGTATTCTATCATAACGCCAACAGAGCTTTGATCTTTAAAAAATATTTAAAAAAAGATTATCTGCAGCACTTGAGAGACCGCAAGTCCAAAGATAAAATTTTTAAACCTTTATAAAACTTGCTTTAGGATGCGCAACTGGGGGTCAAAGTTTGTTATTTTAATTCAAGTAACTGACAAGGAAAAGAACCTGGAATTGGATAAAAATTCATATAAGCCATCCAAGGATTTCTGTTAATTTTAGTATGGACCACATAATCACTAAGATTGAGAAAAACTGCTTTATTCTATGTGTGCATAGAGAAAATGTTAGATAGGGGATACAGAATACGTGGAATTTGTAAATACTGATGATGTTCACCAAAGCAATAAAAGTTTTGCTTTAAGTTAGGATCTGTCGTTTATAAAATGACTGTACACAACAACCTTTCAGTAGAATATTGTAACTACAAGGGGCCAAGATTATTTCGGGATTAAAGGCAAGGACGCGGAAATTTATATGTTATTGACCTAGTTTTCTTTCTGAGTTTGGTCTACTTCGACTGATGGGACCATGGCCTCAGTTCCCCTTCCTGGCTTCTCTCTCTTTTTCATCAAGCACTTTGTGTTACGGTAAAAAAAATTAAAAAACTGATGCTGTAACATGATTTTTTTCTCAGCAAATAAGCCTGGAAGGAAAACGATTTCTGGCAAAACTGCAATACTAGAGAACAACTGCACAAAAAAGCCTTTAAATATTTTTGTCCACTACATTGCTTATTGAAGTAAGCTGAAGACTCTTGCAAATTTCCAATGAAAAATATCTGAGGGATCTTTTGTAGAAAGCTCCCGCCAAAAAAAAACGCCCCCGCCACCGCTCTTATCCAGTTAGAATTTTTATTCATTCGTGGAATTCAGCACTGAATTCAGGGATGTCAGCTAATATTTTGTCCTAACCCTAACCCTAAAATCTGCAGTACTTAAAACGCGGCGGGGGTGTTTTTCTCAAATCTCACATTTTTGCATTAGTGGCGGGGGCTTTCTACAAAAGATCCTATCTGAGAAGTGATAAATTGCTTGTTTTGTTTGGGTACATTGGCTTTGTTTATGTGCTGATGTTGCCAGGCTTGATACCCCAGTCACTAGATTTCTCTAGATTGGGAGGAAATTTTGTAATAATGACATTAGTGAAAGTAGATTTTCTAAAGTGCGTATCGTTTACCAGAGATTAGGAATAATAGGGAATGGGATTTCTGTGAATAAAAATCTTGTTTGTGATACAGAATTTTAGTTAGTGTTGAAAAAAGCTGTTTGAGCCATAAGCTTTTCGTGACGCTTTCATCAGAGGTGGTATTGCGTCAAAAATGAAAGATCTAGAGTGAATAAGTGTTATATGTTATTAATTTGAACACTAAGCAGTCAAGACAAGCCAATGACAGCGATAGTATTGTCAAGCGCATCAAAGAAAGATATCGCAAGAGCAAAATGCTAAAGAAAGCGCAGAAAGAGGCCAAATAAGAACGCCGCGATTATCGAAAGAGTTTGATAGCGTAAACAAACTCTTTCTGTCAAGACTCAGCACCCAGTGTTATGCAAACAGAAAGAGTTTGTTTACACTCTCAAACTCTTTCGATAATCACAGCGTTCATATTCGGCCTCTTGCTGCGCTTTCTTTAGCATTTCGCTATTGCAAGGCCTTTCTTTGATGCGCTTGACAATACTATCGCTATTATTGGCTTGTCTTGACTGCCTAGCGTCCAAATTAATCACATAAAACACTTACTCACTCTAGATCTTCTTCCTTTTGACGCGATACCGCTACTGAAAAGAGCGTCACGAAAAGCTTATGGCTCAAACAGCTTTTTTCAGAACTAAATCAAATTTTTGTGAATATAAACTGACGTAAAATAAGATAGGCTATAACCAGGATTAAATCAAAGAAACCGATATCAGGAGAATGTGGTAGGAATGACAATTGATCCACAATGATGGTAACGCAAGGAACATTGTACAAAACTGTAAGGACGCGGCAATGGCGAGTGACCGCCATGCGAATCGACTCGATAGCAGCAATCATGAAAAACTTGCGAACTAAAGTCATCGTTCATAATGCACTTGGCATAAAAACGAGAATTAGGTATGTCGAAAAGCCGTCTTTACTCGGTCGTTAATTAAGGTAAATCTGCAGGCGATGCCAGCTAATATAACGTAAAATGAAATACAAGTAGGCTATCCAGTTAAGCGGAGGGAAACTAGGCTTGGGAAAAAGTTGTACTTACTCAGTGAAGTTAACCCAGTAATGATGTTTTAAGATTATCTGCGGATGCTTTAACCTGCCTCGGAGGTAATCCACCAAAGCGCTTCGATCTGAAAGGCTGGTAACCCCGGACTCAATTTTTAGAAAATTGAATCTGTAACAACAAATACAATGACCTCATCAACTATTTGCATAATTTCCTTTTTTGCCCATGAGTGAAATGGAACGGAAGTTTGTCACTTTTAAAGAAATAATAAAAAACCTTGAGGTGCAAAGTTAAACAAACCTAATTGCGATGAAAAAAATGGAAACTAGCGTACAAACCGCATGATGTGACACTTAAGTTATTATTTACTACCAATAACTTCTGAGTAAAAATTCCGCACTAAATCAAAACATAGCTTTTCTAAATTCTTCTGCAATCTGAATGTTATTTTATATAACTAGTGTGCTACCTTGTCGTTATCTTGACCCAGCCCATTTATCCACCCTCTTTTTTCTAACCTCAATCCCTTTTTTTTCTAAATCACCATCACTCACTTGTTTTTCTTGGAAAGCATCTTCATGATGTTGTTCATCGTTGAACTTCCACTTTTTGGGAGTTTGTTGTGGAAGATAAAATTCGGGTTTGGCGGCTCCGGAAGAGGGTTGAGGAGACCCTTATTAGGATTTGAAGGGTTCTGCAAGTAGTCAATCAACTTACTTTTGTTTGTCAACAATCTAAAAACAACACATAGTAACACAAAAAACAACTAAATGTAAATCGTGTTTCAAAGAAAAGTTGCAGTTTTACATTTCGGGGAGTTTTCACGTTTACATTCTGGAGGACACGATCAGGAAGATACAATCTTGGAAACACCATCTGGGCAAAGCATGAGTCGACAAATTTACTCGAAAATGGAGCTTAACTTACCAGGGACAAATTTTCCGACACATTTCTATCTTCACCGTATTCAACTCCACTTTTCAAAACTGCACTGTTTCCGTCTTTGCCATTCCTAAGTCCGCTTCCATTTTTGCCCCAAAATTTTATTTTCTTGTTTTCGGAAACGTTTTCAAAAATTTCTAAGGTTTTCTTTAAAAAATCATCTACTGGGGGATCCTTTCTCAATCCCAGTTCCCGAGGAAAATTGATCCGGTAGAAGAAGCTGACGGAGAATTCTACAAAGATTTGTTACAGCATTATGCGAGTAAGGCGAGGAACACAACTAACAGCCTGGTCATGGTACAATGAATGGGACAGGGTACCCCTTATAAGAGTTCTGCCAATCCATCTACACCTCAAGCCACGCTTTTATGTACACATTTTACCCAGAACCCCCTTCAACTTTTTTTCTTTAGACGGAACAGAATGAACCGACTGAGTATTGATCTCCGTCCAGCCGTGGATATTGTGTTCTCACCTTCTGTTGAACGATAAATGACTCTTTGGAACCAGGTCATAATCAGTATTGTCATAATAACCAAGATCACCATGACAACAGTGACGTCACCGCGCTTCTTTCGTCGCTTTAACATCGGATTATCACGTTAAAGCAGTCTACTTTCAGCTGAATTTTTCTTCCCAAAACTCGTGAACCCTCCAACGCGATCTTCTATCTGCATCACATTGAAAAATCGGATTATCTCTCGTGAGTAATGTATCTGCAAAGCCGCTTAATGTCGGCAGCGTCAAAAAGTCGGGCGATCATGTCTAGTATAATCACGTGACAGTGATTATCGCCAAAACTATTCATGACGTTAGTGTTTAATATCGAGCCACTTTTGCCAGAGACAATCGCAGTTGGGCCAGCTTTTTAAGAGGTAGTTTCCAACCAATTTTAAAATTCGAAATTTTTTTATAGATGTTAAACAATTAATTTGCTTCCACTCTGTGCTAACATCATCTTTATGAAACCGCCAATTCAAGTACTTGGTCGGCAACTCATTCGGCTGCAACCCTTGGATTGACGACGTTGCGCGAGAGCCGCCGCCTTGCTGAAGCAACGAGGCCTGGCTATTTCCTTCACAAATCATAGTGTTTGTGATTGGTTTGTATGTTTATCTGTAGCGATAATTTTGAAGGAGTGACATGAATTTTCTGTTCGATTCTCGCCATCGACATTCACAATAAATGTTATCCGCTTTAAGCTAACCAACAAAATTTAATTTGATATTTTTCAATTGAAGGATGGTTGTAGCGTAATCAACTGACCGCATTTAATTGCACCCAACATTCTAAAATTACTTTCAAATTAGTCTCACCTACTTTATGACACTAATTTTGCATAGAGCTATAAGACATGTAAGCTAAACAACCATTACCTATCTACATGAGCAATCACGATGACTTGAATTGATGGATACTCTGATCTTATTTCCTGCTAAAGCAGACACTAAAATTTCTTTCTCCTCTTGTTTCAACTTATCTTTTTGACTAGTTTCTCTGTCAAGTATTGCAAATCAACATTTTTCGTTTTATCAATTGTGCGCTCACACGTTCAACTGCGATTTGACTTCTTTTCGGTATGTCGGGTAGAGCCTGCAGCATTAGATCGCCCGGCAGCACTGCTAGCGTGCAAGGATGTCTGCAGGGTTGCAGCAGCGCATTTGCGAACCACAATCGCGCGTTTGGGACTCACTGACTTCTCACCAAGTGTAACGTAGTTTTTCCTTAATGCTAAAAACATTTGATCTTCACAAATCTGCTGACCTAACTAAGGAATTTTCAACCATATTGGTCAACTTCACTTCACTATGCTTGGTCAATGACCAAGAGCCCATGCATGGACCGTAATAACAAGCTAGACTCGTAAATGATCCAGAGTTCGATTCCCGCTTAAGCCCTTTTTACAAAAACATTTTTATTTCTATAAACACACGGCGGAACACTTCCGTGCTTCGGGCGACTGACGTTACATTGATTGATGGAACTGATTCGCGACTGCACCCGTATCACACAACACGTAGCACAGTTTGATTTATTTTGAATTCACGAGTCTCCCGCGAGAGGGCACCGAATAAAATTGCACATTGATAATTACAGTTACGATTGCACGATAAAGTCATCCTTGCAGCATTCGATGACGCTGCAAATCGTCGATGGTACACCAGACAGGTAGACGGATTTGTATAAAAATAATTTCATGGAGCACTTCACAGTCATCACACGTTAAAACTGGCGAAACAAAAGAACAAATAAAGGCTCAGTCCTAGAACTTTTTCTAACCAGACGTCATCACCTTAAAGTGAGGTCATAATAAAGTGCGCTCATACTGAAAATAACTCGCGATCCCGGACATGAACAGGTTGCTAACAGCAACAGATTATCAGCTAAAAAGTAGCTCTTTAGCGCCATCATCCGATCACCTCGCATGCTTCTTGACTACGACGATTTCACCGGAGCTCCACGTCCGTAAAAAATATTTTCTCCATATTTCCTGTCCTTCCGCCGGATCGTTCCGTGCATCTGGTCGAAGATCATAGTATTGAATCCAAAATTGACGTGGAAATATTTGTGATGGTCGTCATGGAACCGAACAGGTGGTTGCCATGGCCACACAGAGTCAAGGTCGATCCCTGGAAACAAACCGCTATGCGTAACTTTTCCGTGCACTTCACTCAGACCAGCAAAGGTCGTCACTTACGAAGGCTAAACCAGGCAAAACGAAATGCAGCTCACGCTCGCACATACACAAAAGTTGTATTTGCTGAGCACACCCGTGAGAAAGGCTCTTTTATTCTCAGCTTGTAACGTTGTTTTTACCCGGCCCCTTTCGAGGGATGGGGGGCATGGCGGAAAACTACGGAGGTCCAAAAGCAGGGCAACTAAAAGTCGCCAAAAAAGCGTGTGATGCGAAGGGCTCGTAGCTGGACAGTGCAGAATGAGATGAAAAGTGTCCAAAGTCGGATGGCCACAGGCGCCGCCTGCAGTAACTTTTCGGTCACTTATTTCTTACGAACAATACGGCGACAGGCGTGTTGCTTGAACCATACATATCCCCTTACAGCTTCTGTCCTTTTGTACAGGAAGCATACTGTCACTGCTAAATTCTTCGGCACGCAAGTGATCTTAGTCTCCTGACAAACATGTGCTATCTTATCATGTTCGCGGCCACACACGAACGTGGACTGTTAACCTCTCCAAAATCGGCAGACTTGAGAATACGTGCAGAGCCTGCAGTCATCCGACTTAAAACACTTTTGATTTCTTTATGGCCTGCTGTAGACTCTCTCAACCGCAATCTCTTTGGCCATTATTTCTCTTGTTGTTGTTACCCAACCCCTTCCAACGGTTGGGGGCATGGTGGAAGACCATGGAGCCCCAGAAGCCGGGCAACTTCCAACGGTCTCGAACAGAGGCCGTAAACAGACAGAGAGTTGCCAAAGAGCGAGCTGCGTGAAGAGTCCATAGCTGGACAGTGCAGAACGAGATGAGAAGTGTCCTGAGACGAGTGTCCGCAGGCGCTGCAGGAAGGATTCTCGATTCTACTAATCCTATAAAGATAAGAGCGTCCATGGCAGCGTAGACGAGAGAGGACACAGCGAGCATGACGAGGGAGCACAAGTTCTTCGGTGGAAATCGAGGGAACATGTGTGTCAAAGAACTTCAATGAGACAGTACGCTTCCAGTCCGAGAAAAGACAAGAGTGGATACGAGAGATAATAGGAGAGAGACTACAAGGGATTGCAGAGGGCGCAAGTAGTGCTCTCCGTCTGGCCAGCTCATCATCCGTATCGTTCCCCGGGAGAAATGAGTGTCCGGGGACCCATTGTAGCCTGATAGAACAGGAGGAGAAAGAAGACAGTTCCTGCCAGATTTGTCAGAGAGATCGAGGTAAAAGAATAGACAGAGAAGAAGACAGGGTGGCGAGGACAGAACGAGAATCACATAGAAGTGCCAGGCTTGTTGGTGCTGCCGAGACCAGCAAAGAGCGTGCAAAATGGCGCAGGCTTCAGCGGAAAAACTTGAACATACTGGGCTTGCCGAAAAGGAAAGAGTGGCCTCAGTACCAGAGAGAGAGCAATTGGCAAGTACGCCAGAGCCGCTTTTGCCAAAAGGAAAAGAGCCGTCTGTCCAAAGTAACAGATCGTAAGATGGCAGAGAGTAAAGGCGGGCGAGAGCCGCACCTTGGCGGGAAAGAGGGGGATCAGAGTGGGAGCATGGAGAGGAAAGGGTGGACTCCACCGTGAAGGAAGGGGGTTCCAAGGAGGTGAAGGAAGGGTAAGCAAGGAGAGCCTCCCTAGGGAAAGTAGAAGAAAGCATGAGTGGGTGAGTGGACGCAAAAGCCTCCCAGAACGATCTGCAGAGTCTTGGTTTCACTCCAAGTCTGGCCAAACCTGAAATGGGAAAGGAGGTTGGGAGACGAAGGGCCCGCTCATAAGATGAAAGAGCGAAATGAGTCAGGGTGACTCGTAGGGGAGGTAGAGAGGCCTCAAAGAGGTGAAGTGGTATAGGGGAGGACGAGAGGCAGCCGGAGATGGCGCGACTAGCCGCTTGGTGGAGGCGTTCCAATTTGGTGATATTGGCAACGCTTAGGAAAGGAAACCATCCGGGTGAAAAATAAGTGAGAAGGAGTTGAAGAAAAGATTTATACAGAAGAGAGAGGGACTCCTTAGAGGGGCCCCATGAGGAGACAGATATACAGTGAAAGGCCTTGAGACGTGGAAAAACTTGGCCTTTAACGAAAATACATGTTTAGAAAAGGAAAGAGTGCGGTCGAAGGTGACCCCAAGAAAGGTTGGAGTGGGATTGAAACGGAGGCGGGAGTTGAGTAAAAGGAGGTTGAGCTGGAGGTGAGCCCGGTGGGGATCCACCGAGAAGGAGGCCTCACATTTTCTTGGATTGAGAGGAAGACACCCGCACTTCGATCAGAAACAGAGCTCCTTGTGTGGTCTCCACCGCAGTAGGGACCAAGGGGGAGGAGGACCAAATGGCCAGATCGTCGGTGTAAAGAGAGCAGCTGACGAAAGAAGGCAAAGAAGCAGAGAGATCATTGATGAAAAGAAAGAAAAGTACAGGGCCAAGAACGGATCCTTACGGAACTCTTCGACGGACTCGAAAGGAACGGCTTTTGTGATTTTGATAAATGAAGCAAGCGCGCCAATCGAAAAGGAAAGATTGAGTCCAACGAGCAAAGAGTTGGGGTCGAGCGAAGAAAGAGAGGAGGTAGAAAGTTCAGAGAAGGATAAGCCCTGGCGGACAAAAATAATGACATCGCCGCAAGCGTGCGTGGCAACAGAAGAGAGAGAATGCCAGACCGGGAGAGGGTGCGATCAGATCGCAGAGCAGAGAATCTAGGGACCCGGAAAGAAGATGAAGTAAGGTTAGATTACTGGATACAAATAAGGTCAACAGGAATGGACGAAATAAAGTGTAGAAGTTTAGTGCTGCTGGCTTGTAGACCCTCAAAATTCCATTGAAGAACCCTGAGGGAATTTATTGGGGGAAGAGAAAGCAGGAGGTGTAGAGAAACAGCCAGAAGCAAGAGGCGGTGGTGAAAGAGCAAAGGGAGAAGATACAAAATGGCCAGAAGGAGGATAGGAAGTTTGAAGACGAGGGTGGGGCTGTAGTGCTGCATTAGTAGAGAGGGCCAGATTGAACAGTGGAGGATACAAGCTGGAGGAATCCGAGGAAGAAGTCACAGTGGGATCTCCAGCAGTAGCAGGGACGCAGCAGGGGGAGCGCTCCAGGAGTGAGAGCTGCCAAAAGCTCTGAATTTAGATAAAGAAAGTAGTGAGCACCTTGATCGGACCCATTTGGAGCAGATGCAACATTTGCACTGACCTACCCCGCCAGGTCACATTTCCAGCGCACATTGAACAGGAAAAGACGGGGCCAGGGTTGGGATGAACGTTGCTAATCATCAGGAGGAGAGGAATGAGAAGACGAAGAGGGGCAAGAGACAAGCAGAAGAGGAAAGACAGATGACGATTTTAAAAAAGTTGCGTGCTGCTCTTCTGCGGTCGTTCAGAGGGCAGCACGGCGAAAAAATGGTTTGTGCGAGGGGAGTGCCCGGGGTAAGTGGCATCCTCGGAAAGGAACAGCCATTTCGACCCAACCCAAACGGGGTCGGGGACCGTACCACCACATTGAGACGGTTATTGATTGGTGCAAGATTATTTCTCTTCGTACGGCTCATTGTCCAGGCAGCGAGGAGTAACCTCGCGCAAAAAGCTCCAAGGTCCTGATCCCGAAAGAAGGAATCATGTAGCAACAACTGAGCGGCGTCGTAGTTCCGCATCAGCCAAATGGAGACGATATGCAAGCGACTTGGTTTGAAACTGAACCGATCCTGTCAGCTAACGCAACTGGAGATTGTAAAATTTAAAACGAACTCCTAAGCTGTTGTCCCATGACCCATAAAAAAGCGAGTTACAAAAATAAAAAATGAGCAAGAAATGACTACGTTGTACGCTGAATTTTTTGTATCCCAACTTGAGCCATGTGACTCGTGGAAAAGCAACAAGAGACCTATCATCGATCAAAGATAGGAATTACTCCCCCCGACCTCCTATCGCTCACCTGAATGGTCGACCAGGCCGAAGTAGTAGAGGTAATAGAAACATCCGATCACGGAAACGAAATGGAGAGGAACCAGAAACATAGGAGCCAAAAGGAGAATCTGAAAAACCGATCGTGAACGACGAAGCGACTTAATCATCACTTCGATCGCAAGCGCTCACCTGAAAGACAGTGGATTCGATCGGGTGCATCGCCACTGCGCTGAAGGCGGTGGGACTGTGGTACCGGTGATGCCACTTGTGGAAGTTGCGGTAGAAGAATGGATAATGCAGTAGTCTAAACAAGGCAACCACAAGTTAGCTCCCAGAGGGACGTCAAAATGACAACAGTGTCATAATCATCCTGATGACGTCGTACCTGTGGTAGTAGTAGGATGCCGCGTCCTGCAGAATAAAAAGGAGGATAGTGGAGGCGAAGAAGTACATCCAACCGCGTTCGTGAATGTCGAAATACACGCGACTTAGCGGACCACCGTTAATGACGTAGGTGGACATGAGACCGGAGACCGTTCCAGCCACTAGGAGGCAGCCAGCACCAAGCATAATCTCATGACGTTCGTTCTAAAGCGAACAACATGATGCGTTTGTTTCCGGTGACGTGGAAATCATAATTATTCATATAACTAGTGGACGACAAATTCTACCTCCCTTTCTTTTACCAATGAGTGGCAACCAACCATCAGCCAATCCACATGTCCAAAAGCCCGCTTTTTGACCCGTATTTTTGCTGAAGCATTCACAGTATGGGCCAAGAGCTAGCGATATCGTGGTTCTTTTCAGCCCAATCAAACAGGTGGTCCCAGAACCAAGATGTGTGAGCATTTCTAGGCTATAATAGTAGCAGTCTTTTGCTTTTCAATATTCCATAGCAGTATTTCTACCAATAAGACTTAGGGAGATCTGTAACTACCTTTAAGTTTAAGCAACAAAACGTGACATTTAACCAAATTGAAATTCTAATTCAGAATGATAGGCCTAAAAAAATGTTAGTAATTGCAGGTAAAAGGGCAAGTAGTTTAAGTACAGTAGGTTTGTTTTGCTGTACGTTAGCTTATAGACGAAATTGTAAAAAAAATTGTAAAAATGAAAAATTATTGATATATTGACCAAGCGTTCTAGCTGATATGTTGTTTCAGAAGATCCCAATACTTACACAGCAGTTCAACAGCAACTGGATAAAGTTACTCATAATTATCTTTCAACTTTATTTGAAATGATTCTATTCATCAATAGTGTACCAAACCGCAATAATTTATTGAATAGTAGTGGTAAGTAATTAGTTGTAGTAAAACGAATAGGGTAATGCAGGAAAGTCATACCATTATCTCAAAAGCTGCTTACAACCAATTTATACCTTATAGCATTGAGCAATAAAAATCTAATGTACTGGTAGCAATAGAAACGTCTCTTTAAAAAGCTTGGTTGATTATCAAAAAAAGTAGTGTTTTCTCATTTCACTTCAAAAATAAAAGCGGCTAGTTATTTAAATGCTGCTTCACACATCAAGACGCAAACGTCAAAAGTGCACGATTTGCAGCAACAAGCCCAAGGCTTTTTTGAACAGGTGGATCGGCTAAATATTTCTTTCCTGGTTTCTTTATTTACTTTCGTTTCGTAACCTTATAATGCATTCCTGCATTAAATGCAATAAAATTACAGAAATGATACGTATGATTGACAGATGCCGACAGACCTGCTTCAATGAGCAAGATTTTTTCAGAATCGTTCTGCTAATGTGAGCATACGTCCTGTTTTATCTTTTGCAACAAAATATTAGTGCAAGCCACGTATCACCTGATTGCTTCATTTCGGGTTAGTTTGCTCTTTGTATGACCGCGTTTATGCCAGGACCAAGCAACATGAGCACAACCAGAGACTTTAGATCGTACAAATAGGCATACAATAAAAAAAGTTGTAAGTAGTAGCACTAATATTTAATAGATTATTCCTGAAAATACATACCAATCACTTTGCCCCCTCGCCCTACCACACAACTTAAAAATTTTGCTTCTATGCGCTTCATAAAATAAATGATAAAACTTTTTGAAATTGTTGGCTAATTTAATTGTGAGCGAGTTCACCTCCCAAGCACAAACAAGCCATACTACCCGTAGCCAGGAACTCGAGGAACTGAGGGAAATATACTGGCCATGCGCAAACCCGTACGTTTTTTTCAGGCTTAATCGATTCCAATTATAAAAACAGTACTTTTGCTTTTGAAACGAGAATTGCCTATGTCAACAATAAATTTACTTTTCATTACAGTTCTCACAAATATTCTTTGGATGAAGTCAGTGCAGCTGGCTAAACCGATATTGTTAACCTCGACATTACTGTTGGGGGCCCTGCTATTGTAATAATTAAACCGCAAGTGCTCCATTTTGGGTTAGTTTGCTTTTTGCCTCGATGCGTTTAGGCCAGGACCAACATGCACCCAGCCAGAGGCTTTGACATACCCATAGGCATACAATTACAAAAAAGTAGCAAGTAGTGGGCCTCATATTTAACAAAATTTGGTTGAAGCCGGATGAACCAGTGTCAGAAACCTGATAGTCCTGCCGGGCGATGCCGACTAGCATCTCATATTTGTAGTCTTACTCTCATATCATATATCTGTGGTCTTCTCCAAGATATCGTAAAATAAGTAAGAGCTATGGTTGCTGATCTCGATTTTTGTTGATGGAGGGGCCCTGAAGAGATCTTATACATCAAAACAGGCCTGTCAGCATCTGTCAATCATACGTATTACTGACTAGAACCTTTTACAGCCTTTTGTCTTTCAAGACATGGGTTTTGACGACTCTGTTAATAGCCGTTTTGGCCATCTGTGAGCACACGGAGACGTTTTGTCCGCTACCACTACTCGGCTAGGCAGGACAAGCTGTATTGATTATTCTCATGAATCATATTGCCTCGCAAAATATATACTCCAATTTCACAGCTTAAAATTGAACTTGCCACATATATTCAAATTTTAGAGAGAAAAATTTTCCCAACTTTTGACAAACCAATCGGTGACTAGACACAAAAATATCTATTAAACATAGTAAGCTGACATAAAACACCAAAATTTCTCGTTTCCTCACAGGGACTTTATCAGGACAAAGACTATCTTATACACATTATTACACTATTTTGTGATAAAACAATTTGGTCCAGATGAAATCCCCAGTGAGGAGACGGAAAGCTTCAATGTTTTTAATTAGCTTACTATGTTCAATAAATTTTATGGTTATAATCACCTTCGGATTTATCAGAGCTTTCAAAATATACCTGTTAGCAGTTCATTTTACCACCAACTAGGTTCCAAAAAATTCTTGTAATTCATTTCAAAAATGAAAATCCACATACCAATATGACACAAAACCAGTAGATTCTACAGTTTATGTTATTTCCTTTGCCCAAAACAAACTCTCCAATAATGGAACCAAATTATCGTCTGGCGCCAAATCCGTTTTCATTGTGATATAATAATTGCATTTTACGACCTTGTTCCAATGAATGCTAGCATGATAAAAAGCAACCTCCTCCTCATGCTAAGTGAAAATTTGATCCCTATGCTGTGATGAGATTTGCCACCACAGTAACAACTAACTAATTAACTTAATATGAATGTGACCTACCTCAGAGGTGAGGAACCGTTTTGGTTGGCATTTCCACTCCTCAGAGCGATCACGTCGCTTCACATAGAAATGCCTGAAAATAAACAAGTTATTTATTAGAAATGAGGCCAGCCTGTTGATCTACGTTTCACAAATTCATTGCTACACTTGTGCGATTGAAAAACCAATCACGATAAGCATCCATTTGTCAACATCAAAAGCCGATCAAATCGTCTTCGACTTCCAACCGCTCATTTCTGCTACACAGTTTCAGCAAATTGGTTGATTAAAATATGTTTAAAGGTTGATATGCAACTTTTGTAAAGCTATAGCAATTGAATTAAGTCTTATTGCTGTGATTATCTACCGGGTCAATCAACTAATTAGAGCTCACAGGTGCAACAACGGGGGATATCTAGACAGCATGCCATTCCCTTTTGACAGGCTAGCTGTGCGGACTTAAGCAAAATTTGCAGCCATTTACCCAAAGTGCCTCTAATTGTTATCAAATCAATCACAGCTGACGTTGAAACTATATCTCTTAAATTGTTTCCAATTCCTTTTGATTATTTTTATTTGCACCATTGCGCGGTGCCCACTGATTTGACACCTGCAATTTAAGATTTTCAAAAAGTACTATGCCAAGTCAAATCAGAATTGACAAGAAAAAGTAATTCGTGGTGGGGTACGTTGCAGAGCAAGTAACAAACCCACTAAGTTTTGACATAAAAATCAGAAGGGCAGCAACCATCCATTACTACATAGTTGGATGTTCAAACCTAACAAAAAATGAAAATAAACTGTGAGAATTTATTCCACTCATTTGAGATACTGCAAAAGATCTTAAATATGAGCCAGCAGTCACCAACAGATGCCATTGCAATAGGCACAAGCCATAGTTTGAATTCAAAATGTAAGCTTTTATTCAAACGCCAGCTCACGCGCATATACTGCAAGCAAAGTAACACTACGAGGACTTAACTGGAAGTCTTTTGATGGCCAAACTCACACCCAGTTTACCATATCACACAGCTGACAAAGGTTACGTTGCAATTTTCTTGGGAAAACAACTTTTTTCTGCATTGCCATACTGCTTACAGTAGAAGCATATTGGAGCCGTTTCAATAAGTGGTAACAGCAGTAAGTGGTTTTGTCACGCCACTGTGACTGAAGAATGAAAAATCAGAGCTTGATTTAAAAATATCATGACAGCTACTCATCATCATCATTAAGTGCCATGCCTGATCCAGGCCTCGGCGGCATTAATGCAAATGTTTTCCTATTTCCTTCTGTCTTTGACAAAATGCAGCAGTTCTTCTGTATTAAACTTTGTATATGTTTTTAATTGATCCAAAAATTGTACCTTTGACGACGCCGTGCTCGTTTTCCATTGATACGTCCAGTAATTGAAGTTTGCTCCAGATTCTCCTGTCTCATAATATGTCCAAAAAATTGCAACTGCCTATTTTTGATTGTGTTAAGAAGTTGTCTAACTTGGCAGGTTTGTTTTAGAACAGTTTTATTGGTAGCATGAGCAGTCCATGAAATGCGTTGCATTCGCCATATATACCGAAGTTCCAATGCGTTGACTTTCTTGATAGTTTCATTTGTTACAGTCCAAGATTCACAACCATTTAAGAAAACCGACCACACATAGCACTTAAACAAACGAAATCTGATTCTGAAACTCATTTTTGTTAGGGAGGATATATCCCAAGTCTATGAATGCTTGTTTGGCCAGTACAATTCTTCTCTTTATTTCATTAGTGGACCTTCCGTTACTTGAAATAAGTGAACCAAGATATCGAAAATGTTTTGTCTGTTTAATTGAGTTTCTTTTCAAGAAAAGTGCGGGTCTTGGTACTGTTTCTAGTTTAGTAACTACGAGACATTCTGTTTTGTTGACATTGATTGACATTCCATATTGTTCACCATTTTTTGTAGTTCATTTAGCATCTTTTGTAGCTCCCTTGGTGACGTTGAAATGAAGACAGTGTCATCAGCGTAAGGTATATTGTTTATATTAACTCCATTCACCTTTATTCCTTCAAAGTCATTGATGTCACGCAAAATAATTTCACTGTACAGATTAAACAGATCTGGAGATAAAACACAGTCTTGTCGGACCCCTTTTTTGATTAGTGTATCACCACTTATGTCATTGTCAATTTTAACATTAGCAGTTTGTTCATAATACAGTGCTTGGATGAGCCTGAGATCTTTGCTGTCAATACCAATTTTGTTGAGAAGTTGAAGAAGTTTTTCATGATTTACACGGTCAAACGCTTTTTTCCAGTCTATAAAGTAGAGATACATTGTTTGCTGCATTTGTATTGCTCGTTCGCTCAGCATGCGAAGCACAAAAATGGCGTTTTTTGTTCCTTTATCTTTCATAAACCCATATTGTTCAGTAGAGATTTCCGGGTGTATTTTATTTCTGATTCTGAGCATGATAACCCGCAGTATTGCTTTGGCCATGTGGCTCATTATTGAAATTGTACGAAAATTTTCACAGTCAACAGCACCTGCAAGTAACTGTAGAAGTTCCACGCCAAAATGATTTAATGCTTTGAGAGTTTCAGCAGATATTTTGTCTGAGCCTAAAGCTTTCCCGTTTCTGATACTCGAAAGTGCGTTTGGAATTTCACTTTTCAAAATTGTGGATCCAATTAATGGCTCTTTGAAATATAAGGGAGGGGCACATCTATTTGGTTCATCATATAACTCTTTGACATATTCCAACCAGTAACGTTTAATATCATTTTCTTCAAACAAAATTGTTCCATCTTTGTCCTTGATAATCCCAGACGAATTTGTAAATTTTCTATGTTTCAGTTCTTTAATACGTCTATGTGCTTGTTTAAGATTAAATCGATAAAGTGCTTCTGCTTTCTCACATTTTTTATCCAAGTACTCTTTGTGCGCACAAATGCACTTTGATTATATTAGTTTATCAAGGTTCTTGTATTCAACTGAGTGATATTTTGTGTTTCTTCTCTCTTTTAGCAAATCTTTGATTTCAGGGGTCATCCAACTTTCTTGTTCCTTAGCTGCTAGGCTGCATTTACCATTTAGTTTTTAATGACTTGGTGCGTGTCTGAAAAATTTGGCTATGTACTGAAAGTTAAGTATGGTCAATGAGTGAATCAAGTCTACTCGTACTTTGAGAGAGAAAGGGCTATCGCCACTGCAAAGGTGCAAAATTTAGTGTTCTTAACCAGAAGTTAATCAAAAAACTTAACAAGGATAATGCACATGTTGTTGCTTGAAAAGAGCAACTCTAAAACATGAAAATCCATATACATAAAAATAAGGAAATTTTTCCCAAAGTAGTGAATTACAGAAATATACCTAAACTAAGAAATTAAGCTACTGAATTACAAAAATACGAAAAAAATCACCAACACAAGTATAAAAATGGCAGAAATATGGAAATTTACAATACACGATAAAAAAAAACATGGCCACTCTGTGAAATAAAATTGCACATGTCATCAGAGTTAAACTAAGCTTTGTGATACTTAAAAACTAAATTGTTCTGAAGGTTAGTAATTTAATTTTCAAAAATTTCCATAATGTAATCAATATTTTATTTCTGTAAATATGCATTTTTATCTTTTAGTGCGCTTTGCTTGAAAATATTCGTCGGAACGGATAGCTAATTTGTCAAGAAGTCATCTTAAAACCACAGTGTTGCAGTTCTTGTTGACATTTGCATACAAGTTGGTCTACTCCAAAAATTTGGAAAGTTAATCGATATCTGACTAAAGCAGTTGTACAGTTAATGAAACTGAAAAACGTAACTTATGAAAGTAGTTGAACATTTAATGAAACAGCAAAATGTAACTCACCATTGTAAAAATCCTCCAACAGAAAAAAATATGAGATAGGACATTGCTAAGCCAACTAAAATATGGATGTAGCACTGCTGTAAGTGGTAATTCTTTAAAAATTGGTCAATGCGATTCATGGGTTCATCAGTTAGCGAGCTTTGCACAACTGCATGACTGACATTTTCTGATGTTGACAATTCATCAAATTTGGTCAAAAAATAAAATCTATCCCAATTTGTCCAGAGCATGGCAACAAAGAGAAAAATTTCCCCTCGAGATGCAGAACCAAATAAGACAAGAATAACAGACATTGCAGAAAACACCAATGTCTTTTGACTGAATACAGCCTTTAATGACAAGTGGTAATTTTTCAAGCCAGCTTTATACAGATTTGGTGTTGCAGTGCAATCCATGTTTTATGAAGAACTTAAAACAACGCCTATTCATAAATCTGCAAGAAAATAAAAACAATCTACTAAATTTATCAAGATCAATTAACCTATTGGTATGAAAGTAATCCTATTGATATAAACTGTTATTTTCTGGTCCTCAGCCTTAAATCTGTTGAGGTGTTGCACAAAACAAAAAAGCCTATGCCCAAACTACTTGACAATTGTATTTATTTTGGCCCAGGCTACTTAAACTTAACATTGCAAATTTGCCAAGTCAGGATACCACTAGAATATGGAAATCCAGATTTATGGAAATTCATATGAAAATATGGAATGATCAGGAAATATGAAAATTCACAAACTCAAATTAGACCACGACCATACAGAAATTTATTCTAAAATATGGAATTACTGAATGACGGAAGAAGTACCAATAAAAAAAGTATGAAAAACTAAGAGAAATGATAAAAACTACAAAATACCAATCCAGTTGGTAAAATTACTGTATTTTCCCATTAAAAAGCTAATAGGCTGAGTAGGCCAAGACCAATTTTTAGCTTCGAAAATAAAAGTTTTTGCTTATTACATAAGCAACAAGTATGATTGACCAATAAGCCAACCCAAAAAAATCAGGTCCAAAATTAGGGTCCTGAAATTTGACTCATTAAGCGAAAAATACAGTAGGTAGGCCAACTGAATTCAGTTGAACTACCTGTATGAGGCATTCTATTATGATACAAAAAATTATCAAAAAATATGGAAGCATGGGATGCTACTTTTTGCTATATTTTTGATAGTTATTCACTATTCAATGTAAAATCAAACAAAAAGATTTTCAAAATTGGACCTGCAAAAGCTGAGATGTCAAAGAGAGAGAGATCCAGTTTTTTAAAATCCGTTTTGTCTGCTTTAACACAGGTGGCCAGATTCACCTCATGCTTCTCGACAGGTTGTAAACACCATTACGCCACTTCAACTAATCAAAATAACACTGAACACTGTGACACTTCCCACTAGTGAATTTATTGAATTTGCTGTATTGAAACTGGCCCAACTAATTGCTCTCTTATTGCTAAAAGCCAGGGTCAATATTTGAAAAACAGAAAAGAAGCCATTCAGTTTGAAACGGCAAACGTCCATGTTGACTTTTTAGAATATTATTCCTTTGTTGTTTAGGATGCAGTGCAAGTTTACTGTTGGAATAAAGGTCTATGCATTTAGCATCCTGTCATTGTTAATGATAGAGACTTGAATTACCCATGCTTAAAAGATTACAGTAAAGACCTCAATCATGACACTAGTTTTTTATATGCTCTCCAGAAAATTTTAACAAATTATATCAAAAAAGTTTTTTTCAATCAGATGTGTAGAATACTTTTTTGATGGTTGAAGTGGGCAGTATAAAAATTTCAAGAAGTTTTTAATTTAACACACCTCTTTCAAGACTTTAATTTGAAGCTTCTAGGTCATTTTTTGTCACAAGTCATGGCAAAGGTGATGGAATGGGTGGAATGATCAAACAAAAACTGATCCAAGCAAGTTTGCAAACAACCAAATTCTTTAAACAGAAGCTGTTTATGCATTTTGTCAAGAAGAAATTACAAGTGTAATTTTTTATTATTTCCAATGAAAAACTTCAAAATATAAGAGAATTTTTAGGAATGATAAATGCTGCAGCTAGCACTGTGCCCGAACCAAAATCATTCCACCATTTTGTGTATGATAGTTGAATTGTTTAAAATTCGTCTTGCATCAGATGATTCTACGTTTTGTGGATATTGTAACTTTTTATGTGGTACATCTCCTTTTGATATTGTCAGTATACCCTTGATGAGCTATGTATGCTGTGTCTACCATTATCGCTGGTGTAGGAAAATTGATTCAGAGGAAAATGATCTTCAAATTAATTATCTTTATCTTTGTAGGCCTTCCAATTATTTTCATAGGCCTTATATACTCTGGGTCCTTTTATTACATGCACAGATGTAAAATTGATCAACCAAAATTGGCATCAGCTAATCAGAGTTCCAGCATAAAGTTTTCTAAAGCAGAAGTTTCTGCACTTGCAATTTTTCAGCAATAAAATATTTGTGGTACGAAACCAACAGCCCTAGGTAAATTTAAACATCTTTAAGTGCCAAAGGTAGATGTAGATGTCAATTGTCAAACTGTCTGTAGCTTTAATCTAGAAGTTCAGTGTTGCAATATTGTCTGTTTTTTTTCACTCAGCATCTTTTGCATTCTGCACAACAGCACCACAATGCCAACTGTTGAAAGGTATTGCCAGCAGCAGTGTTGCATGTCACTTTTATTGGGAATGTGACTTCATTTGTGTTATAAGCTTATGATGTGATGCAGTGTAACCACCAAGCTAATCTTTGTCAGCAAATCAGCTATGTTTTTGGGCATCTGTCAATTCATCAAAATGCGAGAGGGATGATAGATGTAATACAGTGTTGTGTTCCCTTCACGAATTTAGCAAGCATGTTATTGCCAGTGCAAGTGCAAAATTGCCAGCAAACGTATAAAAACCGCCTGACCAATTTTGGTGGAAATTGCTGAACAAATTGTTATACCAGCCTAAGTAACGTATTTTAAAGATGTAAAAAAAGATGTTTTTGGTAGCCTACTGCTGTTTAGTGTACACAATAAGCCAACAAAAGATGTCAGTTATCCCAATGTAGAGATCTCTGGTCCATCGTCCAAAATTTTTTCAAAGGCAGCTAAACTTCATGCGACAGTGTTTTGCAGGCTATATGTGCACTGTTTTCATGCTTTTATTATACAGTAGAATCAGCCTGACGAGTTTATTTATGACCTCAACTCGTTTATAATAACATATTTCTCTCAGTCTCAGCAGAATTCTAATGTTTCAAATACTTGAAAGTTTACCTTTAACCACCCCCCTTGTTTTTTCCTCAGATGCATTTCTTTGGTTGTGGCATTTTAAACCTAGTTCAGTGCTTTTCAACCGTTATTGGCATGTGGCCCATTTTCAAATTTGTATTACCAAAGATATTTAAGTCACCATCACTCACTGCTGTGTCACAACCATGCACTGTTTATGTGAAATGTTCCACAGCTCTAAAAATGCGTTAGGTTAGATCAATGCATTTTTAGAGCTGCAGAACAACAAGCTCAAGAACCTCAAGAATTCTTATTCGCTGCCTTGCATGCACTAAACAGTTGAAAAATTTTGCTAGCAAAATCGCAAAAATTTTAAGAAACTGAGAAAAATTATTACTGCCAGAATTTTAACTGCAAATCTGCTGGACAGGTTTTTGAAAATTTGCACTTTCATTGCATTTAAAGGGAACATTGATGTAGTGTCTGCTAGACATACCAGAAATCAAGGTGACTAATCTTTTTTCCTTCAGCAACAGTCTTGGTTAATAGTTGCTGATTACATCACATGGTGGTTTGGTGAACCTAAAATTGCTTTCAGCAAGTAGGTAAAAGAGCACTCACAGCTTATACCAGTATTTATCCTAAAATATATAGTTAATTAAAAAATAGCTTTTCAAATGTGATCTGCTTCATTTCATTGCTTAAATTAATTTATCATTTTATGTGCATTGAAAATGATATCATGGATTCCAGTTCTAGACCAAATGATAGAAAATGTAGGAATCATGTATTGTGTTGATCATAAAACGTTACTGCATGCTGGGGAAACAGTGCTGCAGAAAGGAGGGTATTCATATTATATTCTCAAAGCTTTTTGACCAACACTTTTCAAGAGAATCTGTCAGAATAGGAGTGAGTCACTTATATAGAGACATAATTGACAAAAAAAAAGGGAAAACGGCTCCATTGTGATTGTTAAAAGAAGCAACCAACAAAAGGAGCAGAAACTAATGTGCAATTGTTAGCCATAAACAAATTCCTTTTGTTTAAATAAATTTGGTTGGATTGTTTTGATGCAAGTGCCTTTGAATTTTTTTAGTCACAGGGATTTAAATGTAGCATTTAGGTGCACAATCACCGTGATTAAATTTTTTTGAATTTTATCAACATTTAGTGGTTTCTTAACCCCCCAAATTTTGTTACACTCCCCCAAAAGCCAAAATTACTATACTGTATCTCATTAACCACTTGAATTGGAAACTTAATTCAAAGACCAAAAGATGCAAAATGCTCAGTTTTCTATTTTAGCTAAATACCTCTCATAGCTATCTGGTGAAGTTTTTAAGATAAATTGAAAAAGCTAGTTTTCACCCTCAATAAATGAGTTTTACTCATGTAACTTTGTTTCTATTTATGCTGCTTTGTAATAATAAGCTTGTTTGTTTAGGTGGATAGATCAGGATATTATGATTCATTAATATAGGTATATGCGTTGAGATCTATAGTACAAAAATACACTGCAAAAATTATGAGTAGACTGAGGTCCTCACCATCTGTGCCGTTCAAAGTTGAACAAAAAACAAATTTTCTTTAACATGCTTATCAACTTACAGAATGGTATTTCAAAGACTTTTTTATGAAATAAAAGAAAATAAAAACAATGTGAAACAAAGCTCTACAATGGTTGCAGAGGAATTCGGAGAAAAGAATACACATCCACAAGAGAAAAACAACATGTGTTTGCAAAAATTAAATTTAAAATATGTGAGGAACTGGTTCAAATTAGGAAGAATATCAAAAGAAGAAACAGTAAACAGGCACATAAAGAACCATTTCTCAAAGAAAAATTGGACAAGCTTTTTGATTATTGCACATGCTGATGCAACGTCAATCATACCTGCGCAAAGTGATAAAGACTTTTTGATAGATTGAAAAGAACAGAAAATGGTAATTGGAAAAACTCTAGACAAAGCCTTCACACAAGTCCAAAAAGAAGCAAGAAAAAACCAAACATAAAGAAGAACACAAGGCCAAAAAAAACATTCAAAAGTTACTTGCATGAACAGCTCATCTTGATACGTTGGGCACTTTTAGTTATAACAATGGTAGTTCAGAACCAGAAGATCCTGATAGTGAAGAGAATTATGACCCAGCAATAAAAAATCTGGGCAGCACCAGCACCCAACAAGATCAACATACTGTTGAAATAAAGCTTTATAAGAACACTTGGTCGAACAAAGTTGCCGATGTTGCATTTTTTCTGCATAGGAGAAAACAATTGTGCAGTAAAAGTGCTTTGAAAATCAAAAAAGTGTTATCAGACGAAATAAAAAGCCAAAAGTTGCCTAATTTTCTTTTACACTGGGATGGAAAGAGCATATAAGGCTATAAACTTGTATACAAAGGAACAAAAAAACTTACAGTGGTTTTAACTTGCACTTCTCCTTTATATGAATTTTTTGAAATAATTTTGAACATTTATGAGCTATCTGGTGGCAAGGCTGAAGAATGCTTAAGGCTATTGTTGATATAATCAGAAAGAAAATTCCTGAACTGAAGCAACTAATTCTTGGCAAAGCATTTGATACAACATCATCAAATGGTGGATGGAAAAACAGAGTCACAGTAAAATTGGAAGAATATATCAGCAAAAAACTTGTTCATGCTTATTGCAGGCAGAATGCACTTGCAGTAATGTATTGATAGTTGTCATTATTCTTGGTGATTGAAAAGCACCAGAACATAGTGGAACCAGAACATATAACAAGATCTAATCTCAATTTGGCCCACAATACCCCAGATTTACATGACGTTTGCTTGATTTCAAACAAAATAACAAGTACAGAGTTATTGTTAAATAGCAATTGTTTTTTGGTCAAAATCGCATTGTTTTTCAAATTTCAATATTAACTAAACTTTGCAAAATTAAGTTATAAAAAAATTTGCTATTTTTATGCCTTTACAGTGCACCCTCATGACATACCTGTTTGTGAGTAGATGTCATCTCAAATTTGAAAACATGACAATTTTTTTGCAATAAATTTTCTTAAAGTACTAGTTCATATTGTTGACTGTCCAATCTCTATCTTTGCATTGTTAGCAACTATGTATCATAGCATATCAGTGCACCAAAAACAGAGCTAACCTTAACTGTTTAAGGTGGACTAAAAGCCATGCAAGCCAAACTTATTTTTAATTTCTTCAGTTACAAGCAAATTGGACTTAACACTTTCAGACTCCAAGTGCAACTGATCCCACAAAACTAGATAGGCTATTGGATGATAATTTGTAGGCAGTGGCTATTTTGCTGCCAACAGCATTTTACCCTCAGAGACTATTTTGCCGTAAGTTATTTGTGATTGGTCAATCCTAATGATGTACTAAACATGTGACTTTTGGTCGTTTCTGATTGGTCAATTTCAATAACCAATTAAAAAAATTTTGCACCCCCAGTGTCTACCCCCCCCCCCCACCCTGTACACTCTCTTCCAGTGTACACAGCCCCGTACATTTACATACTGAGCCTGCCCCTTCAATATACACTGCCTTTCTTTTAATGCCCTAACCAGCTGAGATTTGAACCCACAACCATGAAGTTAGAGAGTTAGAAAGTTTATTATTGGCTGGTATAAACGCAGAAACAAAAGATCAAAGCAATTGTCAAACATAGGAAGTTGTAACAAACCTTATATCATACTGTATAATTTAATTCCGACTTTAGAACTGCATCACACCAGCATACTCATTTAACTAGGTCAATTACAAATAAAAATTACTTTTTAAAAAGAGTCAACACTAAATATGGGTTTTACTAAATTGTCTTATAATTTTCATGGAGTAAAAATTTGGAACAAAATTCTACTTTTAAACAAATCTCTGTGTTGCTTAGTTTTACTAAATATTGCTCAAGTTTATCATTAAAGCAATACTAATATTACAATCTCTGATACCACGTTAATCATATGCATAAAAGATTAGTTGCACAAAGTAGTAGTAGTAGTAGTAGTATTTGTGGTAATCCTGTACTTTAGCACGGTAAATTAAAAAAAAACAAATCGCATTGAAAATATGTGGATGCGCGCTAAAAGGAAATTAAGACGCCAGTTTGGAACGAGTGAACCTTCCAGTGTACACTGCCCCTTAAATTTACATACCGGGCCTGGCCCTATGGTGTACACTGCCCTTTCTTTTAGGCAGTGGCTATTTTGCCGTCGACGGCAATTTACCCTCAGAGACTATTTTGCCGTGAGTTGTTTGTGATTGGTCAATCTTAATGACGTACTAAACATGTGACTTTTGGTCGTCTCTGATTGGTCAATTTTAAAAACCAAAAAAAAAAATTTTGCACCCCCAGGTCTCTATTCCCCACCCTGTACACTCCCTTGCAGTGTACACTGCCCCGTACATTTACATACCGGGCCTGCCCCTTCAGTGTACACTGCCTTTCTTTTCAAGCCCTGGCCAGCTGAGATTTGAACCCCATACCTTGGTATCTCAAGACCAGCGCTCTATCCACTACACCACAGAGTCACTAGTGCGATAATAGCAAATTTGGCTATATAAACACACGTGAATGATCACGGCAAAATAGATTCCAAGGGCAAATTGCCGTCGACAGCAATTTACCCTCAGAGACTATTTTGCCTTGAGTTATTTGTGATTGGTCAATCTTAATGACGTACTAAACATGTGACTTTTGGTCGTATCTGATTGGTCAATTTTAAAAACCAAAAAAAAAAATTTTGCACCCCCAGGTCTCTATATCCCCCCCACCCTGTACACTCCCTTCCAGTGTACACTGCCCCGTACATTTACATACCGGACCTGCCCCTTCAGTGTACACTGCCTTTCTTTTAAAGCCCTGGCCAGCTGAGATTCGAACCCGCAACCATAGTATCTCAAGACCAGCGCTCTATCCACTACACCACAGTGTCACTAGTGTTATTATAGCAAATTTGGCTATATAAACACACGTGAATGATCACGGCAAAATAGATTCCAAGGGCAAATTGCCGTCGACGGCGAAATAGCCACTGCCTTCTTTTAATGCTTTGCCAGCTGAGATATGAACCTGCGTCTATGGTATATTTTTTTTAATTTACCGCGCTAAAGTACAGGATTACCTATTTTTTTCTGGCCAGGTGTACATATGATACTAGTTTTGCTGTGGCTAGGTTGTACATATGCTTTTGCTCTGCTGCTTACGCTGTTTGCTATTATACTATGTGTAATTGTGATGCAGAAATGTGCAGTTTGCCTAGATGATCACTAGGGATCTTTCACAGTCCTGTTTAAATTTCGTAGATTTTTTGGAACGAAATAAAAATGTTGTTGTATAGTACCTATTTCTTAATACACACTGTACCTTTAACTGATTCAACTTGAAAAAGGAAAGCGGCAGATGCAGAGATACTGTCTTTCTAACCTCAACCTAGCTGATCGAGAAAGCTCTAAAGTCCGAAAGCCACAAGATTGTCGGCATCCCAGCTCCAGCGGAACCATGAATGAAACTGTTGTCTAACCATTAAAAGTTAAGGGAAAGCAACTTAATCGCGGAATTCCGCCCAAAGGTTTTAAATAGAATTTTCCTTCAAAACGTCGATGTCAATTCAATAATTTTTGGTGTTATCATTTCGATTTTGGTGGAGGATAGAGTTACTTAGGATTTGTGCTAGGGTTTATGCACGGAATTCCCGCATTTTGGTAGCAGAGATTACCGCGGATTTGAACATGAATTTTAAATATCGGATTTAAGCATTGTTTTTTAGATATATTTTTTGCAACAGCTGATTGGATTTGGATTTACACTTACTCTTATTTCCAAGTTGTTATTTTTTTTCTAATTTTTGTTGCAACTTCGGTTTTTACCACCGATCTGACGTACTGGTGTAACGTACCGTATACTCAACATTCTGTTACGCTACTGTAAGGTTACCGGTAGTCTACTGCGTCGTATATACGGAATTGCCGATGGTACTAACACAGATACGTCCCGGATGTGGTTGTTTATTTAATGTTTGGCTGTGGAAGGGAGTCAAAACTAATTCAAGAAAGAAGGAAGAGCATGTCTGATGTCACCCCATAGCCTTGGCAATGACATACAAAGTATGCCTAGATGCTGAAAGATGAGCTTGGTGTTCTTCATCACTTATGTAAGTGGACTCAAAAGCGTTAGGTCTCTTCTTGCTGCTTGTGCTTTGGAAAACCCCTAAGCTTAAGGTTAACGTTTGAGGCAGCTGAAGAGAATGGAAGATTTGGCCGTATTCAGTCCAAAAAGACAAAGAGTGCAACTTCAGAGGGAAGAAAGAGGCGTAGCATACCGTATTTCTCTGCCGAGGGACAGTGAGGATGGAAATGGAGAATAAAATCATCCGCACGAGCTTTCTCAAAATTGAAAAAAGGAGGATGCTCATTGAGTTGGTAGAACGGAAAAGAAAGTCAGTGAGAAGAATTTGGGAGGTGATCAGAACCCAAGTCCTAAAGCGACCTCCAAGGAGCTGGAGAGGAAAGAGAGGAAAAGAGAGGAAGTAGTAAAGGATCGAGATGTCACGCGAGGAGCGACTGCTGGAAGAGTGATGAAAAAAGTAAGGGTTTCAGGGTCATTGAGGGAGAGAAGACTACTGAGGAGATCACGCAATCCACTATTCCATCTCTACAAAAGTTTGAAGCACCTCTTGAGTATCACAAACTAATAGATTATTTCAAGTCATGTTGGCGAATCTAGTTTGTAAAGTTGAATTAGCAGTTTGAAATTACTACCAGTACATGTGGAAGCACAGCATCCGTGCGTGTAACCACAATGGTCAGCTTTGCTAATAGTGGAGAGTGGCGCATAGACTTACCGTAGATTTTAAAAACGGTTTTTAAGTTTTTAGGTCGCTGCTTTTTAACCTGTAGAGCGTCAGCAACGACATATGTCGTTTTTAAATGTTTCACCTCAAATGACAGCTACGACATATGTCGTTTTGCAAACTTAATCATTATTTGCGTCTGCTTCAAGCAACATATGTCGCTTGCATTTATAAATTATGTTATTAGCGACACTTTGCAACTATTTGACTCGCATAAGATGCTAAAAACACGTGTTACTGATTAGTGGAGGCAGTTATAACAAAGCTTGTGAGGAATACAGTACATCAATTTTTGTGAACCCTTATCCAAAATGAGTGTGCCAAAAAAACGAAAGCTAAATGATGAAGAAATGATTTCTGTTTTGAATGATTTGAGTGAAACTGATAGTGTTAGTGAAATTGATGACTCTGATAATGACAGTTCAGAATCATTGGAGAGCTGTGATGTGTCTAGTGATGATGACGCAATTGCGTTGCCTTCTGATTGGTCTACGCAAGGGCGTGAAAGAGATCCATTCAATTTTAGTGGCCAAAGTGGTGTACAGTTTACCGTACATCATAGTGAAGAACCGTTAGAGTTCTTTGAAAAGTTTTTTGATGATGAGGTTTTTGAATATTTATGCACTGAAACAAATCGTTTTGCCAAGGAATATTTTGATGAAAAATATTCCTTGGCAAAACGATTTGTTTCAGTGCTTTGTGTGTTGTTCCTTGTTTTCGTGATTGGCACTCTACATAAGTGTAAGTAAAAATGAGATATTATTGTCTTAAGTTACTATTTACTATATATTTAGCAATTCATAATATAAATAGTCAGTAAAAAATCACAAAAAGCAATTAAAAATAAATTTTACAAAAAAGTTGATTTTCTCCAAAAAAAATGTGACGTTTTGGAATGCACCTGCTTCTACATAAGTGACGCTTTACAGGTTAAAACACTTAGCATAGGTAAGCTAAACGTTTTGCACAGATTTGGTAGTACATTACAGGGACAAAAGATAAAACGCATTTGAATCAGAAGGATTTGAATTTAAATTTAAGATGATGGATTTGGATTTTAGAAATCTTGATCTATTTATCTATGTTTGGTAATATCCAAGTTGAGCGGGCACTCAGAGTCTCGATTTTTTAAGAATTATGAGATTCTAATTCATAACATTTAAACCAATTTTTGTAATTGCTTGGTAACAGCGGGGTTATTACAGATTTTAGAAAAGTGGTTAATACGTCATAATCACTCGACAATTAAGAATAGTATCGTATGAGTCACAGTGATCCTTAAAGGTTAAGTTGCACGCGGCACAGTGGGGCATAACAGGCGTTTAAATTAAAGCTCAGAATTCAAAAAGAACATTTGTTAAATCATGTCATTCTGGGTTCAGCTTCTTACTGTCAATTGAACAGATTGCGATCACATCAATGGGTGTTGAAAACCATAAAGTCAATTTGCATTCTTCCAAATCTCCGTTCTTTTTGTGATCTTTTGCGATAATAAGTGATTGCTTTTGCCATTATTTTTATGCATACAAAAACGTTATAACAACTGCTATAAAGAAAACGCAAAAAACAATGCTAATGGCTGTAAAGTCCTTGAGTATTTTGAGGCAAAAAATCTTTTCTCTTCTATTGCAAAAGGACGCTTATAATTTTGCATCGCCGGCAAAATTGTCCACTTGAAATTAGCAAAAATTTCATCAAAGATACAAAATAATCCTAAAAAAGACAATTTTTTTGTGTAAAACTTCCCAATATTCTTAAATATTAGTCACATGAAATAGCCCATTTGAGGTTGATCTTCAAAAATGTCTTCCCCAAAAACTTACATTAAATCCTTTTCCCTTTACTCACAAAAAAGCTCTTTCGCCATGTGCTTGTTACTGTTTTATCGATTTTCGCTCAAAAGCTGACAAGAAGTTTTTTGATTTCAGGTTGATTAACGCAAAAAGGTCTTTGCTCAAAACAAAAAAATTGCAAAGTTCAATCTCAAAATCCTAAGATTTTCCAAAACCATCTTTCAGCAAATCCAATTTTCCCAAACTTTCCGCTTTGTTTTATTATTCCCAAGATCATCCGATAAATTCTCGCGATTGGCAACTATATTGCCGGGTAAGCTTGTGCACAATGCTGCAAGCTTCGCCGACCCTAGAAACTGATGGGACGCAGCAGATATCTGTCGTAGCTGAGTTTTGTTTGTCTTAATATCCACTGTCAAACAATAAATTGCCCGCCTACGTGAGAGGCGCGACGTGAAGTTGCTGCCTCAAATAAACAGTTCACTCAATTCTGTACACTTAATGACGCCAAAATCATGTGCAAATTTGATTAGTCATTACCATCGTTTTTAGCAATTAATATTAAAGTCGGCGTGTAGACTTTAACTTAACTGTGCAATCAAACATCGACTGCAGAACAAAGGAAGATGACTTGGCAGAATTCTTTCAGCAAGAGTTCGCTGAATGACTTCTCAGAAATCGAGTGCAAAGTGCACTGTCTGTGAAACCACAAATAGCAAGTACATTGTTAGTAGATCACAGAACTTTACTGCAAAGTAGACAACAAATCTTCCTAGCAAAATATCGGATATTTATTTTAATTTTCAAACAATTTGTAGCCCTGAAAATACTTTTCCCAGAAATTCAAAAAAATTTTGCCCAGAGATTGACCTGTTTGCTGTTGCATTAAAAGACAACAACTTTTCTTTGAGGCCGCTATTTTCCATCACTCATTTTCGCCTATTTGCGTGCTAGGTTAAAGGGCTGAACTTTTTCTCGGGCGAGGATTGCTATTTGCCAACGCTAAAGTTAAATGACTCCGATATTTCAAAATCATTCTCCAAAAAAAGTCTTCTTTTGAAAAACTGATGCACCTCTGTACACTACATCAAGTTAGTACATCCTTGAAAAATTCTGGTACAACTTGGGGTGTAGTCCTACTATGCACCCAATGGGTCTTTCTAAAGCGCACCAAGCGGTCAAGCATTTGCTCGCGCGTTGTGTTTTTCAATAAAAACTAGCAGAAGTTTAAATGAAATTAATCGCTTTACAGATAAGTTTTTGGACTTGAAAACAGTTCTAAGCTTGAATTCTATGTCATGTTAACAACTAAATAACTTTAGCAGAGAGGTAAAGCATCCTAAAATTCTCGCTGTTATTATAGCAAGCAACTTTAATAAATCAAAGCCATTTTATTCAGTAAAAGGTCTTAAATCAAACATTTACAATTTAAATAAAGCTTTAGTTATCGACCATTTCATTGTACTCTTTTACAAAAAATAAGTGAAAATTCTAACGTTTTCGTCTGACTCTCTTCTTTTCTCTAGCTCCATTTAATTGCTAAAACATCTTTAAATTTACAATTTAAGATGTTTTAGCAATAAAAATAGTATTTAATTTATCAAAAGTGCTTGCTATTACAACAGTGTGGATTTTTAAACAATATTAAGGCAAATACAAAGTGGTTATTTAACCTGCAAAAGATTTTTTGCTGCTAGACTTAGTACTGGTCGTGAGAAGCTTCACAGAAGCTTATGCCGTATCCAGGGGCGGCTCGTGTATGGTGCTGTGGAATTGCAGCACCCCCAGTTCCCACTCCAACTTATCGATGACATTCGATATAAATAATTCATCTTTTGTTTTCTTAATTTTTCTTATACTTCTTTACTTTTCTTATACTTAGCTACATTATATAATACATAAGGTTAATCTCAACAACCATCCTAAGTTTATCAAAAAATTATAAAAATCTTTTTGCTTCAAAGCTGTGATATGGTGTTTAAAATTAGCAGTAGATTGCAATGCAGTTGTAGAAAGAAAACTGTCGCTTATGCAGTAGGCTACCAACCCTTGTGTGTTGGTGTAATAAGGGTTTCTTTTTGACGGACAACTGGCCAGCTGTGTGTGTGTGTGTGTGTGTGTGTGTGTGTGTGTGTGTGTGTGTGTGTGTGTGTGTGTGTGTGTGTGTGTGTGTGTGTGTGTGTGTGTATGTGTGTGTGTGTGTATTTCATTTTTTTATTATGCTTGTTTCTTTTTTCCACGATATTGAAGCAATGGGTAAAATTTTTTTTAAATATTACGTCTCCGGCAAGCTTGCTGTTGATCATTGTGAAGCTAAGTGACTATTTTATGTATATATATACTGTATATAAATTTCTTTTCTAAATTAATGTAACAGTTTAGGCTATTCCTAAGTAAATTTTTTTTATTTTGTTTTGCTTAGAATTTTTCAAGTTTATGTATAACTTTCCTTTTTTATTGTCTGTTTATTAAAATAATAGCTTAAATTTTCTGAAGCAGCCCCCCCCCCATTAATTTTAGCTACGAGCCGCCCCTGGCCGTATCGCTAATCAAGTTTAGCATCATTGCAGCTGCGTCACAGCTATTGCTTGCTGAGGTTAAGCAGGTATCGGCAAAGTAGCTTGTGTCACTTACCATCGGGAGCTGCTGGTTCTGAAAATCTCAAGTAACTTTTGATAGTAGTTAAATTAAGATTTTTGCTGTTATGGGTTATGTCTATAACTGCATTAACTGAATAGCAAAACACCTTTTAGTATAAGCCTAACCAATCTGACGATGATTGTATCTGTTTTCAAAAAATAGTCCAACATAAGTAGGTCTCTACATTGAAATATTGCAGAGATTAAACATCCTTCTTAAATGTTTATTTTGAGTTTGGGCTTCAAGTTTTCAGGATTGGAATTTTTCCGATTCACAAAAATACTTGGGTTTATTTTGCAGCCGCCTAGCCTATATTTAAGTCAGCAATCATACAAAGAGGCAGCTTGATAACAAAAATCAAAATCTCCATTGCTTAGGCCCTTAAAATTTGAAGAACACAGAATTAATGGCCTAAAGCCGACACATAAAGTGAATATTGGGACAGCATGGATTTATTTGTCATATTTTCTCTTGCACGTTAAATACCATTATTGGTTGACAAGACAAAGTCCATCGAAAAAGAGATGGGGTATCCGTCAACTTTACTCGGCTTGTTAAGAAGACGAAAATCTGCGGTGATGAGGTACTCACCGTCTTTTTGCGACACCAGATGTACCAGGCTAGCATACTCGTTCTCAGAAGCACCCCGAGATCTAACAGTTTGTTAATCTCCCGCTTTAGGATTGTCATCTTTTCAGGTGACAATCTTCGTACGCGAGAAAACACGGGCGGATCTGTAGTATCAGTATGGTGCTGGGTTTTGTGTCGGTGCAGTCGGGAATAATTAGACACACCGAACAAGCATGGTTAGGAGTGCAAAAGCTCTTCAAAGGAAGAGGGGATAAGCAGGCTCTTGAGAATCTCATCGTTAGGGACAGGTTCAACGTCTGAGTCAAGATCTTGCTCAGCAGAAGAACCAGTGTGTTCGGGTTCTGGGTTTTTTTCCTCTCATTCCCAGTTGTGGTATCGTTCTGCAAACATTGTTTCACAGTGTCCACAATTAGGCCATAATGCCGGGCAAAGTCCATCCCTATTACAGGAAATCGAACGTTAGCTCTTGTGAACTGCTTTTATTTCGAGCATTTAGTCAAAAATTTAACTTTACCACCTCAACATCAGGTTAGTGGCAAAAGCATCAGATTTAATGTAAAGACAACAGACCCACTAAATCGTGTTCTTTCTCATTACAATCGCTAGCCACAAAATTTGGAAATCTACAAACAACAAAATTTATGAAAATAGAGTCACCGGCGCGTACTACATAATAGACCAAATTAAAAACTGCATTTGTTGAAGGCACGAGAGAAAACGTGAAAACCTGGACAACCTTATCTTGCTCTTTTTCAAAATCTTTCAAAAAATGTTATAGATTTTCGAAAATTACAACAAATTACAATTTTCCTTCCTGCCGTGTGTGATATCTAATTAGCCAAGCGGTTTCTATTTTTTATAACCAAATTTATCTCAAAAAGATCTCCATGTTTTTAATTGCAAATACTTTTGAGTATAGTCAGTCATAAATATTATCGAAACGGGTTCTGTGAGCAATCACGATAAAAAAATTTGACACAAAATAATTTAAAATTGCATATTCTAACGTAACTTTGACCAAAAATATTCTTTTTGCACTTCAAATTATCAAGAAATTCTTTAATTATTATTTGACGATTTACCGACAGTTAAACGTTTCAATACGTGGCTGTTCCTTGTTAAACATTTTCTTATCAAGTTGTTCCTGGGCTGAACCTTAAATCATGTTTCCTTTTTTTCACTGCTTACCAAACCTTCGATAGTATGCGAACCTCAAATCTGTTGTTCTGTAATCCCTATATCGATTTCGCAATGTTTCTTTAATTGTAGCCTGTTTTTGTTTCTTATCGCCTGTTACAATATGATTACATGTGATCTCTCTAGATCAGTGGTTCTCAAACTTTCATGATCCGTAACCCCCTTCCAAAGACTATCAACACTTGTTGCCCCTGCTCTTCAAAAAAATTACCTAGTTTTGCTTTTAATGGGTTTTCATCAGTTATTTTATTCGCCACGTTTAATATTAAAAAAGCCAACAAACGAAAGTAAAAGAATAAATGCATTACTATTAAACAAATCACAGTCAATTTACTTTAAATTAACGTAGTCAGTGCGAAGCGGGTTCTTGTACTCGCCGGAAGAGACCTTTGATATTAGGTTCCGTCTTGGACTGAGCTAGGCGAATGTCACTGCATACATTGAAGAGATTTCTGGATTTTGTTTTTATAAACGCCAGATCAGAAAATCTAGCTTCGCAAAAGTAGGTAGTTGCAAATTGAACGAGAATTGCGGAAGCCCTCTTGCTGAGTAGTGGATATGAATCATGAAAAGACAACCAAAAGCTGTAGTCGTCAGTTTTATGATTAAATGCCAGCTTCATTGCATTTGAAACTTTGAACTCTGCCAACTCCTCCGCTTCTTCGGCATTAGGGTCAATTTCAATGGTGAACGGGTCTCTACCATGAAACATGCAACGTGTCGTCGTTGAAATATGATCGAAACTCAGCAGAGACGATTTCAAGATACTCTATGATGCAAGTTTTGATGTCATCTGGCAAATCAATCCTGTTCCTTTTCCGGCGCCTTTCCAACAAAGGAAACGGTAGACCCTACCTTGATGCGTGCTTGTCAGACTCCCATTCAAGCAGTTGGTTCAGCCGGCTTGTCTCTGACGTCGCTGACTGTCACATCACGGCCTTGCAAAAACAAGTTCATATCCTTGAGGTGGCCGAATACATTAACCATGTACCCAAGCATCACAACAAACTCTTCATTGTGAAATCGGACATGGAGGTTTTTTTTGTTTTCTGAAACAAAGATTTCAACCTCATTTTTAAGTTTATATAACCAAGAGAGGCATTTGCCTATCGACAGCCAACGGACTTTGATATAAAACAAAAGTCCCACATGTTGCGCTCTCATTTCTTTGGCCAAAAGTTGGAAGAACCGGTGGTTTTTTGAACTCGAACGAATAAAGTTGATCACTTTGGCCGCAACGTCCATAACTTCCATCAAATATAGAGGTAGAGTCTTTGATGCTAGAGTGTATCGATGTAGTGAACAGTGCGAGGACGTCACGTGAGGCCATTCGTTCTTGACCAGTGTGACAAACCCTGATTTGACGCCCATCATCAATGGGGCACTGCCAGTACAGATGTACTAAAAATTCTGCTAGCTGAACTCGCTGGCTTAAAAAAAAAGAATCCACAAGAGCTTTGACATCAGCAGCAGTTGTTGTAGCTGACAGCGTATTGCTAAACAAGAACTCTTTATTCATCTTTTTAGCTTTCTCGTATCGCGATCAAGTAGCTTTCTAAAGCGCTATCGATAGACTCGTCCAGTTGAATGCTAGCCTGGAGAGTGCTTTGCTTGATTTCGGAGCAAACTTGCTGGCACACATTAGCAACCGTGTTGTCAATTGGTGGGCAAATGGTGTCATTAGATAGTGAAACTTGCTGGATTTTCTTCCCCCCCTCCGATCCGATCATTATTTCAATCATTTTTTTTTGCTCATGGCTTGATAAGTTCTCAACGATAGTATGAGGCTTCTTTCACTACGCAATTCGATATGTCGCCTCATAGCAGCAATGAAGAGTAGGCTTTTCCTCTACCGTAAATCCCAAATGAGGTAGCGTCGCTTCCAGGTCGTATCGAACTCTTTTGGCTGAAAGAGCATCAATGTCATCATCCTTCTTTTGGAGATGCTTTTTATCGCAATGGCTGTATAATTTGGAGGGTCGTAATGATGCATTTGACATCACGAACGAGCAGTAAAGACACTGCGCACAATCACGACCGTTCGAAGTAACTTTTGTGAAATCGAATGAGACGTAGCTCTCGCTCCTCTTGCGAATTTTCGACATTTGATACCGTAACACAAAAATCTAGTTTAAGCTAAATATACGTAATACTTATACTTAAGGTCTAGAGCAGTGATGGCAAGACTTTTTTGATGGCGTGTCAAAAGAACTACAACTGTGCATTTATTTCTATTCGCGTGTCACTTGCCCAGTAATGGGACATCAATTGATATGGCGGTCTCCAAAATAAAAAAAAAAAAAAAGGTCATCGTTCTCATGTTCTGATGAAATTGCGTCTGCTAAGTCCGTCGAAGCCCACGTTGTTCGGTTGTGTGCAGAGTTTCACATCTTTCCTAGTCTTGGAGACTGCGCGGAGCGTTTTGTTTACTGCGCAAAGGGGTCAAAACAGCTGCGCGGTCGCGCACGCGCGCAGCTTAGAGGGAACATTGGCTGTAATGACAGGCTGAATAAATGGGACTAACAATGCATTGCAAAATTTTCCCTGCGTGTCAGTGAGAATCTTTTCGCGTGTCATAGTTTTGCCATCACTGGTATAGAAGTTACACTGCACCTTATCATCGGTGCCAAATTCAAATTATGTTGGCATGTCTGCTTCGCCTAGTCTCACATAAATCACTATTGTCTCTCCAACCTGATTCTTCTAACAATGCTTCTCTGAACTAACGACATTAGTTGCGGAACATAGTGTGTAACTGTAGGCCCAAACATTTTCCTCAACCAAAGGACAAAATTACACAAACTAATACGGAATATATTTGGCTAAGTTACTGTGGTTTGAAACGGAGGCGGGAGCCCAGTAGGAGGAGGTTGGGCTGGAGGTTAGCTTGGTGGGGATCCACTGAAAAGAAGGAGGCCTCACATTTGCTCGGATTGAGAGGAAGACACCAGTACTCTGACCAGCGCTCCAATCGAAACAGAGCTCCTTGTGTGGCCTCCACCACAGTAGGGACCGAGAAGAGGAGGACCAAATGGCCAGATCGTCAGCGTAAAGAGAGCAGCTGACGGAAAAAGGCAGAGAGGCCGGAAGATCATTAATGAAAAGATAGAAAAGTACAATGCCAAGAACGGATCCTTGCGGAACATCTCGACGGACTCGAAAGGAACGACTTTTGTGATTTTGATAAACCGCACAAGCGTGCCTATCAGAAAGGAAAGATTGAGTCCAACGAGCAAAGCAAGGAGGGAGCCCAGCCGAAATGAGTTTGTGGAAATGGGCGGGATGCCAGACAGAGTCGAAAGCTTTAGAGTAATCGATAATGCAGAGGATTGTCCGAGAGCCCGGCCTGGGCTAGTTAAACCCATCCGAAATGAACTGAGAAAGATACAGAATTTGATCTAAAGTAGACCGTCCAGGGCGGAAACCGGCCTGGCGGGGAGAGACAATGGAATTAGATTCCAGAAAAAAGAGTAGACGGGATAGAATGATGCGTTCAAACAGCTTTGATACGCAGGAGGTGAGAGAGATAGGCTGAGAGGAAGCAGGAGAGCTGAGAGGCATTCCCATCTTGTGTATGGGAATAATAGAAGATGTCTTCCAGATGGAAGGAAAGAAATGCAAAGACCAGGAGAGATTGAAGATGTGAAGAAGAAAATCCATGCCAGAGCGAGGAAGGTGCTTTAGCATGGAATAGGAAATGAGAGAGAGCAAAAGTTGTTTATAGAGATGTTGACCCCTACATAATTAGAATAGGATCAAGCGAGGAAAGAGAGGAGGTAAACATTTCAGAGAAGAATAAGCCCCACCTGACGAAAATGATGACGCCGCCGCTAGCGTGCGTGGCATCACGAGAGAAAGTGCCAAACCGGGAGTGGGTGCAATCAGATCGCAAAGTAGAGAATCCAGGAATCCGGAAAGAGGAAGATGAGTTGAGATTAGATTCTTGGATACAGATAAGGTCAACGGGATGGGACAAACGAAAATGTAACAGTTTAGTGCTCCTGGCTGGGAGACTACCAGCATTCCATTGAAGAACCCTGAGGGAGTCAGGGAGGGATAGAAAGTAGGAGGCGTAAAAGTACACTCAGGAGCAAGAGGCGGTAATGAGAGCGCAGAGGAAGAAGAAACAGAATGGGCAGCAGAGGTATAAGAGGCTTGAAGGCGAGGGTAGGGTGGGAGTGCTGCATTAGCAGAAGTGGGCCAGGTAGAACGTGGAGGTATACAGGCCGGAGGAGTCCGAGGGGATGCCACAGTGTTACAATAAGTGTAGCCGTGGAAGTCACAGTGTTACAAGCAGGGACGCAACAAGGCAGGCAGCTGCAGGAGTGAAGGCTGCCAAGAAAAGAGTGCAGCACAGGAAGAGAATGTAGCGATGGAAATTGGTTCGTGTCATTCATAAATTGCAAAGCTGTCAATATCAATGTAATTGAAAGTGTAATATTGACAAAATTGATGGTTTACTGCAATTTTATTTCAATTACTCAAAACCATAAAATCTCGAACGCAATTATAATTACAATAACATGAAAAAATGTTATTAATACGAGCTCGTAACATTCAGCTCAATCACAAACATAGTCCCCTGCTTTGCCGTAACTCACTCCAAGAAAATTTACTTATTTCGAAAATTGTTTAAATGATGTTTTACAACGACACCTAAGGGGTTTGCAACATTAAAAAATGCATTGTTTGTGAGAATTCACGGCAGCAGCCTGAGGCGATATGTCACCTAAATTTATTGAGGGGGGGAAGACGAAGCTATTAAAAGGAGACTCGAATTTAACACTTTGTCGAAAAGTTATTACGTGAGATAAAGTTATAAGGTCAAGTTGGCTTCAGTCTCTTCAACCCTGGTTTGCTCATGCGTGAAATAATTTCTTGCCGTTGTGATTGGCTTATTAAATAGCATTCTACTTCACTGCTTTACCTCATGGTGAAAGTTATAACAACTCCTCAGTATCGTCAATAAATATCAACATTTTCCGCTAAGCAAATCAATAATTAACTAAGTGCATGCATTAACTTGCATTATTGCATGCATCAGTATTGCAAGCATACGTTGGATAAGGAAATGGCTAATATTTTATTCTTGATCAAGTTGAGAATTCTGATCTTCTTCAGTAGCTTGGTTGTTGGGGAATTCCCCATGCATGCTGGGGTCGCGACTCTTGATGATTACGTCATAACGCGTCAGCATTCAGTTGCAAACAATGAGCTCAGAATCAACCCAAACTTTCGTTCGAATATGAAAAAAAAAGAAATAATGCAGTGAGGAAAAAAATAGGAGGGTTGGTACCGGAGGGAGAGGGAATTCAAGGAGACTGCAGCTTTCCGAAGAGAAAATCTATACTAAATAGGGAATGAGGATGGCCATCGCCGGAGCGTTAGGTTGGCAAGATGGATTGAATAATCTATTCTTGCTGGGCACGTTACGTTTGATGTTGGGTTTGCTGGAATGAAGGCTATCCGAAAAATGGGTTTAGAAATATATCCTACTTGTGATATCCTACATCCTACTTTTTTGAATCAGCTCCATATCAATATGCTTAGTTGGGTGGAAGTGTCCACAATTAACCCGTGTTATGATTTTGCATTAAGAAGGTTAATTGGCCTAAATAGATTTGCCTTTAGATTCGGTGACTGCCAACTTGTACAAACAAAGTTGGCTTATAGAATAGCAACTGTAATTCATACATAGCAGGTTATTCAAGCAAGTGACCATATTTGACTGCTTGCTTGGAAAGTGGAATCAAACTCAACTCTCTGTCTTGTTTTAACTAGTCGTTAATTGTAAGAACTAAAGAATAATAAAATTATTAATTCGCATCTTTTACAATGAGCCGTAAACCAATTTTGACTTCAGTTTAAGGTTGACCTTTAACCTTACTCTTTAGCCATGCGTAAAAAATGATGGCCACCTCCGTCCAGTACCCTTGTCCAAGCTTGCAGAGCAGCTTGTCCAAGCTTGCAGAGCAGCTTGTCTAAGCTTGCAGAGCAGCTTGTCCAAGCTTGCAGAGCAGCTTGTCCAAGCTTGCAGAGCAGCTTGTCCAAGCTTGCAGAGCAGCTCGGAATTAACGTTACATTCAAATAAAGATTTTGTTGCAGGAAATCTTCTTTACTTCTGGTACGCAAATTATTGAACCAAGGCGACATTTTGTCAAAGAAACAAAATAAAATTATTGACAACATGGTGGCCACAAGTAACTTGACTTGCGATGGGTGTGCGGTCGGCGTGAGGCTTCTGCAGTTGATGTTGGATAATGGAGTTGGTGAAGCAGTTATTAGTCGTGTCGCGATTGAAGTCTGTCGCGCGGTACGACCTAGTTTGAATCCTACTGAAACACAGTTGCAATGTTTTCAATTTTAGGTTCGTATAGAAGATGATCGAGTATGCCATCTAGCGGTTGATGAGTTTCGTGAGATGATATTTTACATTCTTTTTCACCTTAAACCAAATGAAGTGAGAGTTTGAAAATTGTGAGGTAACCATCAAATTTTGACCTCATACACTTGTTTTTAGATGTGTTTCTGGCTCTTGGAGAGTAAGTGTCCCAAGCCAAAAGGGTTTCTAGAAAATTGGTTCGTTCACTTGCCTGCCGGACCCAAACCCCCGCATCAAGCCCCGAAGCAGCCCCCAGCAGGAAACCCCACCACCAACTTCCTTTTTTTTACGGACATGCACATGGACGTTCGTTACCAACCGGGTGCGAGCGCCGTTTGTGGCGAACCTTTGTGCTGCAGAAACAATGATCAACCGCCGCATGATGGTACGAAAGAGTGTTTTTCATAATGAGCAGCCGTCACCAAGATGAGGGCGGAGATTTGGATACTTACATAGTCGATATAATTTTCATACAACTTTATTGAACAATTTTCAGGTCTTTAGAAGTAAAACAGCAAAACAAAGGAGGGCGTTATTTATGTTTTGTGTAGCTGCAGATGGAGCTTGGAAGTTCGGCGATTTTCGAAATTGCGACCCCCCTTCCTGGACAGCCGAGGGAATGATGGAAAGTTTAAATACAAAGCAGGTGGACTTCATATTCTACACAGGTGAGGAGTTGCCAAGTCAGGTGGCCTTACACCCCAATTAAACCGCTAATCTGCACAGGGGATATCCCCGCTCATGATGTGTGGAATCAGACAAGAACAGACCAGGTGGACAGAATTCGAAGGTGGACCGCAATCTTAAAGAAATATTTTCCAAGTAAAGTTAGAGAAATCACTTCATAATCATCTGTATGAAATTTACGATATAACCATTTTCGCTACTACCAGTAGGATATAGCATGAAAAATAAAAGTTAGAATTTTTTTTCGTTCTTGCATGAAAATAGCATTGCAACAAGTCAGCCGTTGTAATTCTTGTTTGCAGACACCCCAGTTTATGCAGCGGTTGGTAACCATGAAAGCGCTCCAGTCAATTCCTACCCTCCAAGCTCCATCTACGACCAGCCAGGAGCTAACATCACGTGGTTGTACGAGGCTCTTTATGAAAGCTGGCGGAACTGGGTTCCTGAAAAGGATATCTCCACCGTCATGAAAGGTGACAAAACTTCGATATAATGGCAGTTTCCCAATTATATCGAGGGTTTATGTCCAAAAATGGTATTTTGAGAAAAATGAGTTTAAACGATTTTTTTTTTAACTTTCTATTGTGAATCAATACAAAATTGGATGCATACCTTTCTGGTTTTTCTGAATTGAGATGCTTTGACTGAAGTTATAGACATAAGCCTATTTCTGAACAAAGATTACATGATTGATATGTCAATGAGTACAATAACTCAAATTTGGTATTTTAAATATATACCTTTCTGGTTTTTAACCCTTGATGATATAGGAGGATTTTTTACAACATTAATAAGGAAAGGTCTCCGCGTGGTGTCGCTCAATACGAACTACTGCAGTGATGATTCATGGTAGTTGCTTGTGGGGCAAAACGCCGTGGACCCCCAAGGTCAACTTGAGTGGTTTGCTGGGGTTATGCATCAGGTTAGTGATGACGATATTTTGATTGATGAGGCCATATCAGTTGGAAGATGATTTCTAAATCGTGAGGCCTCTTTCAGGCTGAAGCGGCCAAGGAGAAGGTGTTCATAATTTCGCACCGACCAACTCAAGGTTGCATGTCCGCGTGGAGCTACAATTATTATACGATTGTCAATCGCTATGAAGATAGCATCATCGCACAGCTGTTCGGCCACGCACACACGGTCAGAATAAAATAATTTCTTTCCGAATAATTATACTTTCCAAAGCTTTTTTGTCCAACATTTCTACGAGAAGTTCGTTGGCAAACCGGAAGCGTACCATGTTTACGGAGCAGGAAAAGCGATTGAACGGGAGGCGTCTAGTTATGATTGGACAAAGAACTCTCCATAGGCTAACCCAGATCAATCCCCGATTGTTTTAAAATTTTCTTGATTAGATCAGACTTTGTTTCGGAAATACTACGCCACGTAAAATATATGCTGCCGTGCAAAACTTCTATACAGATTTGTACTTTTTTCTTTTCGCGATCGACAATCGGAAGCAATATCGCGACAAATGGGTGAAGCTGGAATGATAGTGGCATAATATTTTGTGAATTTAAACGTAAGCATGGTAATTATAAGCGACCCACGGAGGGGTTGCGAAAAGCTTTCCGCAAGTTTTTGTAAACGTCACTTTCCCAAATTTTCCAACAGCAAACCACAAATGCCATTCACGCGCTCTTGCGAGCGAAGATCATGGGGTTGTCAGACTTGCAACTCCGACCGTGCCACATTAACATCAAAGCATCGGGTGAAGCGACTTTCCTAAGCAAACTTTTCCCGCGCTACTTGGTGGAGAAGCAGAAGTCATTTTTTAAGTCTTTTGTACGACTCGACCAAAGTAATAACCATTTCATACAGGATGAACTCAATCTTTACTATGACGTCAATGACGAGTCACGTGTCAGCATCCCTGCGCTGATTGGCCCAGCGTTCACAACCTACTCCTACCTAAACTCTGGATACCGGATCTACAAGATGGACGGTGATTACGACGGAACAACAAACGCGCTGCTAGACGCGGAGACTTATTTCCTCAACATCACAGGTAGGTCACGTGGTCATGCAACAACGCAAGCACGTCACTAATTACGTCATCGACCGACAGAAGCAAATCGGTCGGGCAATCAAACATGGGAGTTGGAATACACTTTTTCCAAGGACTATGGGATGAAGAATCTCGCACCAGCTGAGTGGCAACGACTGATCGATAGGTGAGCCTGCTGTGAGACTACAACAATCGACCAATCACAATCGATTGTTTAGATTCGAATCGGACGATGGCTTGTTCCAGCTTTACCATCGTCACATCACCAAGAGTGCTGATACGAAGGTCTGTGATGCGGACTGCAAGTCCAGCACTATCGCGGGGATCAAGAAGCATAGAGTGCACCTATGACGTAATAATCGATTGTTATGTATTATTCGAATACTTTTTGCTGTATAATTAACTAGAATAAACTAAATCCATTGACGCTTTTGAACTGCCTGACACAGATTAATATCCGCCTACAGTACCAAACAATGACAATATCACATCATGTTAATAAATACAAAATCACAGCAACACCTTGCGACTATGCAGATATACTGCCACAGAAGGTCGCGTAGCAAGATTATGAAACTTTGTCGAGTTACAAAAGACCCTTGCGAAAAATTGCACGAGAAATATACACAAGGTGTCGATGCAGAGCACAAACTGCAAAAATTTGATTGGAAACATCAATATTGCCTAATTCATAGCACGCAGTGAAGAACGCAACACGATTACTACGTAAATGTGCAAATCACGGGATCTGTTTGAAAAGTGGAGCGCCACTTTGCGACCACCTGAGGAGCGATCATCTGTAGACTCCCAGCCTCATTCTCATGTTTTCGTATACGACGTAGCTGATGCTGACGGCAGGAATCACCTGAAACCAGAAGCGATTGATGACGCAGTTATTTCGTAGCCAAGCGCGTCGCTGTCACCAACGCTTTCCCTCTTGTTGGAATCAGTCCGCGGTGGAACAAAATTAAACAGAAAAAGCAGATCAGGAGAGAGTACGAAGTTCAGTTTTGACGATATCGTGAAAGATACACAGACGAGGACGCAGCGGCGCAGCTAGAAGCGCGAGTTCTAGAGCGGAGACGTGACGGCGCGGAAGACCACAGGTACAACACTCTGTTTTGCATGAAAGGCTGAAGCCAAGACCTTTTTTTGGGAATTAAAGATTTCAGGAGAAATTTTTTGCTATTTTCCTACTTTTTGTCAGTTTTTCAAATTTCTAAGAGGGCTGTCCATATTCTGGGTGGAGTTCAACCCCTTTTATTTGTACGCCTATGTAAAGGGCCATAAACAACCGGGGCACACAAATACCCCCGTCCATCTGGCAACTAAGTAACTGATCCCCATCGCAGCCTGAGAAAAAAGCGATGACGAAGAAACGACAGTAAAGCTCAAGAGTAGCAAAGATAAAAAAAAGCTGGCAGACCTGTGGTTGCTGCGGCAAGGGAAATCTGGGATACACGTAACCGTGGGGAGGGAGAGAGGCGACTCGACCCCTCCCAAGGGTTCGAGACTGCACCACCACGTTGAGGGAGTTGATGATCAGGCGCATGACTGAGGATAGTCGGGGACACAAATCAAACCCAGAACCCTCTTTAAAACCCACCTTCATAAAATTAGGAGTAATCCCTCGATAGAGACCGAGCACTCCTTCACTCTTCAAGATCGATCGAAAGAGGAAAGTCATCGTCACTTTGTCGCCGTGCCGCTTCACCTGGGACGCTGCGTAGAAAGATCCGGTGTTACTATGGTGATGAGATGTTTGTTTCAATCTCAGTAACATTGAACCCATCAGTGGCCAAGAATGGACAAGGCTTAGAACTTCATTTTCTAAAATGCTATGCTGGGTGGGAGGGGAGCGAGTAAAAGCTGCGAAAATCCTTACGGCAGAAAGAATTACTCAAGATTTAAATTAGATTGTGGACACCAGCGTTGCACCCAAGGCCGGCTCGTTCGAGGTCAAGACCTGTTTTTTTTTCAAGACTGAGATTTTAACCTAACGCGATCAAGACCAATAAAATTTTCACAATGCCCTGAAACAATAGAGAATTTGCACATTTGATTTTACTGTTGCATATTTGCATTGCATTTTAGATACGCGATGATTGCAGGTATCTCGGAAAATAATATTCTGGCTCAATGTGGTTGTTGTTATGATTACCCCTCCTCTTCTTCGGCATGGAGGTACGGCACGAACGGTAATTCAGGTTCATGCCGTCAACCTAATTGAAATTAGGCTAGGAGAAAGATGGCAGCCCATTTCGTATCAGTCATGAGTGACTGGTAGCCCCACCACCAAGGCGGACTGCCACTGGTGGGTACCCAAGAGTCGCCTTATACGACATGCTGGGTTAGCAACTTCACAATTGTAACCCAGTGAAGTACGGGTGGGCCACTTGTCTGCCACATAAAGGTGGAGGCATCCCGTAAGTACCTTGCCCAAGGACACAGCAAGCAAGCTTGCCGCCTTGTTCTCCACACTATCTGTTTTTTATGCTGAGCGCCAAGCAGGAAAGCTGTGAATACCATTTTTAAGTCTTTTGGTATGACTCGACTTTGGGAATGAACCCCAGATTTACCGATTGCGAAGCGGACGCTCAACCCACTACACCATCGCGCCGGCAAACTCAGGCTTAATGCGGTTGCCTTGTTAGCTGTGCTGCCACCAGTCAACACAATTATTGCTGATTGCAAGTGAATAGTTCTTCCGTCTTTAACAGTAACCTACTAAACGGCTGTTTCAAAATTCTAAGGATATTAACTGTTTGCGTTTATGCAACTATTGAATTAGATGTACAGTCAACTTCGGATATAAGGAATTTTCGCTTATAAGGGACTATTTCAAATGGTTCCAATGATTTTCAATGTAAAATAATACTAAAATATTCGCCTATAAAGGATTACATTTCAAAGTCCCAATCATAATTTTCTTGGTAATTTCAGTCGGTTATAAGGGATCGATTTTTTGTTCTGATGACGCGTCAAAATAATGGTCGGCATCGACATCTGTTTTTTAAAATCTTTGAAAAAATGATACATCTTCATTGTCGATGCATCTAAACGTTGTTCACATTTTTGATACAAAGAATCATTTGCGCAAAATTACCCATAAGCGAACTTTGCGTCAGTCGGTTATGAGGGATATTCGGATATAAGGGATTAATTGAGCTGGTCCCAGCGGATCCCTTATATCCGAAGTTGATTGTGGTTACTTGGTTTTGATAACCTTCAATCTCCATGACAACACAAGCTGTGACCGCTCAACTTTCACAAAACTTGCAGTTTTGCTTGAAAACAGCAAAAATCACAACAGATCTTTTTCCGAGATGTCGCTAGGTGGGTTCTTACAACTAACATGAGAACTGATTTGGAAAAATTAAAGGCATAGGCGAAACACTTTGTTTTGTTTGGATAGAGAAACTGCATGACAAAAAGAGACCAGTTTTTTGAGATCAAATGTTCGGAAGTGACATTTTTTTCGTTTTTGTTCCGATACCACTTGAAGACTTTTTTCGTAGATCAAGTTTACGAGTAATAATTTTCAAATTTTTATCGAAAACCAAACTTTTTTCATTAGTGTTTTGAAATTTATGGAAAGGGCCGACATTATCTGAGGGAGTTGACAATGTTCTGGGGGAGATTCTGTCCCCAAGCTCCTTATTTATGCTTATCATTAAAGACCACTTAATTTGAATCTCTCATCTGTTTTTTTTCTATCACATTAAAATTTTAAGTAATTTGCAATTTCAATATCGCTAGTTAAGTTATTATTACGCTACAAGCACATTTGTTGATGCACAATGCAATGCTTTCATTTGCATCAATCAAACTTTTGTGACATCATAAAGTTGTGAATCAGTTTACACTTGCAGTAAGTAAAGGGTGTTTTGAGCATACAATCGATCCTCCATCCGTTGCGCAATATGTATTATTTAGCTATAAAAACAAAACCATCATGAGCAACTTAATTTTCATGGTTTATAATTGAGGTCGCTTATACTTAGCACGAAGCACTGCAACAGACTTAAGATAATTTCGGTGAATTTCGAAATCACAGTTTTCTGTATAAATTGTAACCAAACTTGATGAAACACAAAATTAATACAGCTGAGGGTATCTTAATCAGGTTGTCTATGTATTCACATGCAGGGCAAAAGTGTTGCAGCTACATAAAACACTTTATACTAATATTAAATTTCATGTTTACAGCTACATATTTCAGAGAAAAAAAAAGCAGCACTAATTCATACTTGCAACGCTCAAAACTCTGCACCAATCAACAGCCGCCTCAACGTGGTGGTGCGGTCCCCGGCCCCGTTTGGGTTGGGTCGAAATGGCTGTTGGCCTTCCCGAGGGTCCCAGTTACCCCGGGCACTCCCCATTCATTTTTTCGCTATGCTGCCCCCTGAACGACCGCAGAAGGGCAGCACACAGCATCTTTAAAATCGATCGCCTGTTCTTACTTTTTCTTCTCTCTTGCCCTCCTTCGTCTCCTCATTCTTCTTCTTCTCCTGATGAGCGGTAACGTTCATCCTAACCCTGGCCCCATCTTTCCTTGCTCTGTGTGCGCTGGAAATGTGACCTGGCGGGGCAAGTCAGTGCAATGCTGCGCTTGCTCCAAATGGGTCCATCTAAGGTGCTCACAACTTTCTTTATCTAACTTCAGAGCTCTTGGCAGCTCTCACTCTTGGAGCTGCCCCCCTGCCGTAACACTGTGACTCCCCCCTCCTCGGACTCCTCCGGCACGTATACCTCCACTGTGGAATCCGGCCCCCCTCTACTAATGCTGCACTCTTGCCCCACCCTCGTCTCCAAACTTCTTATCCCCCATCTGCCCATCTTATATCTCCTTCCCCTACCCTTCCACCATCGTCCCTTGCTCCTGGCTATACTTCTGCACCTCCTGCCTCCTCTCCTTCCCCTGACTCTCTCAGGGTTCTTCAATGGAATGCTGGAGGTCTTCGAGCCAGGAGCACTGAACTACTTCACTTTCTTTCATCCCATCCTGTCGACCTTATCTGCATTCAGGAATCCAATCTTAACTCATTTTTCTCTTTCCGGATTCCTGGATTCTCTGTTCTGCGTTCCGATCGTACTCACTCCCGGTCTGGCATTCTCTCTTCTGATGCCTCGCATGCCAGTGGCGGCGTTGTCATTTTCGTCAGACAGGGCCTATCCTTTTCTGAACTTTCTACCACCTCTCTTTCTTCGCTCGATCCCTACTCTGATTATGTAGGGGTCAACATCTCTCTAAACAAATCCTCCTCGGTGTCATTTCTTAATGTGTATGCCCCCCCCTATTCGCTCCTCCCCAACGGATGGCAGAACCGATTCCTTCTCTCCCTCAATTCTTCCCTCCTCCAGAAATCTCTTCATTCTGGGGGACTTCAATTGCCATCACCCGCTTTGGGACTCCAGAGGTACTTCTGACCCCCGTGGGGAGGAAGTATTTGACTGGGTCATCTCCTCAGACCTCCTCCCCCTCAATGACCCTGACACACCCACCCTTCTCCATCGCTCCTCTGGCAGTCGCTCCTTTCCTGACATCTCCTTTGCTCCTTCTACTCTTGCCTTTTCTTGCTCCTGGGAGGTGCTTCAGGACCTGGGTTCTGACCACCTACCAATTCTTCTATCTATCCCTCTCTCTCCGGTCTTTCACCCCAACGAGCGCCCCCCTTCCTTCAATTTTCAGAAAGCTCGCTGGGATGACTTTGCCTCCTACTTTGACTCTCACTGTCCTACTGCAGAGGAATACTCGTCTCTTTCTCTTTCCTCTGCAGCTGCTCTCTTTACCTCTCTGGCAATGAATGCGGCCAAATCTTCCATTCCTTTCGGCCGCATCAAACGCCCTCCTAAAGCCTGGTGGTCTGCTGAGATGGAAGAAGCAGTTGGTGAAAGACGCAAGGCTTTCGCTACTGCTCACGGAAGTGATGAAGATCGCCAGGCTTACATCTCCGCCTCTCGACGTGCCTCGTCGGTCATTGCCAAGGCCAAGGCTGAGGCATGGCAGACGACCTGCACTTCTCTTTCACCTAAATCTAATCCTAAATCTGTGCACTCTCTTCTTCGCTCTATCGCTGGCTCTCCTTCCTCGTCTTCTTCCTCTCCTAACTTTCCCAACTGTTCCTCTCCCAGGGAATCGGCTTCGGTTTATGCCGCTTACCTGAGGTCTCACTTTTCCGTGTCTCAGCCAAAGACCCTGCGCAGCAGAGCCAGAGGCTACCTCTCTGAGCTCCGCCGAGCTACGTGCTCTGTGGAGTTTCACTCGTCCTTTTGCTCTCCCTTCTCTCCGGCTGAATTTCTTGCGGCTGCCTCCAACCTCTCCTCATCCACTGCCACTGGCCCAGACAAAGTTGCCTATCCCATGCTAAAGCATCTTCCTCGCTCTGGCATGGATTTTCTTCTTCACATCTTCAATCTTTCTTGGTCTTCACATTCCTTTCCTTCCATCTGGAAGACATCTTCTATTATTCCCATACATAAGATGGGAAAGCCTCTCGACTCTCCTGCTTCCTTCCGGCCTATCTCTCTCACCTCCTGCGTATCAAAGCTTTTTGAACGCATCATACTATCCCGTCTTCTCTTTTTTCTGGAATCTAATTCCATTCTTTCTCCCCGCCAGGCCGGTTTCCGCCCTGGACGGTCTACACTTGATCAAATTCTGTATCTTTCTCAGTCCATTTCGGATGAGTTTAACAAACCCAGGCCGGGCTCTCGGACGATCCTGTGTACTATCGATTTCTCTAAAACTTTTGACTCTGTCTGGCATCCCGCCCTTTTCCACAAACTCATTTCGGCTGGCCTCCCTCCTTGCTTTGCTCGTTGGACTCAATCTTTCCTTTCTGACAGGCGCGCTTGCGTGGTTTTTCAAAATCACAAAAGCCGTTCCTTTCGAGTCCGTCGAGGTGTTCCGCAAGGATCCGTTCTTGGCGCTGTACTTTTCTCCCTCTTCATCAATGATCTTCCGGCTTCTCTGCCTTCTTCCGTCAGCTGCTCTCTTTACGCTGACAATCTGGCCATTTGGTCCTCCTCCCCCTCGATCCCCACTGCGGTGGAGGCCACACAAGGAGCTCTGTTTCGATTGGAGCGCTGGTCTGAGTACTGGTGTCTTCCTCTCAATCCGAGCAAATGTGAGGCCTCCTTCTTTTCAGTGGATCCCCACCAGGCTAACCTCCATCCCAACCTCCTCCTACTCGGCTCCCGCCTCCGTTTTAATCCCACTCCAACTTTTCTTGGGGTCACCTTCGACCGCACTCTTTCCTTTTCTAGGCATGTATCTTCGCTGAAGGCCAAATTTTTCCCCCGTCTCAAGGCCTTACGCTGTATCTCTGCTTCCTCATGGGGCCCCTCTAAAGAATCCCTCTCTGTTCTGTATAAATCTTTTCTTCGGTCCCTTCTCACTTACGCTTCACCCGGATGGTTTCCTTTCCTAAGCGCTACCAATATCACCAAATTGGAACGCCTTCACCGAGCGGCCAGTCGCGCCATCACCGGCTGCCTCTCGTCCTCCCCTATCCCTCTACTACTCACCGAGGCTTCTTTACCTCCCCTACGAGTCACTCTGACTCACTTCACTCTTTTTTCTCATGAGCGGGCTCTTCGTCTCCCAACCTCCTTTCCCATCTCAGGTTTGGCCAGACTAGGAGTGAAACCAAGACTCTGCAGATCGTCCTGGAGAGCTTTTGCGTCCACTCACCCGCTCATGCTTCCTTCTACTTGTTCTAGGGAGGCTCTTGTTGCTTGCCCTCCCTGTCCTCCTTGCAATCTGCCTTCCTTCACGGTTGAGTCCACCCTTTCCTCTCCATGCTCTCGCTCTGATCCCCCTCTGTCTCGCCAAGGTGCGGCTCTCGCCCACCTTGACTCTCTCCCCCCTCATGATCTGGTATTCTGGACAGACGGCTCTGTTCCTTTTCCTTTTGGCAAGGGCGGCTCCGGCGTTCTTGCCAACTGCTCTCTCTGTGGCACTGAGGCCACTCTTTCCTTTTCGGCAGGCCCAGTTTGTTCAAGTTTTTCCGCTGAAGCCTTCGCCATTCTGCACGCTCTTTGCTGGTCTCGGCAACACCATAAAGTCTGCCATTTTTCTTCTCTTCTTCTCCTGTCTGACTCTCGTTCTGTCCTCGCCACCCTGTCCTCTCCTCCACCTTTCCTGTTATCTCAAACTCTGTGGCAGATCTGGCAGGAACTGTCCTTCTTCTCCTCCTGTTCTATCAGGCTACAATGGGTCCCCGGACACTCATTTCTCCCGGGGAACGACACAGCTGATGAGCTTTCCAGACGGGGAGCGCTGCTTGCGCCCTCCGCAATCCCTTGTAGTCTCTCTCCTCTTATCTCTCGTATCCACTCTCGTCTTATCTCGGACTGGAGGCGTACTGTCTCTTCAAAGTATTTTGACACACAGGTTCCCTCAATTTCCACTGAGGAACTTGTGCTCCCTCGTCATGCTCGCTGTGTCCTCTCTCGTCTTCGCTGCAATGGACACAGCCTTCTTTTAGGTTCCTATCTCTCCAGGATTGGCAGAATCGAGAATTCTTCTTGCAGCGCCTGTGGACACTCGTCCCAGGACATCTCTCATCTCATTCTGCACTGTCCAGCTACGGACTCTTTGCGCCGCTCACTCTTTGGCGACTCTCTGTCTCTGTACGACCTCTGGTCCAGACCCTGGGGAGTTGCCCGGCTTCTGGGGCTCCATGGTCTTCCGCCATGCCCCCATCCCTCGGAAGGGGTCGGGTAAACAACAACAACAACAACGCTCAAAACTTGCGACAAAAAAATTGGTATCTTACCGCAATTGTAATTGCAAATCAAGCTCAGGACATCCCATAAATTTGATCAATACCATAGAAACTGAGTACTGCAAATCACCAGATGTTTATATAGCTTAATTATGACTCTATTGCAAACACCAAAAAAAACTTTATTTGGCAAGCGCGTTCACGCTTGCACAGACCATGCCTGACATCGCTAGGAACAAAAATTAAATTCACTTGACTTAAAAAAAGGGTATTTTGTTGGCTAATGTTATCATTACTAAAAAAGACGCTGCAAAGATAGTTCCCAGCTCAGAGGTCGGCAACCTTTCTCCAGAGTCACGTGCGCCTCTTTTTTGTGTTCAAGAGCAAGTTGTGGACGATTTGGGAAAATATACTCTGTACATAGGCAAAGACCGCTACTGAAAAAAATTCCAAAAAATAGTCTTCTTAGTGTTAAACAAAAAGTTTATTTCGGCACACGGTATAGTTAGGAAAAAACTAATAACTTTAATCCAAAAATAACAGCCAAGCAACTTGTGAAAAACATACTGCGAACGTTTCGGCCCTCAACTGGTGCCATTTTCAACGCAAATAATGTACCTCAAACAGGTTGGCTAGCAACTACGCCATACTGACACAAAAATGAACACACAAGAAGCGATGGTCACGTGTTAAATAAACGGAGAGGAAAGGATTTGGAGTCTAAATTTAAACTAGGTTTCAATTGCTGAATGTAAAGAGATTCTAGAATGAGGAGTTTGGATTTGTCAGGAGAGCTGGTGAGAATTTGTGGGTTGTTGAAGTCAACTCTGTGATTAGGATTTGATTGTAAATGGTTACACACTTCCGAGTTGAGACTAGTCTGGTGCTCATCCAGGTGTTTTACTAAATTCCGGCGAGTTTGGCCAATATAGAAAGAACCACAAGAACAGTTTAACCGGTATACTACGTTGCTTCTTAATAACTGGGGTTGGGGATCTTTGAAGTGTAGTTGTTGCTTGAGGTTTTTGGTAACATGGACGAATCTAAACATGGTATCTGGTAAATGCTTGTCAATGAATTCTTTCAATTCTTTCTCAACGTGATGGGAGATATTTCCTAGGTAAGGTAACTTGAATAAAAAATATTTGGAGGGATTCTTTTGAATGAAAGGAGTCCGAGGAGCAAACTTTTTGTTAAGAAATTGCCTGATGCATTTATCGATGAAGCCAGATGGATATTCATTCCGCAAAAGTGTGTTTTTGATGAAACGAAATTCTATATGAATTTGAGAATAGGAATTGCAGATAGAATAGGAACGATGAAGAAGGGAGTTTACTAGATTTCGCTTGTAACGAAGAGAGGAAAAGCTAGAAAATTTTGTAAGGTGGCCAGTGCGCGTGGGTTTGTGATAGGTGCTAGTTTTAATTCCTTTGTCAGTTTTTTCGATGAGAACATCAAGAAAAGCCAGAGTTGTGCGATTCTACTTCCTTGGTAAACTAAATTTGACTGTGCACACTGTTAAGATTACGAAGAAATACCTCAATAGAGGAGGTATTAGTAAAAGTAGCAAAACAATCGTCAACATAGCGACAAAAAAACTTTGGTTGATGGTCCAGGGGCGTGCGTTCGATCGCTTTATCAATTGACAAATCCAAACTCCTCATTCTAGAATCTCTTTACATTCAGCAATTGAAACCTAGTTTAAATTTAGACTCCAAATCCTTTCCTCTCCGTTTATTTAACACGTGACCATCGCTTCTTGTGTGTTCATTTTTGTGTCAGTATGGCGTAGTTGCTAGCCAACCTGTTTGAGGTACATTATTTGCGTTGAAAATGGCACCAGTTGAGGGCCGAAACGTTCGCAGTATGTTTTTCACAAGTTGCTTGGCTGTTATTTTTGGATTAAAGTTTATTGGCCATTAAAAAAGATATTTCGCGGCTATCATTGCTTTCGTTTTCGCAGAAATCAGTCTAGAGTGGCTCTTCGGTTGTAAAAGGTTGAGTCTATTGCCAAATCCTAGATCTACCCGTTGGTATACAGGGTGTTTCAAAAAATTGGCATCATTTTGCAACCTAATAGCTTTGCTAGCTCCTGTTCTAATGACTCTAATTTGGACAGCTTGTGTAGAAGCATGCCAAAATTTTGTGTTTAATGTTTGATGTTTATCTTTTCAGGTGTAGAAATTTTTGACTGATAGATTATTCATACTGTGTTCAAACCTGTGTGTTTGAATGGTATTCACTAGCAGAGATAAGGTGTTTTTGTGTGTTGGAGTGTGCTAGAACAGACTCGAACAAGACTGTGCAGCGTGCATTCATGAGAAAGTTGTCAAAAAGTCGCCAACAGCAAAGCAAATTTGGAGCTCGCAAAAAAATTCGAAGACGAAGGCTGTCTGTGCAGAGCAAAAGGATCTGGACGACCAGTAACATCGGAAGGGAATGTCGAACGGGTTAGCCAAACACTCTTGCGAAGCTCCAATGTTGCTCTCTTTATCTCTCTGGCACTGAATGCGGCCAAATCTTCCATTCCTTTTGCCCGCATCAAATGCCATCCTAAAGCCTGGTGGTCTGCTGAGGTGGAAAGTGCGGTTAAAGAAAGACCCAAGGCTTTCGCTGCCGCTCACAGAAGTGATGAAAATCGCCAGGTTTACATCTCCGCTTCTCGACGCGCCTCGTCAGTCATCCCCAAGGCCAAGGCTGAGGCATGGCAGACGACTTGCTCTTCTTTCTCGCCCAAATCAAACCCTAACAATGTGTACTCTTTCCTTAGCTCTGTCCCTCGCTCTTCTTCCTCCTCTCCTAATTTCCCCAACTGTTCTTCTCCCAGGAAATCTACTTTGATCTATGCCGCTTACCTAAAACCCCAATTTTCTGTTTCTCAGCCAAAGACCCTGCGTAGCAGAGTCAGAGGCTACCTCTCTGAGCTCTGCCGAGCTACGTGCCCTGATGAGTCTCACTCGTCCTTTTGCTCTCCTTTCTCTCCTGCGGAATTTCTTGCGGCTGCCTTCAACCTCTCCTCGTCCACTGCCACTGGCCCAGACAAAGTTGCCTATCCCACGCTAAAGCACCTTCCACGCTCTGGCATGGATTTTCTTCTTCACATCTTCAATCTCCCCTGGTCTTTGCAGTCCTTTCCTTTCATCTGGAAGACATTTTTTATTATTCCCATACACAAGATGGGAATGCCTCTCGGCTCTCCTGCTTCCTTCCGGCCTATCTCTCTCATCTCTTGCATATCAAAAAGCTGTTTGAACGCATCATACTATCCCGTCTACTCTTTTTTCTGGAATCTAATTCCATTCTCTTTCCCCGCCAGGCTGGTTTTTGCCCTGGACGGTCTACTTTAGATCAAATTCTGTATCGTTCTCAGTTCATTTCGGATGGGTTTAACAAACCCAGGCCGGGCTCTCGGACAATCCTGTCTATTATCGATTTCTCTAAAGCTTTCGACTCTGTCTGGCATCTCGCCCATTTCCACAAACTCATTTCGGCTAGCTTCCCTCCTTGCTTTGCTCGTTGGACTCAATTTTTCCTCTCTGATGGGCACGCTCGCGTGGTTTATCAAAATCACAAAAGTCGTTCCTTTCGAGTCCGTCGAGGTGTTCCGCAAGGATCCGTTCTTGGCGCTGTACTTTTCTCTCTATTCATTAATGATCTTCCGGCCTCTCTGCCTTCTTCCGTCAGCTGCTCTCTTTACGCTGACGATCTGGCCATTTGGTCCTCCTCTTCTCGGTCCCTACTGTGGTGGAGGCCACACAAGGAGCTCTGTTTCGATTGGAGCGCTGGTCTGAGTACTGGTGTCTTCCTCTCAATCCGAGCAAATGTGAGGCCTCCTTCTTAGTAGATCCCCACCAAGCTAACCTCCATCCCAACCTCCTCTTACTCAACTCCCGCCTCCGTTTCAATCCCACTCCAACTTTTCTTGGGGTCACCTTCGACCGCACTCTTTCCTTTTCTAAACATGTATCCTCGCTGAAGGCCAAGTTCTTCCCACGTCTCAAGGCCTTACGCTGTATCTCTGCTTCCTCATAGGGCCCCTCTAAAGAATCCCTCTCTCTTATGTATAAAGTTTTTCTCTGGTCCCTTCTCACATACGCTTCACCCGGATGGTTTCCTTTCCTAAGCGCTACTAATATCACCAAATTGGAACGCCTCCACCGAATGGCCAGTCGCGCCATCACCGGCTGCCTCTCGTCCTCCCCTATTCCACTTCTCCTCTCCAAGGCTTCATTACCTCCCCTACGAGTCACCCTGACTCATTTCGCTGTTTCATCTTATGAGCGGGCTCTTCGTCTCCCAACCTCCTTTCCTATTTCAGGTTTGGCCAGACTTGGAGTGAAACCAAGACTCTGCAGATCGTCCTGGAGAGCTTTTGCGTCCACTCACCCGCTCATGCTTCCTTCTACATCTTCTAGGGAGGCTCTTGTTGCTTGCCCTCCCTCACCTCCTTGCAATCTGCCTTCCTTCACGGTTGAGTCCACCCTTTCCACTCCATGCTCTCGCTCCGATCCCCCTTCTCTCGCCAAGGTGCGGCTCTCGCTCACCACGACTCTCCCCCTCACCCATGATCTGGTACTCTGGACAGACGGCTCTGTTCCTTTTCCTTTGGCAAGGGCGGCTCCGGCGTTCTTGCCAACTGCTCTCTCTGTGGCACTTAGGCCACTCTTTCCTTTTTGGCAAGCCCAGTATGTTCAAGTTTTTCCGCTGAAGCCTTCGCCATTCTGCGCGCTCTTTGCTGATCTCGGCAGCACCAACAAGTCAGCCATTTTTCTTCTCTTTTCCGATCTGACTCTCGCTCTGTCCTCTCCCCCATCGTTCCTCTTATCTCAAACTCTGTGGCAGATCTGGCAGTAATTGTCTTCTCTCTCCTCCTGTTCTATCCTTCTACAATGGGTCCCCGGACACTCATTTTTCCCGGGGAACGACCCTGCTGACGAGCTGGCTAGACGAGGAGCGCTAGTTGCGCCCTCTGCAATCCCTAGTAGTCTCTCTCGTATCCACTCTTGTCTTTTCTCGGACTGGAGGCGTACTGTCTCATCGAAATTCTTCGACAAACAGATTCCCTCGATTTCCATTGAGGAACTTGTGCTCCCTCGTCACGCTCACTGTGTCTTCTCTCGTTTACGCTGCAACGGACACAGCCTTCCGTTAAGCTCTTATCTCTCTAGGATTGGCAGAACCGAGAATTCTTCCTGCAGCGCCTGCGGACACTCGTCTCAGGACACTTCTCATCTCATTCTGTACTGTCCAGCTACGGGCTCTTCTTCCTTCGCTCTTTGGCGACTCTCTTGTCTTTCTACGATCTCTGGTATAGGCCCTAGAAAATTGCCCGGCTTCTGGGGCTCCATGGTCTTCCGCCATGCCCCCATCCCTCGGAAGAAGTCGGGTAACAACAACAAGCCCCAATGTTCGGCAAACGCTCTTGCGAAGCCCCAATAACTCCGCAAAAACAAGCATGGAACGCTGATTCCTCCAACGACAGTTTGCAGGTAGTAAGGAAACGCTTGGTAATGAAACCCTACAAATCGCAACTCGTTCAGGCCAAAACGACAGATGACAAGCAAAAGCGCAAACAATTCTGTAGTGACATGCAAGAGAAACTTGAAAAGCTGTTTTATGAACGTCTTGTGTTCAGTGATGAGGCCACATTTCATACGAATAACGAAGTCAATAGGTACAGTATAATGTTCGTATTTGGGGCGAAAAAAAACCAATGCCACTATTAAGCACGAGAGGGACTCACCAAAAGTGAATGTGCTTTGTGACATTTCCAAGACTCATGTTCATGGCTCGTTTTTTTTGAAGGAAATGGGAGTGGCGATGTTTTTCTGCAGATGCTTCAACTGGCTTATGGATGAGCTTATTGCAAATGAACATGAAGATTTCATTTATCAACAGGACGGTGCTCCGCCTCACTGTGCGGGCTTATCTCAATGACAATCTGCCAAGTAGATGGATCGGGCGTGCTGGTGGTGAAAAGAACGTGATGTTGAAATGGCCTTCACATTCACCCGACCTGACCCCCACGTGATTTTTTCTCTGAAGGATATGTGAACAGCTTGGTTTTTGTGGAACTCTTCCTGCAATGTAAACAACCTCGATCAAAGAATCACTACCGCACTAGAGACTGATAGGCAAGATATGCTGCAGTGTGTTTGGGAGGAGATAAACTACCAACTTGACGTCTACCGTATAACAGGTGGTGCGTACATGGTCAACATTAAGCCTGTTGAATTTCATTTCATCTGACTAGGTAGTTTCTGTGATATTTACATGTCAAATTTTTTGAAACACCCTGTACAATTAATTTAATTACGGTATTGCAATTTTCACGCACCCTCTTTGAGAGCCAATGAAATCGTTGCTTTGCTTTCTCTTCATTTTGCTCGCTTATTATCGATTTACAATTGACAGTAACCCATGCTGCAGTGGGTTGAACGTAGCGATCTTCTGACCTAAACTGAATCAAAGGCTACTTCGACCGCACCCTTCAACTAACTTCGCAAATATTTAAAACAATCTAAATAACTCTGCAAATATGGTTTATCGTGAACTTCTTTTAAAAACCAAATCCGAAACTGAGACCACAAACGTCGTGCGATTGATTTGAAAATACTTGACATCCTCCAACACTAATTCGACTAGCAATGAACATCTTTACAAGACAGTTTGATAATGCTTAAAAAGCGTCATTCGCCGAGCAACTTGAAAAAATGAGTGCCAGTATTTGCTGGCAAACCGTGAAAAATTTATTTATTTTTTGTAGTAATATGCAAAAACAGTAAGTACCCACTGATTTATTTACGAAGAGAAAATTGGTAAGAAATCACGTAATTTGCTTATGATGTTAGCAAAGAGAATTCTCAAGAGTTGTGCAAAAAATAAAGATAACTGGCGGCTTACTAGTGGGTAGTGACAAAAAGTTAATGGAAAGCAGGGTATCTTTTGTTTATTGTTAAAGGCGAAACGGTGAGAAACAAAATTTTTAATTAAATTTGTCGCCAAAAAAACTATTTTAAATACAAATTATCTTGGTCTCGAGTCCGAGATCGAACCGCAAGACCTAGGCACCAATGCTTCAACACCTACGCCAAGATCTTGTGTGGAGGCCCAAGACCAACACCATGGCCAAGACTTCAAAAAGCGGTCTCAAGAACTATACCACTGGTGGACACCTTACCACAATCACGACATGGGACGTCCTCACCGATAAATCCTCCCACCTTGTGCTTGCATCTTCGTTCGGACAAGAGCGAGGGGGTAGCTCGATAATTGACCACACGCGCTCGAGACGGTGCCGCAGGCGAGCAGGAGTGGGACGGACGGGGAGTGATCCTTGCCACTGTGCTGTTTGATCCAAGTATTCTTTAAAGTCTGTCAAAGATTGCCATCAATTGCAGGCGCATGATGGTGATGGTCGGAGGTTCGGTGCGTGGCGATGCAACTCTACCATCGCGTAGGAGTTGTGAGCGTGATCAATTTTAATTTTCGATGTTTCGTGCCTCGTCTCTTTCATCGCACTTGGATCACGAGAAAATCCCTCCATTCACCCAAACGTGCGCCCGAACCTGCTGCCTAGCTACCAGATATCTATCCCTACATTTACCCATATTACGCCCGAACCTGCGGCCAAGATACAAGCACGTCTATCCCTCCATTCACCCAAACGTGCGCCCGAACCTGCGGCCAAGATACAAGCACATCTATCCCTCCATTCACCCAAACGTGCGCCCGAACCTGCGGCCAAGATACAAGCACATCTATCCCTCCATTCACCCAAACGTGAGCCCGAACCTGCTGCCTAGCTACCAGATATCTATCCCTACATTTACCCATATTACGCCCGAACCTGCGGCCAAGATACAAGCACGTCTATCCCTCCATTCACCCAAACGTGAGCCCGAACCTGCTGCCTAGCTACCAGATATTTATCCCTACATTTACCCATATTACGCCCGAACCTGCGGCCAAGATACAAGCACGTCTATCCCTCTATTCACCCAAACGTGCGCCCGAACCTGCTGCCTAGCTACCAGATATCTATACCAACATTTATCCAAACGTGCGCCGAACATGCTTGTCAAGCTAGCAACACGTCAAACACAAGTTTCTTGCTTTGCCCGACCTAGCAGACTGTTTGCTGGTATTGGCCAATAAACAGTCTGCTGCCTCAAGCAAATCAAGAAAAAGGGCAATTGCGTCCTCAAAAGCGCGAGAAGGCTAGCACCACACGGGCGCTGACAACGCAATCCGATGATCGTAGGCCGTTTCCTACACTACACGATTATTACCTCATATATACAAAGATCGATTCCCGCATAGGGGATGATGCCCAGACAATTTGGAATGTATCCTTTGAAGAAAGCTTTTGGTCCTTCATTCTTGAAAACCTTATAGAAGCAATCCAGCATTCCTTTATATTGACCAGTCTTCCGCAACGCCAACCTTGTCTTCACCACCTGAAATTATATCATCATTCCACAATTCTTACCAAACGTTTTGCATTCCTTACTCCAACATTTCACGCAATCACCTCATCCGATTATTGCACTCCACAAACTTCTCGCCATACAACACTCACCTCCATCGGATAGATCATTGTTTGCGACACCACCCCAGCAGTCGAGCCAGCCACAAACCGCTGCAACGCCCCCAAATCTTTGGTGGACCCCCCTCCAATGAGAACTTTAGTGCGTTCATACGCCATGAACTTGATCGCAGTTTCAGGGGCGATCTGTCAAAAAGTAAATAGTCATTGATCAAACCCTCAGCTGGCGGTGTTGTTGTTGTTGTTGGTTACCCAACCCCTTCCCAGGGATGGAGGCATGGCGGAAGACCATGGAGCCCCAGAAGCCGGGCAACTCCCCAGGGTGTAGACCAGAGGTCGTAAAGAGACAAAGAGTCGCCAAAGAGTCCGTAGCTGGACAGTGCAGAACGAGATGAGAAGTGTCATGGGACGAGTGTCCCCAGGCGCTGCAAGAAGAATTCTCGATTCTGCCAATCCTAGAGAGACAAGAACCTAAAAGAAGGCTGTGTCCGTTGCAACGAAGACTAGAGAGGACACAGTGGGCGTGACGAGGGAGCATAAGTTCCTCGGTGGAAATCGAAGGAACATGTGTGTCAAAGAATTTCGATGAGACAGTACGCCTTCAATCTGAGAAAAGACGAGAGTGGATACGAGAGATAAAAGAAGAGAAACTACAAGGGATTGCAGAGGGCGCAACTAGAGCTCCTCGTTTAGCCAGCTCATCAGCCGCGTCGTTCCCCGGGAGAAACTAGTGTCCGAAGACCCATTGTAGTCTGATACAACAGGAGGAGAGAGAAGACAGTTACTGCCAGATCTGCCACAGAGTTTGAGATAAGAGGAACGATGGAGGAGAGGATAGGGCGGCGAGGACAGAGCGAGAGTCAGATAGGAGAAGAAAAAAGAAGTGGCAGATTTGTTGGTGCTGCCGAGACCAGTAAAGAGCATGCAGAATGGCGAAGGCTTCAGCGGAAAAACTGGAACATACTGGGCTTGCCGAAAAGGAAAGAGTAGCCTGCCTCGGTGCAACAGAGAGAGCAGTTGGCAAGAATGCCGGAGCCGCCCTTGCCAAAGGAAAAGGAACAGAGCCGTCTGTCCAGAGTATTATATCATGAGGGTGGATCAGAGCGAGAGCATGGAGTGAAAAGGGTGGACTCCACCGCAAACGAAGGCAGATTCCAAGAAGGAAAGGGAGAGCAAGCATAAAGAGCCTCCCTATAACAAGTAAAAGGAAGCATGAGCGGGTGAGTGGACGCAAAAGCTCTCCAGGACGATCTGCAGAGTCTTGGTTTCACTCCTAGTCTGGCCAAACCTGAAATAGGAAAGGAGGTTGGGAGACGAAGAGCCCCCTCATAAGACAACAGAGTGAAATGAGTCAGGGTAACTTGTAGGGGAGGTAATGAAGCCTCGGAGAGGACGAGAGGCAGCCGGTGATGGCGCGACTGGCCATTCGGTGGAGGCGTTCCAATTTGGTGATATTTGTAGCGCTTAGGAAAGGAAATCATCCGGGTGAAGCGTATGTGAGAAAGGTCAAAGAAAGACTTAAATAGAAGAGAGAGGGATTCTTTAGAGGGGCCCTATGAGGAAGCAGAGATACAGCGTAAGGCCTTGAGACGTGGGAAGAACTTGGCCTTCAGCGAGGATACACGTTTAGAAAAGGAAAGAGTGCGGTCGAAGGTGACCCCAAGAAAAGTTGGAGTGGGATTGAAACGGAGGCGGGAGCCCAGTAGGAGGAGGTTGGGATGGAGGTTAGCTTGGTGGGGATCCACTGAAAAGGTGGCCTCACATTTGCTCGGATTGAGAGGAAGACACCAGTACTCAGACCAGCGCTCCAATCGAAACAGAGCTCCTTGTGTGGCCTCCACCGCAGTGGGGATCGAGGGGGAGGAGGACCAAATGGCCAGATCGTCAGCGTAAAGAGAGCAGCTGACGGAAGAAGGCAGAGAAGCCGGAAGATCATTGATGAAGAGGGAGAAAAGTACAGCGCCAAGAACGGATCCTTGCGGAACACCTCGACGGACTCGAAAGGAACGACTTTTGTGATTTTGATAAACCACATGAGCGTGCTCATCAGAAAGGAAAGATTGAGTCCAACGAGCAAAGCAAGGAGGGAAGCTAGCCGAAATGAGTTTGTGGAAATGGGCGAGATGCCAGACAGAGTCAAAAGTTTTAGAGAAATCGATAATAGACAGGATTGTCCGAGAGCCCGGCCTGGGTTTGTTAAACCCATCCGAAATGAACTGAGAACAATACAGAATTTGATCTAAAGTAGACCGTCCAGGGCGGAAACCAGCCTGGCGGGGAAAGAGAATGGAATTAGATTCCAGAAAAAAGAGTAGACGGGATAGAATGATGCGTTCAAACAGCTTTGATACGCAGGAGGTGAGAGAGATAGGCCGGAAGGAAGCAGGAGGGCCGAGAGGCATTCCCATCTTGTGGATGGGAATAATAAAAAATGTCTTCCAGATGAAAGGAAAGGACTGCAAAGACCAGGGGAGATTGAAGATGTGAAGAAGAAAATCCATGCCAGAGCGTGGAAGGTGCTTTAGCGTGGGATAGGCAACTTTGTCTGGGCCAGTGGCAGTGGACAAGGAGAGGTTGAAGGCAGCCGCATGAAATTCAGCAAGTGAGAAAGGAAAGCAAAAGGACGAGTGAGACTCCTCCGAGCACGTGGCTTGGCAGAGCTCAGAGAGGTAGCCTCTGACTCTGCTACGCAGAGCCTTTGGCTGAGAAACGGAAAAGTGGGATCTCAGGTAAGCGGCATAGACCGAAGCCGATTTCCTGGGAGAAGAACAGTTGGGGAAGTTAGGAGAGGAGGAAGACGAGGAAGGAGAGCCAGCGATAGAGTGCACAGATTTAGGGTTAGAATCAGGTGAAAGAGAAGAGCAAGTCGTCTGCCATGCCTCAGCCTTGGCCTTGGCGATGACCGACGAGGCGCGTCGAGAGGCGGAAATGTAAACCTGGCGATCTTCATCACTTCCGTGAGCGGCAGCGAAAGCCTTGGGTCTTTCACTAACCGCACTTTCCACCTCAGCAGACCACCAGACTGTAGGAGGGCGTTTGATGCGGCCGAAAGGAATGGAAGATTTGGCCGCATTCAGTACCAGAGAGGTAAAGAGAGCAGCAGCAGAGGGAAGAGAGAGAGACGAGTATTCCTCTGCAGAAGGACAGTGAGAGTCAAAGTAAGAGACAAAGCCATCCCAGCAAGCTTTCTGAAAATTGAAGAAGAACACTCGTTGGGGCGATAGGCCGGAGAGAGAGGGATAGATAGAATTGGTAGATGGTCAGAACCCAGGTCCTGAAGCACCTCCCAGGAGCAAGAAAGGGCAAGAGAAGAGGGAGCAAAGAAATGTCAGGAGAGGAGCGACTGCCAGAGGAGCGATGGAGAAGGGTGGGTGTGTCAGGGTCATTGAGGGGGAGGAGGTCAGAAGATATGACCCAGTCGAATACTTCCTCCCCGTGGGGGTCGGAAGTACTTCTGGAGTCCCAGATGGGGTGATGGCAATTGAAGTCCCCCAGAATAAAGAGATTTCTGTAGGACGGAAGGATGGAGGGAGAAAAGGAGATGGTTCGGCCATCCGTTCGGGAGGAGCGAATAGGGGAGTGTACACAATAAAAAATAAGAGCGAGGAGTTGTTAAGAGCGATGTTGACCCCTACATAATCAGAGTAGGGATCGAGCGAAGAAAGAGGAGGTAGAAAGTTCAGAAAAAGATAGGCCCTGCCTGACGAAAATGATAACGCCGCCGCTAGCGTGCGTGGCATCAGGAGAGAATGCCAGACCGGAAGTGGGTGCGATCAGAGCGCAGAGCAAAGAACCCAGGAATCCAGAAAGAGGAGTTAAGATTGGATTCCTGGATACAGATAAGGTCAACAGGGTGGGACGGGAGAAAGTGAAGTAGTTCAGTGCTCCTGGCTCGAAGACCTCCATTATTCCATTGAAGAACCCTGAGAGAGTCAGGGGAGAGAAGAGGCAGAAAGCGCAGAAGGACAGCCAGGAGCAAGGGACGGTGGTGAGGGGGCAGATGGAGGAGATATATAATGGGAAGATGGGGGATAAGAGGTTTGGAGACGAGGGTGGGGCAAGAGTGCAGCACTAGCAGAGGGGTGGCCAGATTGTACAGTGGAGATATACATGTCGGAGGAGTACGAGGGGGGAGTCACAGTGTTACGGCAGGGGGGCAGCTCCAGGAGTGAGAGCTGCCAAGAGCTCTGAATTTGGGCAGGGAAAGTTGTGAGCACCTTAGATGGACCCATTTGGAGCAAGCGCAGCATTGCACTGACTTACCCTGCCCGGTCACATTTCCAGCGCACACAGAGCAAGGAAAGATGGGGCCAGGGTTGGGATGAACGTTACCGCTCATCAAGAGAAGGAGAAGAATGAGGAGACAAAGAAGGGAAGAGAAGAAAAAGAGAACACAGGCGACCGATTTTGAAGAAGCTGTTTGCTGCCCTTCTGCGGTCGTTCAGGGGGCAGCACAGCAAAAAAATGAAGAAGAGTGCCCGGGATAACTGGGACCCTCAGCAAAATTAACAGCCATTTCGACCCAACCCAAATGGGGTCGGGGACCGGACCACCACATTGAGGCGGCTGTTGATCAGCTGGCTGTCGGTGAACTGATCATTCATTAGACACCTTTTGGATCGACCATCATGCCTGATCAATTTGCAGAGATTTTACTAAGCAGCACTTCCCAGTCTCTAAAGGTCAATGACGTAACAACTGTCATCAGTTATCCTCGTTCTCCGCATCAGCTGTAGTTTTTTTCTGCACATGCTCTGCATGTTTACTTAGACTGGGTCACCGCCAAAAGTATACAGCACGGCCCCGCTACCTGACCGACACATAAACAAGGAGGAATCCCATTGAGTGCCCTGAAAAAGGAAACACAAGCGAACTTGCGAGATTCTACTCCACACTATCGCCATTCTGCTGAGCGCAAAGTAGGAAAGAGGTGAATGCTGTTATAAAATCTTCGATATCACTCAACAATGGAATTGATCACAAGACTAGCGACTGTGAAGAGGCGTTAGAGCCACTACATCACCGCAACGGTTACGAAGCGGTTGGTTGCCACTTACCTTGAGCACATTGATGCCGTTACCTCTCCACAATCCAAAGAATCCTCCTTCCTGCACCAATGCTCGGAAACCGGAACTAATTCCAAGATTGTTAGCTTTCGAAGCATGGACCTGCAACAAGGGGTAATTCACGCGATGAAAGAGTTAAAACCCATCGAAGGTAAACCAAATTCCTCACTTTCGCGAGGTAGTGAGGCTTGATGCCATTGTACGTCAAGTAATAACTGCACATACACACCAGCTCGTGCCACTGCGTACCCGTGACAACATCATGAGCAGCAACAATACGACCACTCCACCTGCATGAGCACTTTTAATCGATCCAATGGGGCCGTGCAGGTCCGCGAAACCACGCCAGCTACTCCACCGGCCACTAGTTGGCGCCACCACAATCCCGAGATTTTTTCTTCCTCACTGAAGTCATCCGGAACGAGCAGACTCTCCCCGATGTCGATGTACTGCAAACATTGATTGTTCAGTCAACACAATCCCACATCGGCCTGACTGTGAGGACCGATTAGTAAAGTGCTACGTTGTTGCGGTCAATCGAGCCACTTGGAAATGATTCACACTCTTTTACTGCATTAAGTTCTTGAGGCTGAGCCTCCACTGCACAACGCTGTTCGTTGATTCACCCAAAACTAGGAATAGTGGTGCTGGCCTACCTATTCTGTTTTTAACAAAACAAGAAGCCACAAAATCTTACATATAACGCAATATTCAACATCACGTCAGTTTATAAATAAAGCTATCAACTCATTATCTGTTCATCAACACGTCATGGCACTCCACCTCGTCATAGACTCAAAACTTTCACACTCAAAACCGCTTCTTACGTCATGTTTTGCCTTTGAATACTTCGCGCTCTTTACTTTCAGCTGAAATCAAAATTTCAACTTGCCATCGGGTCAAAACTCGTTCTACATCGTACAATAGCGAATGGTTCGCAACAATTCAGTGATGGTAGATGGTTCCCCACCATTTAATGATGGAAAATGGTTTATTTCCATTCAATGGTAGTGGATGGTTCACCTCCATTCAATGATGGTGATTGGTTCACTTCGTTCCAGGAAGGTGGGTGGTTCATCTCCATTCACGGTCCTGATTTAATATCGTGTTTATATTGTGAACAAATATAAAGGAAATGAACTAAGTTTGGCATGAGAAGTTCAACGAAAGGAGTGAACTACTAGGGAATAAAACCAGCCACCACCGACCATCATGCTTAACTACCTCCCCATGATACGAGGTTATGTTGTTGCGAACCTTGGACGGGGAAGAGCAAAAATATTACCAGAACTCACCGTGCCATGTTGCCAGTACTTGACAAGGTCACTGATGTCAGCGGATGGATGAAGAAGATGATGCTCCACCCACTCATCCAAATCAATCGTTGATGTGCCGTCCTTATCCATCCTGTAAACAAATATATCAACAGCACGGCAACATCAAATTTTTTCAGGCTTACTTCCAACAACGATTTGAAATACGATTGATGGAAGTCATGAGTGTCCTGGCCAAAGTTTCAGGCTCTCAAGTAATCCAATGACGCGGGGTTGCTAAATCAAGATTATACAGACCAACGATCTATAAAAGCCACAACACCAGCCAAGATCAGAATTAAGGAGCACATATCTTTTAGGTCGCTTAACAAGGAATAATAATGAAAAATGCATTCCACTCACAACCACGTGAGCGATGTCAAAAAGGTTTCAATCCCACTCCAACTTTGCTCGGGGTCCCCTTCGACCGCACTCTTTCATTTTCTAAACATATATCTTTGCTGAAGGTCAAGTTCTTCTTTCAACTCAAGGCCTTACACTTTATCTCTGCTTCCTCATGAGTCCCTCTCTCTTATGTATGAAGCTTTTCTTCAGACCTTCTCACATATGCTTCACCCCGATGGTTTCCTGTTCTAAGCATTACCAAAATTGCCAAATTGAAACGCCTTCACCGAGCGGCTAGTCGCGCCATCTCCGGCTGCCTCTTGTCCTCCCCTATATCTCTTCTCCTCTCTAAGCGTCTCTACCTCCCCTACGAGTCACCCTGACTCACTTCGCTGTTTCATCTTATGAGCGAGCTCTTCGTCTCCCAACCTCCTTTTCCATTTCAGGTTTGGCCAGACTTGGAGTGAAACCAAGACTCTGCAGATCGTGCTGGAGAGCTTTTTCGTCCACTTACCCGCTCATGCTTCCTTCTACATCTTCTAGGGAGGCTCTTTACGCTTGCCCTCCCTTTCCTCCTTGGAATCTGCCTTTCTTCACGGTGGAGTCCACCCTTTCCTCCTCTCACTCCCAATCTAATCTCCCTTTCTCTCGCCAAGGTGCGGCCCTCGCTCACCACGACTCTTTCCTCCCTCACGATCTGGTACCCTGGACAGACGGCTCTGTTCCTTTTCTTTTTGACTAAGGCGGCTCCGGCGTTCTTGTCAACTGCTCTGTCTGTGGCATCGAGGCAGGCCACTCTTTCCTTTTCGGCAAGCCCAGTATGTTCAAGTTTTTCCGCTGAAGCCTGCGCCATTCTGCATGCTCTTTGCTGATCTCGGCAGCACCAAAAAGTCTGCCACTTCTTTTTTCTTCTCCTCCTATCTGACTCTCACTCTGTCCTCACCACCCTATCCTCTCCTCCGTCTTTCCCTTTACCTCGATCTATCTGGCAGGAACTGTCCTCTCTCTCCTCCTCTTCTATTGGGCTACAATGGGTCTCCCAGCAGGACATTCGTTTCTCCGGGGGAACGATGCGGCTGATGAGCTGGCCAGACGGGAAACATTGCTCGTGCCCTCTGCAATCCCTTGTAGTCCCTCTTCTCTTATCTCTCGTATCCACTCTTCTCTTTTCTCGAACTGGAGGCGTACTGTCTCATCGACATTCTTCGACACACAAGCTCCCTCCATTTCCACCAAGGAGCTAGTGTTCCCTTGTCACGCTCGCTGTGCTCTCTTTTTCGTCTATGCTGCAACGGACACAGCCTTCTGCTAAGCACTGATCTCTATAGGATTGGCCGAATTGAGAATCCTTCTTGCAGCGCCTGCTAACACCCGTCCCAGGACACCTCTCATCTCATTCTGCACTGTCCAGCTACGGAGTATCTGCGCCGCTCGCTCTTTAGCGACTCTCTGTCTCTCTGTGACCTCTGGTCCAGGCCCTGGAAAGTTGCCCGGCTTCTTGGTCTCCCGCCATGTCCCCATCCGTCGTAAGTGGTAGGGTAGAAACAACAACAACATGTCGAGGAAGAGACAACAACCAATTTCTTTAATTTCATTTACCATAATTGTTCTTTGTGTGAAAAAAACAAACGTTTGATGCTCGGAAATACCGCGTGATGCCGGTTACCACTTTAATAAAACCTTACAAGTTCGCTCAATATTTCAGGGTGTTCCTGCCACCGCATGACTACATGTTTATAGCCTCCACCGATATTACCTCTGTGTAATTTTCTTCGCCTCTTCTGGAGTGACGTCTACACCAAACGACTTCAACGCATCTCCTATTTCACGATATGTTATCCGACCTAAGCAACAGAAAATGAAATAAAAACTCGATAAAAGTATGAAAAATTTATAACAATTACCCTTCCCGTGCTTCACCCGGATAAATGTGAGACTTCTTATCCCAAGTGGTTAAGAAGCAACTTTTGTGTATAGCTTGATATTTCAAAAACAGAGGTTGGGTATCATCAGACCACTAGCACCTAAAAACCGAGGTCAGCGTTAAGCGACGACAAGGAACTCACAGAAATAGCGCTTCAAAAAAATTGCATCATCATGTTTACAAAACAATTGTCCCCAGTCCCCAATTGCTCGTAAATGGGCAGAGAATGCAAAGAAGCTCCGGATTACAAAGCACAATTTGCTTAAGGTAAAAATATAGTAAGTTTTTGTGGCAGGTGTATAAACTGTTGGAAAGGAAAAAAGTGGATGCATGCAGTGCAAAAAGAAAGCGAGATGGAAAAGCCGAAGAACTAGATTTGCTGATTTTAAGGAAAAAAAATATGAAAAATGGTAGCCTGAACTAATGATGGTATAGGAAGAATTGAAATCTTGGTCAAAGAACTAAGCAGAAAGATGATGAAGATTTGAAGAAAAAGCAACAGAGCAATGGCATTAATGCTAGTTTTTCTAAAAGTTATGAAAGTGATATGAACGTAATTGCGTATGGAACCCACGTGAAAAGATCTGAGGGTTGAGATAAATGCACTCTTTGATGAAATTGCATGCGAGTCGCATTTGAAATACACTAATGACGTGATTCCAAAACTAGGAACCTTTAAGGGAGATGTCGGGAGACGGATTGGTGGCTTTGCTTTTGAGGACATCTAATATATAAAGCAGAGTTTTGTTTGTGCCTACAAGTGCTTAAACCCTCCGAAACTACTGGGCGTGCGAGCATCTAACGCGGCACGATTAACCACCACCCCGCAGTGAGTGTCGTAGGGAGTTCGTGATGTTATAATCAAAAGATAATTTTTTTCAAATTTGTATTTCTTCATAGAGCAAAACCGCTTTTAGCTTAAACAAAAGCCAGCCCCAACTAACCACAAATTTTATCTTTTTGAGGTTTAAAATAACGACACAATTAACGCTTGATTGCAGGATTTGTTCTTTGTACTTTCTCAGTAATTGCAGATCGTAGAAACGCAATATAATGCTTTTTCAGGAGATACTAACAAAGTGCCATCAGTAAAAAACTCTACATAAAGCTGAAATGGCGATGCAACAAGCGATTCTTTTTTTATAAGCATTTTAAGACTTCTAAGCATGCTTCTTCCTTTTTGCTGCCCGCTTCAAACTCGTTCTATGATGTCATAATGCCGTTAGATACGATCAACGCTTTCGCTACCCAAGATAATCATTTGATGACTTTTACAAAAATTGCCACATTTTTACGCAATCATTTTACTTAAAAACTGATTTGTGACTTTTTTTCTCAACCGATTTTCAAACATCGCTTAACAAATTGAAGGTTATTTCAAGCCAATTTCAATGATATATAAACATGTACCTATACTATTTGCTTTTATATCAAAAAAATAAAACTTTAACATCTGTCGTGTAACTTTTTGCTCGCTTCTAAAAAAAAGTGGTAAGGAGAACAAAAACACGTAAGTGTAATACAGAAAGGTTACGATAAGGTACTACAGTAGGCGCCGCTTATTATGACCACGGATAACATGACCAGCCGCTTATTATGACCAATTCGGTTTTAATGACCAGTTTGTTATGACCAACCGGAATTTTTCCATTTAAAATTCTCCGTTTAATATGACCAAATTTCGGATAATATGACCAAGATTTTCTCCATCTCTCTTGCTACGGTACAGTATTTTTTCCCGCCACGCACTTACAACTTCGTTTTTTCAACATATTGTTACATACTGTACTTAGTTTTACCGTCACTTGTGCTGTTACAGTACTGTACTTTGTTTTACTGCCAACGTCACACTGTTACTTCGGTTAAACGACGAATTTGACGGTGTTTGGACTTCTTGTGGCTTACGGCGTCGATTCAGGAGCTGTTATGGAGGCTTCGGTTTTTATAACCATTCGGATATTATGACCAAAATGGTCTGGTCCCAAGGTAATCATATTAAGCGGCGTCTACTGTACTAACAATTGGTGTGGTTTCAAAGCTAAAGAAATTTTCTTTCCAGCAATATGGGACCGTAATTAGTTAGACCTAAGGATTAGGCTGATCAAAAATTGGTTGCCATACATCACTTTCCATTTTTGGTTGAACAATTTTTCCCCTACACTTAAACAACTAGCAATTTTTTGAAAAAATTAGTTGGTAAAAATCTTGTTGGTGGAAAAGAATTTTAATATATCTTTAAAAAAAGCTGTTTGAGCCATAAGCTTTATGTGACGCTCTCATCAATGGCAATATCGCGTCAAAAAGAAAGAAGTTGAGTGAGTAAATGTTTTATCTGATTAGTTTGGACGTTAGGCAATCAAGACGAGCCAATGATAGCGCTAGTATTGTAGAGCGCGCCAAAGAAAGACTTCGCAATTGCGAAAGTTAGAGAAAGCGCAGCAGGAGGCGAAATGCCGCGATTATTGAAAGAGTTTGCGAACGTCAACAAACTCTTTCTGTCTGCATAAAGCCGGGCGCTGATTCTTGATATAAGCAGCATCTAAGATTATGAAGGTGAAAAGAGCTGCGTGCTGTGACGAGGATTGAAAACGGCTTGTCATCACAGTTCAATACACATTGATCATTTTCTCAAAGATGCTAACCAATGGCAGAGTCACAATCCGGTTTGGTGTTGTTTCGTTTGCACGATTTGTGTGGTTGAGATCGGCGTGAACGAGTCAATTGTTGTCTTAACCATTGCGAAACATGATGCTTGATGCGATCCTGTAGTCGTTGTGATGTTCGCCCTACGAACCGACTATCACAGTGGCACTTGTACTCATATATGACAGAACTTTTCTGAGTGGTAGGTAGAACATTCTTGCGGGTCACAGGCAGCATGCGCTTTGACGTAAAGACCAAGCGGCGGTTGACGGAACCATAGCAGCTTTCCACGGCGGTTTTGACTTCTTTTTCTAAGTTTGTGGAAGACTTACCAATCCAAGGGACCCTGAAGTACACCGGGCACTTTTTGGGGCTGCATCGCTTAAGGGTGGAAAACTAAGCGATTTTCTTGGCGATCTGAGCATTGATGACGTTTTTAGGATAGCTACTGTCCAGTAATATTTTTTGATCCGTTCTATTTCTCCATGGAGTCTATGCTTGGTGCAAATCATTAGGGATCGATGCATTAATGTAGATATTAGACTTATTTTACGTTTGAGAGGACTAAAGGACTCCCAACGTAAATACTGGCCAGTAAAAGTGTGTTTCCGGTGTACACCGGTTTCAAAGCCGATATCTGTTCTTTCAACGTAAACATCAACAAACGGAAGACATTTTCCTTTTCCTTTTTCTAAGGCGAATTTGAGAAATGGATGAAGGCAGTTGAGTTTGGTCAGGAATTCATCTGCTTTAGCTTCGTGATTGAAGATGGCAAACGTGTCGTCAACATATCTGAAGTATGTTAGAGGTTCCTGCGTTTGAGAAAACAACTTTTCTTCATAATATCCAACGAAAGTGCTGGCCAAAGCCGGACCGAGTGGTGATCCCATAGCCATTCCCTAGGTTTGCCTGTACATGGCGTTATTGAAGCTAAACTCAACCGAGGATGTAGCGTTCTTCATCAATTCAACAAACATGTCCTTTGGAATGAGCGGTTGTAAATCAGAATCGTCGTAAAGGGCATCTGAACAGATTTTGATGGTTTCATCAAGGAGAACGTCAGTGAACAAGCTGGACACATCAAAAGAACACATGAAGACATTAGGGTCGATGTCAAGATTTTGCATGGTTTTAGCCAGGGCTGCGCACTCGATCTTTTTGCCGAACTCGAACTCGAAACTCAAAATTTTGTGCGACTCGAACTCGAAAATATTTAAAGCGAGTTCGAGTTCATTTTCATTTGTACAATATCATTACAACTGAATTTTAAAAGAATCAAATTATTGGAAATTAAGGATCTTATGCAGAAAGTAGGCTTAAGCCAGAATTTTTCTAAAATTGTCTAAGCCCAACTTAAGTCATCGATTTCGTATGCAAAGAAGTTTTAGCATTAAGCATGGCTTACTAATTGTTTAAGTCAGCTTCTTATAAGTCACTATTGTAGATAGCTTAAATCGCGACTAATGTATGCAATGAGGCAAAACCTTGTTAGTGCATTGCTGTTGCTAAACTTGGGCAATGGGCTTGAAGAAGCTTAACCCCTTGAACCCTGCAGGCTGGAAAACCGGCCTTACTCAGAAGCCTTATAGACACGAAAGGTCGTTTAACCGGCCTTTGGGTCTACCGTCATTACCCTGTAAGCCGGTGTACCGGCCAGCAAGTTATTAAAGTTGGGCTCACATCACTAGCACTTTTGGTTTATTTAATGTAGTAATAGAATAGTTTTGTTTATCGCCGGCATTCGAAGGGTTCAAAAGAGAAACCAGAGTTCGAAGGGGTAAATCAGTAACAGTACATCTTTTTGCAAACAACAACATCCATTTGTATCGCACCACAATAACGTACAGCGTGTTACCTGCCAACATGACACCACAAAATATATTACACTTAACGGAAACCTCATAATCCCTTCAAAATCTGGGCTTTCAATAACGGTAACGTCATAATACAATAAGCCGGGGTTTCAAAAGTGTCGTTTGAGTTTAGTTTCTGCTTACCACCGTCGTCGTCGTCGTCGTTTGGTCAGGCACCCAAACTCAATCCGGGTCAGCACAAATCAAGGCCAGGGCCGGGGGTCTATTCTTTTACCACCCCGGGCTGCTGCGCTGCCCAGATTAGATGCTGGCAGTGGTGGTGTTAAGCCAACATCGAGTTGCATCATGCAAAACCTACAGACCTCGTGTTCCTCTTGGTACATGATGTATGAGACATGAAGATATAACGTGATCTGCAGTTTGCTTAGTGACACATTCTCAATTCGGTGATGGAGCGAGACCCTATTTGTACATGGATGAGTGAAAACGCCCTACACCAGTCCGCAGGCGATTGAGCCTTACCCGAGATGTTCTGGGCAAACTCATTTCAAGTGGCCTTGAACTGACCTTGGAAATGAAAGCACGGACCCTTGAAGTACCGTATATACTCGCCGATAGATCGCACTATTAGTTTTGTGTTAAAAAAATTTAATTTAGAGTTGACTCGCACATAAGTCGCACTGAAAATCTAGGGATTTAAAAGGCCGTTTCCCTAGCTTTTTTGCACAGATAACTTCCTTTTTTGTTTTTTTGTAGGGCTTAATATAATCAAAAAATGTTTAAATATATCATTGCCAGTACATTCAGGCCCCTAACCCTGTTTGAGAAATGACAAAAATATATACACACATAAATTTATTAAAAAAATTTATTTGAAAACTTTACAATTAACTGGAAACGTCAATTAGCTGGTGAAAATGGCGATTTGCACTTATGTCGAGCGGATAGGTCGCACCTATATTTTTTTAAAAAAAATATAAGAAAAAAGTTGCGACCTATCCGCGAGTATATACGGTACTCTCCAAGTAGTCTGCGTTTCATTTATGTTTCGTCCACTGTCCAGTTTAGACAAACTACCAAAAAGTTTCCACGCAGCAGGTACAAATGGGTGTCTTGATCTAAATCTCCCCAGGTGCGCATTCTGCTGCCCAACCAACTGTCCGTGCAGTACATGGTCGGGATCATGGATAGCACGATTTGCCAAGGAGAGTGTCGCTCCTAATCGGCGGAGCTCAGCTGGCTAGATGTCTATGGGAGCAGGCAAGTCCTCCATTGGTGTGGGATGCAAGTACCCAGTGACAATGCGCAAAGCATCATTGAGAATGCTGTCAATGAGGCAAGTATGCATACTACGACACCAAACTGGTGCGGAGTACTCAGCGGTGAAGTAAACTAAAGATAGAGCAGAGATGCGCAATGTCTTGGCATCTGCACCCCATCCGGATCCCGCAAGTCACCTCAACAGCACGACTCGGGTGGAGAGTTTCTTGCGCAAAGCCTTGAAGTGGTAACGGAAAGTGAGCGACTTCTCCAGCTCTACCCCAAGATATGTTGGGACTGGACAGGGTGGCAATAGGTTGCCATTGTTGTAGACATTAAGTTCACGTTTGGCCTCTCTGTTGTTTAGATGAAAGACCGCCGTCACCGTTTTTGTATTGCTGAGCCTTAGCCTTTAAGTCTGGAGATAAGCTGAAAGTGTAGTCATGTCTTGGCTAAGAGTGTCCTCCACAGCCTTCCAATCTCGAGAATCATACAGCAATGCTAAGTCATCAGCATATGTATACTTTTGAGAAGTCATGGAAGGCAGATCGTATGTGTAGATGTTGAAAAAGAGGAGAGCCAAGACCAATTCCTGTGGGAGGCCGTTTCGCAAACGTCTTAACCTACTTTACTTGTGGTCACCAGTAGTGAGCATGAAACTTATATTCTGGACAAGTTCCGAGATCATCTGGACCATGTGAGACCACGGTGCCAGACAGTGTCGTCAGCAGCTATCAGATCGAAAAACACGGCACCAGCCTTCTTCTTGGCCTCAAACGAATTCTCAATGTTTTGAGTAAGCAAAACACTCTGATCCACGGTTGACCTTCCCCGTCGGAACCCAGCCTGCTCCCTAGGGAGAAGTGGGTCAACAATCGGTTCAACACGAGCGTGTATAAGCCTCTCTAGGATCATGTAGGGAACGCAAAGCAAGGAGATGGGACGATAGCTTTTCGGGTCCTCAACAGGCTTCTTGGGTTTAGGGATCGCCACTACCAGTGCTCTTCTTCAGACTTTTGGAATTTTGAGGTGGCACAGGCAGGAAAAAAGGAAGCCACACAACCAGGACTTCAGTGCAGCTCCAGCATGGGTTATTAGCTCCGGACAAATAGAATCCGGCCCAGGAGCTTTTCCTGGTTTCAGGTGTTTGAGGGCAGCAGCGAACTCCTGAGAAGTAAAACTTTCAGAGATGTTCACTGGAGTTGTTGGAGTGGCCCTTCAAAGATCTGACACGTCTTTCGAGACGACTCACGGTCAATACCCTCGTATCTGCCGTTTCTAATCAGCTGGGATGCAATAGCGTTAGCTGAGACGGCATAGTGACAAGGGGAGCGCCGTGATCTACCAGTTAGGTTGTTCAATATACTCCATGTTTTTCGACTAAAGTGCGAAAAGTCGATAGTCTGAACTGTCTCGGACCATCGATCTCTGCACTTCTTGTCGAGCCTGAGGAGCAGGGCAGTGGCAGCCCTGTTAGAGTTGCTTCCTTCAGGTGACTGCAGAAATGCACGGTACAGGTTCTCGCACTCAGCATCCCAACAGGATATGTGGTTATTTCGACGACCGCGTGAGACAGAATTTTTGGTTGCTGTTCTGATGACATTGCAGAAGTCTGGTAGGCCAGATCCACATCCAGTGAATCTGGTGGCAACAAACTCTTAGCAAGCTTGTTGGTTAATGCATTGTAGTGGTTCCAGTTGGCCTTGCGGAAGTTCCATCGCTCCACAGGCTTGCTCGGAACAGGCAGAGCAAGTCTTGGTGGAACAATAAGCAAAGGTCAATGTTGTGACCTAGGGAACGTCTCTAAGATGCGTCTGTTAGGCACACTGCTATCTGGACCAACACTGACAAATGCCAAATCAGGGTTGGTACCAGGTTTCCAGCGGCCAGAATGAAAAGTGGCCACGTCCTTTGGGTCGTGGAGAGGGACAAGGCCGTTAAGGGTTGTCCAAGCAACAAGGCACTCTCCATCGGCACTGCTGGTTCTATAACCTCAGTTGACATGTAGACAATTAAAATCGCCAGCATAGAGAACGGGGTGAGGGAACACTGGGAGATCAGACGCTTGCAGTCGCGTAGGTTGAGGTTTGTAGACATTTACAATTCTATAGCCATCAACGTCCACGCACAACCACTCAGTCTCCGATGTAGCTGGAGACTGATCAATAAGGGTCCATTTTAGCCGGTCATGGACAAACGTGGCAAGGCAATGCTTCCTGCTTAAAGAAGACCCACCTAGTGCAAAGCCTGGTATTGTTAGCTTATCTGCACAAGCGCAGTGGGACTTCTGAAGTAGAATGACGAGTGCCTGATACTGCACGGCGAGATGATGAAGTACATTCATCTTGCTTACAGCGAGGCCTTCGATGTTTAGTTTCAAGACTGCTTGCCTTTGGAACTTGTTGACAGTGTGCCCTGACAGGGGCACATTGCCCCACCCTGAAGATGGCGTTTGCCGAGTAGTAGGCTCTGGCTGAACATCGGGGTGAGGGGTTACCCTTCCAGGTTGGCAGGTTCGATTTCTCTCTGACATTTCTGAAAGACGTACTAACGACTCAGGCGGCAAGAAAGCGCCTGCCAACTGGGCCTGCATTCCACCCCTTTGTAAGCTCGACTTGGCCGAGCTTGGCTTAGGCTTAAGCTCGACCTAAACTAAGTCTGCTTTCTGCATAAAACCCTAAATGCTTCATGAAAACATTACGGTCACTGAAAAGAACGCTATATTTAGATTTTACAGTTTTGCAATGTAAACAGTCACAATAAAGAATGGGTGACCTAATTAACAGTCAACTTTTTTTTCGTAAACAATCAATGAGTCGAAGATATAGCCTTTGTTTTGATCAAAAGCCCATAATTAGGAGGTCTACAATAATTAAATTGTAAGTTATTTTTCAATTTTCGCTTTCAATGCAAATTGACAATACACATATTACCTGGTTATGGCAACAACATTTGCTTATTAAAACAGATGTTTAAACACAAGTTTGAACGCGCAATTTTACTGCAAACGTGCTTAGGCTGAGTCAATCACTTTATTTTCTGAACTCGAAAGAACTTGATAAATTTTGACAGGACTCGAACTCGAACTTGAACTCGTAAAACAAGCTGAACTCGAACTCTATACAAAAATCGACCGAGCTCGCAGCCCTGGTTTTAGCAAACGTGAACGAATCTGAAATGCAATGTGACGAAAACCGCTCCAACACAGGTTGTAATAAGCCAGCCAACCACTTGCCAAGTTCATAAAGACATCTTCTGTTATTCCCATCCATAAGATGGGAATGCCTCTCGACTCTCTTGCTTTCTTTCGGCCTATCTCTCTCATCTCCTGCGTTTCAAAGCTTTTTGAATGCATCATTCTATCTTGTCTTCTCTTCTTTCTGGAATCTAATTCCATTCTTTCTCCTCGCCAGGCCGGTTTCCGCTCTGGACGGTCTACTCTAGATCAAACTGTGTATCTTTCTCAGTCCATTTCGGATGGGTTTAACAAACCCAGGACAGGCCCCAAGACAATTCTTGCTACTATCGACTTCTCCAAGGCTTTTGACTCTGTCCTGCACACTGTCCTATTCCATAAACTCATTTTGGCTGGCCTCCCTCCTTGCTTTGCTCGTTGAACTCAATCTTTCTGACAGGCGTGCATGCATGCTTTTTTAACATCACAAAAATCACTCTTTTCAAGTCTGTCAAGATGTACTGCAAGAATCCGCTTTTGGCCCTGTACTTTTATCTCTTTTTGTCAATGGATCTTCCTGCTTCTGTGCCTTCTTCCATCAAGTGCTCTCTTTATGCTGACAAACTGGCCATTTGGTCCTCCCCCCCCCCGCGGTCACTACTGCAGTGGAGGCCACACAGGGAGCTTTGATTCGACTGGAGTGCTGGTCTGAGTACTGGTGTCTTCCTCTCAATCCGAACAAATGTGAGGCCTTTTTCTTCTCAGTGGATCCCCACCAAGCTCACCTCCAGCCTCGCCTCTTTCTATTCAACTCCCGCCTCTATTTCAATCCCACTCCAACCTTTCTTGGAGTCACCTTCGATGGCACTTTTTTCTTTTCCAAACATGTATCTTTGCCGAAGGTCAAGTTTTTCCCTTGCCTCAAAGCCTTATGCTGTATCTCTGCTTCCTCATGGTTCCCTCTAAGGCAGGGGTGGCCAACCGTGGCGCAATGCGCCAATGGTTGGAGGTGGCGCATTGCATGTTTAAGATGAAAATAAATGAAGTTTAAATACTGATACTAAAGGCGTGTTAGCATAATAGTATGCCAAGGTTTAGTTCTTTATCATATCTTGGCTGCATCAGGCGATAACCGCAGTATTTTTGCCATTTCAGATGTGTTCTGAAAAAAAAAAAAAAAAAAAAAAGTGAACTGCATCATCGCGGCCAGTATGGTTATCTTGGCCGCGATGTTGGTGACGACCTTTTTTTTTGGAGATCACCCCTGAATATGGCGTTATTTTGACTTCAAAGTATAGATATACTACCACACGTTTGTGAGCAATGAAAAGAAATGAATGTTGGTGTGGTGCTCTTGAAATGAATGTTTGTGTGACGAAAAATTTTGGCGCATGGGATGAAAAGGTTGGCCACCCCTGCTCTAAGGAATCCCTCTTTCTTTCTTATGTATCATGCTTTTCTTCAGCATCTTCTCACATATACTTCACCTGGATGGTTTCCTTTCCTAGGCGTTACCAATATCACCAAACTGTTTGCAATACACTGTAAATTGTTTTCAATATAATGTTTGTGATTTATGTCAGTGTGAATCTTCAAACCGCTAAAATTAACCTTGCATAACGTAATTAAATTGAAATGCCTTCACCGAGCAGCTAGTTGCGCCATCTCCGGCTACTTCTTGTCCTCCCCTATCCCACTTCAAATCTTTGAGGTGTCTCTACCTCCCTTACAAGTTACTCTAACTCATTTTGCTCTGTCATCTTATGAGTGAACTCTTCGTCCAACAATCTCCTTTCCCATTTCAGGTTTGGCCAGACTTGGAGTGAAACCATGACTCTGCAGATCTTTTGCGTCCACTCACCTGCTCATGCTTCCATCTACTTCTCCTGTGAAAGCACTTCTTGCTTGCTCTCTCTCACGTCCTTGGAACCTGCCTTCTTTCACTGTGGAGTCCACCCTTTCCTCTCTATGTTCTCGCTCTGATTCCTCTCTCTCTCTTTTGCCAAGGTGCGACTCTCTTCCACTTCACAATCTGGTGTTTTGGAAAGACGGCTCTGTTCCTTTTCCTTTTTGCAAAAGCAGCTCTGGCATACTTGCCAACTGCTCTCTTTGTGGCACTGAGGCAACCATCTCCTTTTCGGCAGTATGCTTAACCTTTCCCGCTGAAGCCTGTGCCATTATTAAGCTCTTTGCTGGTCTTGGCAACACAAACAAGTCTGCCGCTTCTTTTTTCTTCTCCTCTCTGGCTCTAGCTCTGTCCTCTCCTCCATCTTTCCTTTTACCTCGATCTCTCTGGTAGGAACTGTCTTCTCTCTCCTCTTCTTCTATTGGGCTTCAATGGGTCCCCTATCAGGACATTCATTTCTCCGGGGGAACGATGCGGCTGATGAGCTGGCCAGACGGGGAGCACAACTTGTGTCCTCTGCAATCCCTTGTAGTCTCTCTTCTCTTGTCTCTCTTATCCACTCTTTTCTCAAATGGGAGACGTACTGTCTCATCTATATTCTTTGACACAGAGTCTCCGTTGATTTCCACCAAGGAGCTTGTGCTCCCTTGTAACGCTCGCAGTGTGCTCTCTTTCGTCTACGCTACAATGGACACAACCTGCTGTTAAGCGCTAATCTCTCTAGGATTGGTAGAATTGAGAATTGTTCTTGCAGCGCCTGCTAACACCCATCCCAGGACACCTCTCACCTCATTCTGCGATGTCCAGCTTTGGACTATTTGCGCCACTCACTCTTTGGCGACTCTCTGTCTCTCTATGACCTCCATACAGGTCCAGAAAAGTTGCCCAGCTTCTTGGGCTCCAATGTCTTTTGCCATGTTCCCATTGGTTGGAAAGTGTCCGATAGCAATAACAACAAATAAATCTTGCTGTGCACAGCAGAAATTTTCAAATCAACCATTGTTGTTACAGGTATTGAAAAAGCTCTTTGCAATAAGAACGATAGTTTGTGAGTAGGGCATTTTACTTAAGGGTTTTTGTCTTAGGCTTGCAGTTTTCACGTATAGGTCCAAGTTCAACTTAGTTACCTGAAATTGTATTATGAAATGGTAATTTTCATACACCAGGTTGTATGTGGAATCAAATTATTCTTTCTGGTATGTGACATAAGTATTGCTAGTTGCTCTCTTTTAACTGTGTTTACTTCGATTACATGCTTGTACCTGATGCATTTTCCACAATGTTGGTACTGTGTTTTTGATAATGGTAATTGCATCACTGATTTGCATTTTAAATTCGTGGCTAAGGGATCATAGGCTGGTGTTGAAATTTTAAGTCTGACTTGGACTAATGTGATAAAATCGGACTTGGACTTGCCTGAAAACGACTGCCAATCCAGTGCCCTGGTTATGATAAAAACTGATAGGGTTGAAGATAGATGAGATCAACCGAGCAAAGTGACATAATACTTTTTAAGAAATTGCAAGAAGCACAAGCTAATCGAGGCAAATCTGTTATCAGGTACAAAACCGCATTTTAAAAATTGTCTTACCATCTTCATTTTTGTCCAGTTTCTTGAAAACCAATCTCAGTTTTTTTTCATGTTCATGCAAATATTTACTGAATTCAACAACGTCCAATTGACCATCTTTGTTTTTATCGCTGGCAGTCACAAACCTCTATCAACAATAAAGTTATTTAACATGAATGCAAAGTCAAAAAAAGCACACATCATTTACAGGAATATCTCAACACCACTGTAACGTATTCAATCATTGATGATCACCCAACACAATTTCTTGATCCCTATATTGCAACAGCAATTTTTTGAGACCAAAGAGTTTTAATCTACTTTATTTACATTACCAAATATTTTGCACTATAATGCTTATTAACTTAATTTTGGTGGCATGATTGGGTTGGTCGAAGAGAGAGTGAGGTTATTTTAGGCTTTTACACAACATACAAATTTCAGCCAATAAAATTACAGGGACAAAAGATCACCTAAATAGTTGGTCGCCATTTACAGTGGCAATGGTTATGCAGAGAAACTTCACAATGGATTGGTTGTCGGGTACTTTTGGACAATTTTCTCTGATTCGTTGCCCTGTTTGTGGCAGAAATGTGCTGCATCAGGATTGAGGAGCACGGGTGACATCAAAGTGAATGCAGACATAACATTGTTTCAGTGCAACTAACAAAAAGCTTTCCTGTAACTGGAGGATAAAAATACATTTATAGTTTCACTCAAAATTTAAGATAACTGCCGCCCAATACAGTTAAGTCACCCGCCCTGTACCTTAGTGAATGACAGATGACGATTCAACGACTTGAAAATTAGCTCGGTAGAGTTCAACGACTACCTTCTATGCCTTATCCTTCGGCCTAAGGACTTACACTTGAGAAGCTAGGTTGCCAGCCAACTCTTTAACACAACTCTATTAATATATATGCTTTCGCACGTACGAGGTACACAATCACCGACACCACACTTGTAGCAGCCGATAGTCCCCCTTCCTTGTAGTAGTACTTGGCCCTTGACTTCTAATTCTTCACATTTCTCGCTTGTCTCTTCACCTCCCTTCTTTTCTTTCTTCTCTGTTCTGTCGTCTGTTTGCTTTCGTCTCTGAGTTTTCAAAATGACCCACTCGTATATATACTTCCCATCCATAGGTAACCGAAATAAAGTTCCCAAATATTTTAGCCAATCAAAATTACTAGAAACTAAAAATTAACAAAAAAAGGTTTGAAAACGGAGGAATACTGGAAACTGCTACCCAAAGAACAACCAATAAAAGCGCATAGAAAATAAATCAGAAAAGGTTTGTCTATGGGGAGAGTACAAGAAATAACTACCAATAAAATCGCTTGGAGAATAAAATAAACAAGCGACGGTTTGTATACGGGGAAATATCAGAAATAATGATCAAAACAGAAAAACTACGTTGACACGGGATAATGACATGAATAATCCCGAGATTAATATTGTTACAATATCCCAGAAAAATTTGTTCAAGCGTGATTTTGCATAACAATGAAGTTAAAAACCTATGCAATATTTTTTCATGTAACTGGTATTAGAAGCATTTCTTTAATGTTTTTGCAAAAAAGTTTGAAGCTGGGAATGAATTCAAACCAACAAATAAATTTATGGAAAATGATTTTTCATATAGATATGGTGTACTATAATTCTAAAGACTATCACAAAAATTTGGTTGAAACAATGTTAAAATAATTTGAAATAAGATGAGTGGTAAGATATCCATATTTTATAGTACTTTAAAAACTGGATCATTCTTTCAATTGAAGTAAAGTGCCTCTACCGCTATGATGTCTAATGTGGTACACAAATTTTTTGTTTGCGTCGTGCACACATGTAATACATAAGCATGATTCCCTGCCACTTGGTCACAAGAGCATAGCAGCACTTGAATCTAATATATAAAACGCAATTCTGTCGGTCTGTTTGAACTCCTCTCAAACTGCTTGAAGTACAAGCATCAAACTTGTCACGATTGATCACCACCCCGTGGTAAGTGTCATAAAATTATTCGTGACGTCATAACCCAAAATAATTTTTTTAGAATTTGCATTACTTGACAGAGGACAACCGCTTTTTGCTCAAACGATAACCAGCTTGCGACTTATCACATTTCAAAAACTTTCATTTCTTTGGGGTCTAAAATGACGTCACAATCAACGATTCATTGCACAATCTGTTTTTTGTTCTTTCTCAAAAGGTACTCATCGTAGAAACGCGATTAAACTTTCTTTTAGAAGATACTAATAAGCTGCTTTTGATAAAAACAACTTTACAACAATTACAGCTTATTTGATAATGTTACGAGCACTTCTTTATTTAAGCACTTTAAGCCCTATAAGCAATTTTTCTTCTCTATTTCGCTTGCACGCTATTGGATTGCAATTACTTGAGGCTAAGGATTAGTTTATAATGGCTGATCAAAACTTGGTTGCCATACATGATGTTTCATTTTTAGTTGTACAATTATCCAACTTGACCTAACAAACTCGCAATTGTTAAACAAAGTTAGTTCTTTGATAGATTTTGACTACTTTTCCTCGCAAGCGTGGTTCTCTTGCATTGTCTGTCGACGTTTTAAAATAGATCCATCAAAAACTGAAGTCTTCAAATGTTTATCAAATGTAGAGTACCGGTTAAAAGCACACAAAATTTTAGTGCCTGCGGTTCACAAAATTGCAATTCCTAGAAAAACTAAATCCTTTGATACATTTTGTCAATTCTTTCTCGATAGCATGGATCTTTGGCATTATCAACCACATTATTCAAAAGACTCAAAGTTTACAATTTGAATGTGTAGCCTACTCCAAGCAAAACACTTGGTGATCACCCCAGAAAAAGACCATGGGGTAAAGATGGTCCTTTCTTATCGTTTGCAACAACCTGTAGGGGTCGAACTACATATGATCTAAATGTTGAAGCAATTTTCTTTGCAAGTGGGCAAGGCTGTCACAGCAGCCAGCTGATTTGATGTTCTTAACCCCGACATTATTAATGGGAGCTCTCGCTATTGCTATAACTCAACTGCGAGTGCTTCATTTCGAGTTAATTTGCTATGTGCATGGTGGCATTTATGCCAGGGCCAAGGAACATGTACGCAGTCAGAGACGTTAGTTCATGTTAATTCGCCTTCAGGGATGAAGAAGTGGTAAGTACCAATCCTAATAATAATGGCTCAAAACGCATTGTGAGGTCATAATGTTAACTGCCATCTCAATGCTTGCCACCATTTAGTCGAAACAGCAGCACTGATATTTGAAATTGCAAGGATAGGCCTATCGATACAAACACTAATCTTCATTTAAAAGTAAGGAGGTCTGGAGTAGGGGCAAAGTTAAATGTAATAAAATCCCAAATTTAAGAAAAGATCAAAATTAAACAATAATAGCATCAATCTTAACACTGGATCAAGAGGGAATGTTTTTGTTTGAAAAGAGCTTAACAGGTGCCTATTGCAATAGGTTGTATGACTTAACCCCTCCGCGTCGCTTATCATCATATGATGATGGCGAAGAGAACGCCGCTCATCCTCATATGATGATTTGCTGGCTACGGCGAAATGCGTGTATTTAAAGCTCGCTTGGGAGAGATCTTCCTTTCCTTTTTGAGATCTCTCTTCAATACACGCATTTCGCCGTAGCCGGCAAATCATCATATGAGGATGAGCGGCGTTCTCTTCGCCATCATCATATGATGATAAGCGACGCGGAGGGGTTAAAGGAAAGACAGGACCACTGTTGCCTTTAAACGCGAAAAAAGTGCAAATTTGCGAAATTATGTCCGGCGGATTCGCAGTTAAAATTCAACAGTGCGTAAAAAGTCCGGCGGTTTTTGGTAACTTTTTCCGTTTGTTAAAACTTTTGCAATTTTCAACCAAATGTTTAATGCGTGCGAGACAATAATTTGGAATTAAAGGTTGGACTGCCGCTTTTTTAGGGTAGTTCAACGTCTCTCGTAAACATCGTCTTGGTGTGACGCAACAGCGAGTGACGGCGACTTGAAATATTGCGCATGTTGTTACCACACTTCTTTTGCATTACAAATCAACCTCGAGCACGTAATGTAAAGTAACCGGCCAATTTCTATCGCAGCTAAAAAGCAGTAATAGCAAGTAGCTCTCAAACTTCACTTTAATACAAGACATTAGTTTTCGAAGGAAGTTTGAAACTGGAATTGCTTTAACTACTTTATGTTTTCTTTACGCTTCAACCCTAATTTCAATCGTGCTTGTTAAGATAAAAAAGCGCATAGCTCTCAGTTTCACTTTAGCACAAAAAACGTCATTTTGTAAACTAGAAATAAATAAACTCTCACCAGCAATTTTTGAAAACTAAAAGTAAAAAAGAGTATGACTTCTAACCAATTTTAGTTTTAAATCCCCTCCAGAATTTTTTAAAATTAAATAAAGCTGACAGCTATGTGCTGTGATAGCTTACCAGTCATGATTGAAAAAAACCTTGAAAGGAGAAGAAAAAAATGTAAAAGTGCAATTTCAATTTCTAGCCTTTTTTTTATTGCTGGAAAGATAATTTGTAATGCAGTAAAATTTGCTTATGGCTTTATGGCATTAAAAAAAATTGCTGTTCACTATGTACCATTTCAAAATTGTCTTTTGATCCAACATTAAGGTGTATTATCTAATCTGGTTTATCGGTGTAAAAAAAAATTATTAAATAGCAGAAACTAACAAAAGATTGTGCGTTGCGTAAAAAAGGTTTTTGTGAAGAGTAATTGTGCGCGCGCGGCTATTGCAGTCTTTTACCTGTTGTACACAGTGGCACCGGGTAAAGTAGGCGGGGTCACCAAAAATTTTTTCCAGGGAGGGCAGCACCCTCGAAAACGCAGTAAAACTATGAGTTCATACATGAATAATATACATTAATATTTCTTGCAGTCAGTGCCTCTCAGTGAAACCATGTAGTTTCATGTGTGGTTACAAATATAGGCATTTCAATTTTTCTACTAGCCTTAAAAGCTGCGTTTACCAAACTCGCATATATTCGCGTCCATAAATTTCTCTAGTTTTTTTGCTTCGGTCAAGTTTCAATTCAAGTTAAGTTTTTGCAAAAATCAAAAATTTCACGTACAAAATATTTGCGACCTCTTTTCATGAATTCGGTAAACGGTTAATGACCGTTTACCGTTTAATAAGAGCAAAAAATAGCTATCTATGTTATTGCAGCTATCATCGAAGGTTCTGTAAACAGGTTTCAGAAATGTCTCAAACCTACCATTATTTTCGTCACATTACCTGGTCAGACATAGTGTTGCGCTTTTCTTTTGGCATCTGGGACAAAACTTCATAAAAATTAACTCATTTATTTTCCTGCGTAGTTTGTGAAATTAGTTAACTAGACTTAGGTAAAAGTTGTTATCGTTTATCATTAACATTGCATTCTGAGATATGTTTTATGAAGCAACACGCACATCGTAGAATGACTACTGCATCGTACTCAAAAATCTTAGATTTCTTCCTTCAAGTTGCGTAGCTTTGGCGATCAAATACTTTCCAATTTTATATCAAAAGTTTACTTGCTACTGCAAAACCCTGCTGTTTAATTGATTGCGATTGAAAAATGTAACTCGTTAGATTATTTACCATAATCAAGCAACAATTGAAGCTCGCAAGTAATTTTTGTTCTTGTGTCATAGTCGTGGTAACCTGCCTAACATTCTATTGTTTCATAAAAGCTATATCTCTCATGCACAGTCGGGCTTCGGCAAAGGATTAATTTTACTTAGATGCACTGTTTACAAGACATTCTGAAATACTTACAAATTACTCTTGCAAGGGTCGCAGAGTTTGAGTGACCAAATTTAACTTAAACTAACTTATTAAACAGAAGTAGTAAAGTGTTCGCCGCCTTTTAGTAAACGTTTCTGAACTTTAGGCTACTCGTTTTTGAACTTTTTAGGGCTCACATAATCACCCTAATTATTACGTCACCGAAGGGCATCATCACGGTTTTGCTTCTTCCTCTGGCAAATTTTGAAAACCCGGCGTTTACGCCCATACAATTGCTGTTCGGACTTATTTTTAGGTCATCTTCGAAGTTCTTTGATGCACTGTTAACTCGACTTCCTGCTGCGAAAGATGTAGTATAGAAAGCAAGATACAGCTCGCGGGCTGGCATCTTGATCGGAATAAAAAATAAAAATTATTCGTAGCAAGAGATGATGGCCTACGTCAGTGATTTTTAATCGGTGGACCATGGTCTTCACTGGGCCAGTACTTTATTTTATCTTCACATCAAATGAAATGACAAAACTTTTTCTTCACTTGTTTTTTTTATTTTAGTTGGACAACACTTCTGAAATTTACTTTGATAACGTTTTTGAGGTCGGTCATGAAAACGAGAAAAATATAACCGGGCCACATGACTCAGCGCATTTCGAAAATGGGCCAAATGCCAAAAACGGTTGTGAAACCAACAAATGCACAAATGCTTATCAAAATGAGGAAAAGATAAAACCGGGCCACATGCCCCTGTGCCTTTCGAAAATGGGCCAAATGCCAAAAACGGTTGTGAAACCAACAAATGCACAAATGCTTATCAAAATGAGGAAAAGATAAAACCGGGCCACATGCCCCTGTGCCTTTCGAAAATGGGCCAAATGCCAAAAACGGTTGAAAAGCACTAAATACACAAAAAGTGTCATATTTGAAGTACGTCTGAGGGAAAATAAAGGATGCCGTTGTACATACGTCAACCAACGTTATGGGCAAACTATAAGCTGTGCAAAGGTAGCTTGGCATATACACTGATTAAATTGTATGTACGTTTTTTTACAACTTCAAAACAAGTTACTAAGGCTGGTGTAACCGTTTATTCAGCAATGTCCGCCAAAACTTGTTCGGCGGTTTTCGTACATTTGCTAGCAATTTCGCACTTGCGCCGTCGATTGCGCACTTACCAAAGTCTTAGAGGGAACACTGGTTGCTGCTATTGTACTAATTTAGCTGTAGGTGCATCACTTCATATTAGTTTGGCCTTCGCGTGGCTGCGTTTATGCCAGGAGCAATCTCCGGTACTTTCTCCGGTACCGCCTCTTTTGTTTTTCGCTTACTGTGCTCAAAACTGCCTGTATGTGCATTTAGAATCTACATAATGTAATTGTAGCGATTCGATATTCGAATAAATTTTATTATTACCTACGATTACAAAGTCGATATGTTGTAGGAGGGCATGAACATAACGTCAATAATCCTGCAAAAAGAGCCGAGTTCAATTACGTCAAAAAGTGACTTGTTTTGTCGTGCATTACCCAGTGTATTCATGGCATCTTAGTACATGGACAGTTTTCCCATTGCTGTAATGCTGTATTTGTGTGTGAAAAAAAACGCGAAAAAAAGTGCAAATTTGCGAAAACATGTCCGGCAGTTAAAATTCAACGATGCGTAATAAAGTCCGGCGTTATTCGGTAATTTTTTTTCAGTTTGTTAAACTTTTTGCAATTCTGTTAGCAAAATTTTCAACCAACTGTTCAACGCTTGGGAGACTGAGGGTCGTAATCCAAGGTTGGCCTGACACTTTTTTAGGGCAGTGCACCGTCTCGCGTAAATATCGCGTGGTTGTGACCCAACAGCGAGTGACGGCGACTTAAATACCTTTTGCATAACAAATTGTCTCTTGAGCAATTAACATAAAGCAAATAAAAAAGTTTTCTTTACTTTTTCGACCAATTTCAATCGTAGCTGAAGAGTAGTAAAACCAAAAGAGCTCTCAAACTTTAGTTTAACACAAGATATCATTTTTCGAGGGAAGTTCGAAACTGAAAGTGGTTAACATGTATGTTTTCTTTATGCTTCAACGCCAATTTCAATCGTGCTTGATAAGATAAAAAAAGCACATTGCTCTCGGCTTTAGATTAGCACAAAAGACACCATTTTTTGAGGGAGTTGTTTAGTATTTGTTAATTACAAATAAATAATCTTCTCACACTTGCCAAATATGAAAAACAAAAGTAAAAAAAAATACAACTTCTCATCAATTTTAGTTTTAAATACCCCCCAAAAAGTTGTTTTTTAAATAAAATGTAGCTGACAGCTATGTACCGTGATAGCTTACCGGTCATGATTGAAGTAAGCCCCGAAACGTAAAAAAAAGTGTGGATTCTAGTTTCGATCTGTTTGAAAACTTTTATATTAAAATGTAGCCTTTTTTTATGTTAATTGTTTGAAAGGCAATTTGTAATATGTTAAAATTTGCCAATAACTTTAGGGTATTGAAAAAATTACCGTTAAAGATTGAACATTCCAAAACCGTTTTTAATTTAACATTGTGGTGTATCATCTAATCACGTTTAACATTGTAAAAAAAAATCACTTAATAGTCAAAAACTCACAAAAAGTTGTGCACCACGCAAAAAAAACTTTTTAAAGCGTAATTGCGCGCGGACGACTATTGCAGTCTTTTACAGCCGCCTGTAGTCAGTGGCGCCGGGTAAAATAGGCGGGGTTCCCCCAAAATTTTATCCGGAAAGGGAAGCCCCCTCGCAAATGCAGTAAAACTCTGTAGTTTAGATGAAAAATGGACTTTACTTTTTTGCGGCAAGCGCCTCTAAGTGAGACCCTGCAATTTTATGCGCAGTCACAAATATCAGCTTTTGAATTTTTTACTAGACTTAAAAACTGCAATTACCAAACTCGCGGATATTCGCGTCCATGAATTTCCTCCGTTTCCTTTACTTCGGTCAAGTTTCAAATGCGCTAAATTTATTTACATGCACTGTTATCCCGATACGCTGAAACGTTTACGAATTGCTGTTCCACAGGTCCCAGAGTTTCAGAGACCACTTTAACTTATTAAATCAGGGGTGTCAAACTTGTGGGCTTTTGGGGGCCACATTGCATTTTGGCAATCGTGCCGAGGGCCGCATGATGTTTTCGATTTGGAGATCACCACTTCTCTGGGCAACTGCCTATGTAATGTAGCCCGCAGCGAGGTCGACCTCCAAAAAAAAAGGTTATCACCTCTCCAGCATCTCCACACCATCGCCCTTCTTCAGGCATCGTTAATCAGAAATCGAGTTCTGTGGCACGAAGTGAAATTCATTAAGAATTTTAGAATCGTCTCGCGGGCCGCATTGAAAGACTTGGAGAGTCGCGAGTTTGATACCCCTGTACTAAATAAAAATAGGTATTTCGCCACGGCTGATTGATAACCGATAGGCTACTTGTTTGTGAACTTTTTTTAGGGCTGACATAATCAAGCAAATTATTACATAACCGAGGTGCAACGTCACAGTTTTTCCTCTCCCCCGAAAGTTTTGAAAACTCTGCGCTTACGCCCATATACAATTGTTTTCGGACTTGTTTTTAGATGATCTTAGAAGATCTTTGACGTGCAAGTAACTTAAGTTTCTGCTGCAAAAGAAGTAGCAGAATAAACAAGCTACAACTCGCAAGCTAAATCGAATTAAAAAATAAAGATCGTTCGTGACAGATGATGATGATGGCCTAGATCAGAAATTTTCAATCAGCGGACAATGGTCTTCAAGGGGCCAGTACTTTATTTACCCTATACATCGAGCGAAATTTGAAAATTTTTTTGACGACTTGTTTATTTGATTTTGTTTGGACAACATCCCTGAAATTTACTCAGATAACTTTTTTGAAGTAGCCTATGAAATTGAGAAAAATATTTAATCGGGCCACGTGCCTCTGCGCGTTTCGAAAATGAGCCACACGGCAAAATCAATTAAAAATCACTAAACTAGGTTTAAAATGCCATAATTGAAAAAAATACGTCTGAGGGAAAACAAAGGGTGCGGTTATACGCAAATCAATGTTATAGGCAAACTCTAAAGTATCCCAAATATTGGAATTCTGCAGGGACTGAGGGAAACGACACGCTTTTATGGGCAAGTTGACGTCATCAATGAAATCGTTCGAATAATTCTACTGTAAATAAAAGCGTGGCAACAGAGCGCGCGTAGCTTGCAAATCGCTGTTGCCTTACTGCCACGTGATGTTTACGTCGGACGTTCAGTTGCTTTCGAAAAACTGATGGACAAAGGATCCGAGATCTGAAATGGAGTAAACAACATCTTTTTTTGCTTAGCGCAGTGTTCTCCAAACTGTGGGTCGCGACTCCAAGTGAGGTCGCCTTAAACTTTTCTGGGGTCGCCACATGCCCGCAGTTTCTTGTTGCCCTTAATTTTTGTCTACACTATCAATTGGTTTTAAGAAAGCTTGAAGTGATAGGACGCAAGCATCAGCCCAAAGCCACAAAATGTCTACACTGTGCAAAAACAACACGAGCAAAACAGGTCAAGCATGAAAGTAACCATACAAAATCATGCCAACTGTCAAAACACCAGGCTCACATAGTTGCGAGGGACAACCAAATCGCTGCTCAGCGAAAAATTTTTCAAACCTACTCGGACATTTGACTGAGCATTTGAAGCAAGCCACGTGCAGTCATTCGAGCAAAAAGAAAGTGAAATAAACTAAAATTGCGTATTAGTGAGCCTGAAACAAAAGTGTAATAGTGTGGAAAAATTGTAAACGGGCCTTTAGTGTTGTCTCCGTTTATGTAGAAAATGCTGATAACACTGCCCAACAATATTTTTACTCTTTTTACCAACTGCAAAAACTAATTATTTCAGGTTTACATTAAATTTTTGTTGTTGACGGTGACTAAATTACACAAAAATGACTTCTAAAAACAAAAGAAAAAGATCATATGATGAATCTTTTTTAAAGCTTGGCTTTACTGAATTAAATGGCAAGCCGAAATGCGTTATTTGTCTAAAAATTCTTTTAAAAGAATTGATGAATAAAAATAAACTACAACGTCATATAATTGCAAATTATCCAGGCTGCGTCGATAAACCAGTCGAGTTTTTTAAACATAAATTGCAATCAATTGCGTCACAGAAAAGTATTTTGACAGCATTTACAGAAGTAAATACATCTGCGGTCTATTCTTCGTATGTCGCATCCTATCAAATTGCGAAGCAAAAGAAACCTCATTCCATTGGCGAAAAGTTATTAATGCCAGTAATGAAGGACGTGGTAAAAGTAATGATTGGAGAAAGGGAAAGTAAAATATTAGATTCAGTCTCACTATCTGCCACTACAGTAAAACGAAGGATTTTAAACATGTCTCATGACATTCTTGAACAGATTATTGGTCAAGTGAACACTTCTCCATTTTATGCAATTCAACTGGATGAATCCACAGATATTGCAGGCCTACCGCAGCACTCTTTATTTATGCGATATATCAGTAATAGGAAAGTATTAGAAGAGCTTCTGTTTTGCAAGGCTCTGCAGTTGCATACTAGAGGTGAAGACATCTTCAAAATTATTGATGGATTCTTTCGCGATAATTCCATATCTTGGGATAAATGTGCCGGAATTTGTACCGATGGAGCAGCAGCATGTACTGGCATAAATTCGGGAGTAGTAAAACGAGTCAAAGATAAAGCACCAAACGCACAATGGACGCATTGTTTTCTCCATAGACAAGCACTTGTAGCAAAAAGTTTATCTGAGGAACTGCATGATACACTGAATTGTGTTATAAAATGTGTAAACTATATAAAAGCAAGGCCACTTAACTAGCGTTTATTTTCATGTTTGGGCGATGAGATGGGTGCTGATCACATCGGATTGTTGTTGCACACAGAAGTGCGTTGGTTGTCACGTGGTCAGGTTCTCAAGCGAGTTTATGAACTGCGTGAAGAAATAGTTACTTTCTTGAACAAACAGAATCATGTGTCCATGGCTGAAAAGTTTATCGCAAACATTGCATACCTGACTGATATATTTAACACATTGAATTCTCTGAATGAATCTATGCAGGGCACTGGGTTTACTGCTATTGATCACGCTGCCAAAATTACTGCTTACTATAAAAAACTTATCCTGTGGCAAACTTATGTAAATCGAGACGAATTTAGCATGTTTCCTGAATTAGAAAAATATATTGCCGGAAAAAGATTGAACGTAAAAGACACTATAATCGGACACCTAGATAAGCTGAGCAAAAAAATGGAGCATTATTATGGTGATGTTCTAGCACCAACCAATAAACATCACTGGATAATCGATCCTTTTGCCGTTACTAATTTGCCAGAACTACCTCTCCGTGTGGCGGAAGAATTTACGGAAATGACGGCTGAACCTGCGAACCAAATTTCTTTTAATTCGTTTAAAGAAAAACACCCAAAAATATCAGCAAATATTTTCTTTTGGGTTTCAATACATTTAATTTATCCGACTGTGTCAGAATATGTGATTCAACAACTGATTGCATTGGCGACTACCTGGCTCTGCGAAGCAGCATTTAGTGCAATGAGTGTGTTAAAAACTAAGCACCGAAATCGATTAGATGTGGAACATGACTTGCGCCTGAGTTTAAGCAAAATCACGCCACAATTTCAAAGTTGTGGAAACTAAGCAGGCGCATTATTCACACCAGTGCTAATATTAAGTTGCTGGAACATGTTTTTGTTGTTATTTAAAACATTTTTATGCAAACTATCTGTACATACTTTGGGGTCGCGAGTACTTGCATACTTAATTTTTTTTTAAATTGGGGTCGCTTCTTGAAAAGTTTGGGGACCACTGGCTTAGCGTATACACTGAACAGCAGAAGGCTACCAAAAACATCTTTTTAACTTTAAAATACGTTGCCTTTGTATTTTCGCTTTTCGAAAAGCGGTTTGTTCAACAGTGTTGACAAAAATGTGTCCAGCGGTTTTCATATATTTGCTAGCAATTTCGCACTTTCGCCGGCGGTTACGCACTTGCAAAAATCTTAGAGGGAACACTGGACAGGACCCCTTTTCATGTTAAGGCCGAATTAAAGCAAACAATGCAGGCAAAAATTTTAATGTCACCTATATTAACACAAAAGCGAGCCCACCAAATCGTCAAACATGCCTACCACCAAACAGCTCATTTCTTTATGGGTCGAAATGACCACCATTTGGGCGACGCCATCAATTTTGATTACGTTTCATCTCCCTCCCTTACTCTTTTAAAAATTACGAATGGTAGTTTGTGTCATCGTTCTTTGTTTTTGAATACTTTCAGTCTTCATTAATAAACCAACATGATCACCATTACATGTACAGGAGCTACGGCTTATACAGGGTGTCCCAAAAGTAACCGAACCCAAATTTTAATAATAATTAGATATCAAAACCAACAAACTTCTTAAACATATTTAGTATTTGGTATTTACAATTGTTCAAAATGTCTACCTTGAACTTCAATACAGTCAAGACATCTTTTGACAACACTGCGACAAATTTTCGGCAAGTTACCAGAAAGTATCTTTCTTTAATATGCTTGTAGCCAGTCGTTGCATGGTAATTTTTAACAACGAAGACACACTTCTTTAAATCTAAAGTCCTTCGCTACATTTTCAAAAATGTGGGTACAAGCAGCGCACACTGAACAGAAATTAAGCAATGATGTTAAGCGATAGTACAAAAATACCATAAGAAGACACAAAAAAGAAATTACATTTGTTGGTTTTGATATCTGAAATTTATTTAAGTTTACGGTTCGGTTACTTTTGGGACACCCTGTATTTACTAAAACATTTTATTGTGGCTTTAACAAATGTTTGTACGATTAAGCTGGCGCAGCTGCATCAATTGATATAATTTAAATGTATAATCTCACCATACTTAGGAGAAACATGTTTTTTATTTTGCTTGATAATAGCTTTATAAAGCTACTGGAATCAAACCTGAAAATTTGGGAAAAGCAAGAACTTATTTAACTTCTATGAGCATATCTAAGCAAGGACAAACAAATATGAATCATAATGTGGAGCCAGCAGGGACTTAAGAAAGTTTAAGGCGAAATCAAAATTAACAACGTCACTGTGTCAAATCGCACCACATGGAACATATTATTGGTATTTTGCTTTATAATAGCTTTATAGACCTACCGGGATCAAACCAAACATTTGAGGAAAAGCAAGGACAATTTAAACTCCCCAGGGCACGTCAAGCAGGCAAAAAAGAACATACCACAAAATGCGTAGCCACCGAGGACTTGAGAAAGTTTAAAGGGAAATCAAAAGAAAACAGCTTCACTGTGTCAAATCGCACCACACGAAAGACCTTTTTGCCCTTTTGCTTTAGAATTAATATAAGAAATGTGTCTCCTACTTCCAAACTACGGGAAACACAAGGCTCCCTTGGGTTCGTGTCAGCAATGAACAAAGCACATAGACCTAAGGCATAGCCAGGATCTTGAAATGAGATATTCAATTAGGAAAAGGCGCACAAAAAGTCGTAAACATCTTATGTGCAGAAAACACATAAACGTTTGGTAACTGTTCACACAAGAGGCTGATAGGAGGAGCCGGCTTAGTCGGCTGAACCGACACTCTCAATCCCGACATTACTGACGGGGTCTCTGTGGGTGACGCCGTCATATATGCTATAGAGCAAGAATTTTTTCTTATGCTGATATGTTGCCTGTTATGGTATTTATGTCTACACTCTACATCATTAAAATAAAATCTCAAGTTCAAGAAAAAATCAACATAAAACCATAACCACAACAATTTGTAAAACTGAATATAGAGAGAACAACAGCCGCTTTTGTCGCTACGCCGGAAACAAGACCAATAGCGCAGCCAAACTAGGAACTTAACACCACAAATATAAATAAGAAAAGGGTATCACCAATTGGCAAAATAAGCTTACTATTGAAAAGTTTTTTCTTTAATTGTGAAAGCAACCACCATCTTGCCGCTACATTCATTCACGCGTATGAGCTCATGCTCGGTTTGCATGTCTTTCGTCAGACTGGGCCACCACGACGGGTAGACTGCTTGGCCCCACCATCTGTCTGCCACATAAAGACGGAGGCATCCCGTTAAGTGCCTTGCCCAAGGACACAACAAGCAAGCTTGCCGGCTTGTTCTCCACACTATCCCTTTATGCTGAGCGCCAAGCAGGGAAGCTGTAAATACCATTTTTTTAAAGTCTTTTGGTATGACTCGACAAGGGAAATGAACCCCAGGTCTACCGACTGCGAAGCGGACGCTCTAACCACTACACCATCGCGCCGGCTGTGCCGCTACAATCAGTTTTGATGATTATGCACAATCCCTGCTCCCTCACACGTATTAACGATAATTATTTGTAACAAGATTCTTTGTAAGCATTGCCAGTCATGATTAAAAGAATATAGATGATCACAATTTTGTGTAAAAGAATTGTGATAGTGCATAAAATTCATTAACTTTTTGCTACTGCTCACACAAGAGCCTGATGAGTAAAATCGGCTTGGCTAGTTGAACCAAAATATTAAACCAGGACATTACTGATCGAGGGCCTCTGCCGAGCGATGCCGACTAGTTTAAATATAAAATAAAGTGCTATAACCCAACACATACCGTAAGTTCATGTCAAAGCTGTAAAGCCAATAAACTCAAACAAATACTTAGGCAGTGCAATGCTGACTATGAAGTTAAACTTCAAAAAACAAGCTATTAAAAAACTCAAACCTCAATTAAATTCTCAAGTTATATACAAACGGCTGATTTTTTTGCTCAATATTCTTTTGTTTGTTTAGTTTAATTAAATTTGAGGTTTCATGTATCTTTATGTGAATACAGGGTGTCCATAAATTATTGTTACAATTTCAAAAATTCAACACTATTTTATTTTTTTTAATACTTTTATTCGGTTTGTTTTATAGTAAACGGAAATACTTCAAGTTTTATCGCTCTTGACGAGTGCTTTTTGAAATTATTAATTTCCCAATTATAACTTATTCAGTGATTAAGCAGAATCTTTCAAATTTAGCAGCAAAAGTGGAAGATATGAAAATGTGCACACCACAGGAAAAATCCAAGGACATTTCCCAGTTTATAGAGACAAAGTAAAATATCTAAGCCAGTATAACTTGAGACACAAATATCAAAGAGAGATCCCCCATTCAATCAGGGCATAGAAAGTTTATGGAGACTAGTAGTGTGCTACTGAGAAAGGGAGCTGGTTGACCTCAAATATCAGAAAAAGAAATTGAATCGGTACATGCAGCCTATACTTGAAGTCCAAAAAAGTCCATGTGCAAAGCTCCTATGCAGTTACAGACATCATGCCCTAATATTCATAAAGTCGTGCACAAAAGTTGCCTACTTTGTGCATACAATAAGCAGTTGCTACAGGTGGTCAAGCCCGAAAATAAGTCATGACAAAAAGGATTGCAGAGAGCATGCTAAGCATGCTAGATGAAGATCCTGAAGTTTGTATAACATGTTTGCTTCAGCGATGAGTCAATGTAGAGGAGTGCACTAATGCATCCAAAAAACACTTGAAAGTATTTCCTATTATTGTAAGCAAACCAAAAACTATCTCAAAAAATATAATGTTGTTGAATTTCTGAAATTTAGCAGTGATTTATGGACATGCTATATATTTGCGTTAGTACCTTACTTTTATTCTTTGTAAACTTTTATTGTATAGTACCAGTGGCTTTGGGAGTGAAAAAAGGTCTTAACTTTGGGATTCGTATACTGCTCTTCATTGGTAAAATTTGCTGATACAGCAAAGATCAAAAATAATTTCTCAGAGGGCAAAATAAGTAGGAAAATATGCACAATTTCTATAAACACATTTACAATTTTATCTGAGAATTGCTTAGCAACACTACGGTTTAAAGAAAAACATTAAAAAAAGTTTTAATGTAAAAATGTAAAATGTAATGTAATGTAAAAAAAATTATGATACTAGAATTTCTGACAAAGTAAAAACAGATGCCAAAAAATATATGTATCAATAATGAGATGGTGTCTCCAACTGAATTCAGTCAATTCAAAAAGCAAAATCAATCTTTTTCTTTTTTGTATGCACAAGATCTTTCATTTTTTGGGGGGGAAAGCTTCTCTTTAGCCCTTTTTGCTGGTCTTTAGTTAGACTGAGCCACTACAACAAGTAAACTGCTTGCACCGCCACCAGTCTACACATAAAGATGGAGGCATCCCATTGAGTGTCTTGTCCAAGGACACAAGCAAGCTTGCCAGCTTATTCTCCACACTACCCCTTTTGTGCTTAGTACCAAGTAGGAAAGTTGTGAACACCATTTTTTTGTCTTTTGGTATGACTTGACCTGAGAATTGAACCCAGGTCTACCAACTGCAAAATGGATGCTCCAACTACTACACTATCGCATTGGTAGTAGCAAAATCAATCTTTAAGCTGGAATGATCAATGTGGTTAATGCAGCTATTCTTATCAAAAATATGCTATAAACCTATAGGCGCAAGCCCAATGATAGGTGCAAATGTGGGTTTGTATCCTATTTCCAGTCTTGTTTTTAGTCATAAAAGAACAATGAAATGATTGCCTCTTCACACTAATTTGTATAATTCTATCATCAGTTGCTGACATGCTCACAAAACAACATTTATGATTACCTCTGCTTGTCCTGGAATATGAAGCAATCCCATCTTGTTGTACGCTAATTTCAACTCTTCAACATCAATGTGGCCATCCTGATCAACATCCAATTGGTTAAACAATTCTCGGTAATAAGCCTCTTTTTCAGAGGAGAGCTCTGATGAGCCCATGGTCCAATAATTGCAGTATATAAACTTTTATTAATTCTTCTTGTGGTGCACTAATTACATTCTATATTGATAAATAATATCAAATATCAGAGTGATTCAATCTGCTGAACAAAAGTACACCATGTTTTAGACCACCACAAAACACTTAAAACATTTGCCTAAGCCAAGGGTGGCCAAAACCAAGACTAGAGAGTTGCATATGACTCTGGGACTTCAAATATGATTCTTTGCACTTGTATTGTTTTCCATAACAGTGACATACCAGTAGCATAGCCAGAAGCAAATTTTGGGGGCTACAAAAAATGTTATTTGTTGAATCACCTCTTGTTAAGGGAGATCAACATTTTGGTTAAGACTATTTTCCTAGTTTTGGCCAAAACTGTCTTTAACCTTTATTTCTTGGTCAAAATTAAAAAGTTGGTGAGCATGACCCTTGCAGCCTTTCTTATATATGCTTTTGAGTAGGACTACTTTACTGCACATGAAGTTCAAATCGTTTACTTTGTTTTTCTTATCATAGAACAAGCTTTTGTCATAGTCTAGAGTGACTGCAAGTGTCTGCAACACTTTTTTCATTCTTTGATTTTACATTTTTTAAAAGTAGTTGATGGATATATTTAATTATGATATCATAATTGCAATTTGTGTGTTGTCAGGCAGCAGTGTGGCACAGCTGTCAGTTTATATGGGTAAATTTTACTGAGGCTTTTTCAAACTTAACTTTTATTGTATCAGAATGTAGCTTTAGTGCAATTTAAGTTTAGACAACCCAGAAATAGGCCCAGTAAAAATCAATCATTTTCAAGTATTTTATTTGACCATCCATCAGCAGATACTTTCACAAAAGAATTACATAAATTTGCAAAGCAGAGGACATCCTTAGAGTAGAGTAAACTCAACATTCATTTGTTTTCATTTTTTGGGTTAGGTTAGGTTTACTGGTTTAATTGTATATCACTAATACCAATTGAAACCTAAGACATGGCACAGCACTAGGGCACTACAATCAATTTAACTGTTTTATTTTGAGCAATGCTATACAACAAAACTTCACATAGTTATGATAAAATAATGAAATTGCTAACTTCCACAACTTGTACCAAAACAAAGAATTACTAAATCAGTGAAGTACCAAAATACAAAAAGGAAGTGGCTATTTTGACATCAATGACATTTTACTCGCAGAAACTGTTTTGTGGTAATCATTTACGTGTATTTATATTGTCATAATTACTAACACTTTGCCAGTGACACTGTGGTGCCTGGATAGTGCACTGGTCTTTAAATATAATGGTTGTGGGTTGGAATCTTGGCTGGCAGGGCATCTAGAGAAAGGCAGTGTACACTGGAGGGATGGGGCCTGGTATGTGAATGTACGGGGTAGTGTACATGGGAATGGAGTGGACATCTGGGGCTGTAAAATTTTTTAATTAGTTATTAAAATTGACCAATCAGAAATGACAACCTAATTGAAATTAGGCTACAGGAAAGATGGCAGCCCATTTCAAACCAGTCATGAATGACTGGTAGCCCCACCACCAACAAGGCAGACTGCCACTAATAGGTACCCAAGAGTCACCTTTTACAACATGCTGGGTTAGCAACTTCATAACTGTAACTCAGTGAAGTAAGGGTAGGCCACCTGTCTGCGACATAAAGATGGAGGTGTCTCGTTAAATGCTTTGCCCACAGACACAACAAGCAAGCTTGCCGGCTTGTTCTCCAGACTATGCCTTTTTCATACTGAGCACTAAGCAGGGAAGCTGTGAATACCATTTTTTAAAGTCTTTTGGTATGCCTTGACTTAGGGAATGAACCCCACAGCCCCAGGACTTTCTAACCACTATGCCATCACACCATTTTCACATAGTCATAATTCTACAATTCAGTATTTTAGTATTGCACGCTTAATTCCTTTTTGACACAACATAATGTTTCTTTTGTCACAAACTTACTTCCTGGCATTTTTCTTAAACAGTATTAAACCGAAAGACTCATAACTCACCTTTTTATCGAAATTATGTCATACCACTACCCTTACTTAACTTTTTGACACACATGATCTTTTGTTTAAAACTTTCCCTTGAACTAGACAAAATCATGAAGTGAAATATCTCAGACACTAATTCAGTCCACGTTTTGTACGTTCCCTTTCAACCTTCTTTTTGTTTTGTTTGTACATTATTACAAGGGCTGTGCCAGATATCCGATAACTATCCGGTATCAGGCGCTTTTTAAATTTTCTGTAACTGGTCGGATCGTGAGTGATATCCGGCCGGATAAAGGATATTTTTTTTTGTTTTATTTGTCATATTTATCCTCCATTCACGAGAAAGCGAATTGTATCGCTATACTTTGGACGGGAAGTCCGCATTCGCTTGGGAGTTGCCTTTTTCGAGGTTTATTGGCCACCTGTCTTCCACATAAAGGTGGGGCTTCCCGTTAAGTGCCTTGCCCAAGGACACAACAAGCGAACTTGCCGGCTTGTTCTCCACAACCTCCCCTAAATGCCAAGCGCCAAGTAGGGAAGTTGCGGATGCCATTTTTTAAAGTCTTTTGGTATGACTCGACAAGGGGAATGAATCCCAGGTCTACCGACTTCGAAGCGGACGCTCTAACCACTACGCCATCGCTCTAACAACTGGTAAGAGTATTAATGGTTTGCACTTCAGATAATTTGTGATAAGCACTTTGAATTAAAAACTATTAAGTATAACTAATTTTTTGCGTTTCATACAAAATGCCAGAATCAAATGCTTCTATTTTTTTTATAGATTTACTGTTAACCAACTAATTATCAGTGACATCTTTTGGGAGAAGAAAAAAACGATTACCCTACAACTGCATAAAAGTAGCAAAAATAACCAAAGTTTTTATGCCTGTTGTGTGATTAAAAATGGTTCTTACGCCAGATTGTCTTACAAGTTTGGCTAAATTTTTGGTTTCAAAAAGTTATTTTTCAATGTAAAAAGGTCTTCACCTTTATATAATGCTCCCCTCTCTCCCAAAAAACAAGAAATTGCTTTCTGAATACGCCACTGCTAATTATTCTCGGATCTTTAGTAAAGCAATAGGCCTAAAAGCTTGTTTGCGCTTGCGTTATTTAAACTTACAAATACAAAGTTTAGTATGATTTTTTTTCATCAAATAAAATGTGAGCAAACAAAACCAAATCAAAATTAAAAGTGTTCACTATCTGTAAAACATTAAGAAAAAAAAAGCTAAAACATAAACTGAACAACGATTTTTCGTGGACACAATAAACCAAGGTCGATCTATTAGCAATGAATTTTTAACTAAATGAGAGAAAATTTTATAAAAAAGATTTTCTGGTATTGAAAATTGCTTAATTCCTAAAATTGAGCTTTATACAATTCAGAGAAAAACAAAAGCTTTGTAATTAAGTTCGATCTCATATTAGGCAAAAGTAACGCACAAAACATCAAATAAAAAACCATTTTTAAATTGCATTGAGAAAAACTAATTACTATACCACAAAAAATTATATGTACTGGTATTATAAAAAACTATATGTATAATAAACTAGCTGGCTTTACCGACGTCACCCCCCCAGGACCACCAGTCAGTTATTTTTGGTTAGTAACATCGATTCTGCCTGCTTCAATCAAATATTTTTTGAGAACATTAGCGATAAATTAGTACTAATGGGGTATCGCCCCTATCCCTCTAATCCCTATTGTATAGGCTGGCTATTTTTTTGAAATGCAAAACCCGGGACGCTTATTGCAAACTGCTATTATGACTAGGTAGGGTGGCCATAGGTTCCGATTTAGGCGGGACAGACCTCCACTTGAGCGTCCCGTTTTTGCATGAGCAAAAAACGGTACGGTGGATGGCCGCCTTTCACGAAGCCTAATATTTGGGCTTACTATAGCTTCTAGATCAAAATCGGGGCGCTCAATTTCAGATCGAGACCGCGGTCGCGCCTATGGTGGGGTGGATCTCAAAAAAAAAAAAAGTCACCACCTATTTCGCTGCCCGTTTGTTGTCATTTTCGGCCGGAATCGTCATTCAGGTAGGGTTCGCTGTCAATATGTCCTAGTTTATCATGGCTAACTTTGGCGTACCCTAGGTCAGGCTGTGCTGGCTGACTGAGCAAAAAAATGGGACATTCGATAATTTAACTGGGACAGGCCTGAAAAAGCGGGACTGTCCCGCCTAAAACGGGACGTATGGCCACCCTACTATTGTAGTATGATTGCTTTAAATTAAGATAGGTCTTAGAAACTCTCAATCATTTCACAAAGTCTGTTCATTCCTTCAAATAAGCGTAGAAGAAACACAAAGTTGGAAATGGGCGGCGTAATGGCTTTTGTTTGGCAATACTACACATCAGTTACTTGGTAGAATGCATAATTTACTACTTAGTAAACCTCTCTAGCATAAGTAATGTTCTTAGTCTAAATCTTCCAGTCGCTTCTTATGCGGCACTCTTTCGAGGAAACTGCTAATGTCAGATATTTGGACTACTATTTACTACTTATTCGTAATAGTATGCCTATTCGTACAACCCGCAGGGCGCATGCTACTTGGTCCTGGCATAAATGCAACCAGGGATAAGCAAACTTACCCGAAGAAATAAAATTACAGTTGCAGCGCTCATCAGTAATATCGACGTTAAAAATATGGGTATGTGAGAGCGATGTTGAAAAGGTAATGTTTTTATGACATGGCTAATTCTTGTTCAAAAACGAAAAATACCGTTTTTTAAAGGAAATTCATCAAGCCTAAATGAACATCGCAACGGTTTGTACTTAGCCGCTCTATTGCTTCCCGAGTTTCTGGCTAAGTCTTGCTTGCCCTGTTTGGTACTTTGGAAGTGGAATTGCTTATTTGAAGCAGCAAGCATTTTGAAAAAGTTTTGTTGGTTCATTTTATGAAGTGCAAGGAAGCATAATTTAAATGTTGTAAAGTAGGGTGGCAATTTACTTTAAATCTTTTTAAAAACTTTGATAGATAATTCCAATGAATCATGCTTCTGAGAAAGAATAGTTAAACTGTTCCAAAGGACTTCAGATTTTGTAGAAATTGCAATTTTGTGAGGCCAATTTTGAGTATTTTGATCGGCTGACTACATTTTAATGATTTTAGAGACTTTACTTTGGGACAAATCTTTTTGAAAATTTAGACAAGTAATGGCGAAGAATCATTCTTTCGATGAAAAGTAGTTAAAATGTACCAAAGAATTAACTTTTTCTAAAAATTGCTAGTTACCTAGGTAGCGTCGGAAACTTTCTTAACTAAAACTGTAAAAATCATTTATGGCAATCAATTTTTGATTAATTATTATGAACTAATTCTTTGCCCAAACTATTTAAACTCGCATATTGCTGAAAAGAAAGTTTTCTAATTTTTCAAACGACACCAATTGTTATTACATTATTAAACTTTATTTGTATTAATTTTATCTGTTTTTACTAAGTTTACCACTTTTTCTAAAGTGGCAAAAAGTTAAACTACAGGTATTAAAGTTCTGGTTTTTTGTATAAAAGCAAACAGCAAAGATGCAAATCGTATATCATTAGAATTGTATATCATGAAATATCTATTAATTTGTAAGAAAAAGTTTGAAAATTAATTGAAAAATGAGATCACAAATTAGTTTTTAAGCAAACTAATTTTGTAAAAATGTTGCAATTTTTGAAAAAAATCAGCACATTGGCCTACTTGTTATCTGTGTTAGCGAAAGACAATGTTGATCTTACCAAACGTATTATGACAACATGCACCGAGCAAAAAAAGCAAAAAACATGCTTAGAAGGCTTGAAATGCTTAAAAAAGAATTTGTTGTTGCACTGTCAATTGAGCGTAAATTGTTGTCAAGTGTTTTTTGTCAAAAAAACCTTGTTGATATCTCCCAAAAAAAAACGCTTAATTGCGTTTCTACGAAGAGTACTATACTTTTTGAGTAAATTGAGAAAATATATTTTATAATTAATTATAACATCGTGTGAGATGCTAAAGAATAAAAATTTGTTGAAGTTGGTAAGTCGGGTGCTGTCTTTCGTTTAAATCAAAAGTCACGTTCCTCAGTTCAAAAGAGCGAATCAAAAAATATTTATCCGTGATTGTTATGTCATCGTGACATCACCAACCCTCTTATGACCCTTACCTCGGGGTGGTGATCAGTCGTGCCAAGTTTGATGTTTGTGCACCTGCTAATTTTGGAGAAGTTAAGACAGACAGACACACAGACAGAATTGCGCTTTATATATTAGATTTATCAGACTTTGTGTTTCAATTATCCGAAGGTAAAACATTAAAAAAGCGAAGTATTAGTCACATATGAAAGCACACTAGTATCGCGTCTACTCCTTGAATTTTATGTGATTGTTTTTGAAACTTGTATAATGAGAATTATCCAGTTACCGGATAACTGGTAATCGGCAATCAAGTTTTGCCGAGTATCCAGTATCCAGCAAATTTGCTATCCTGTACAGCACTAATTTTTTCTTTTGTCCTGTTTTGTCCAATAATTTGATTGTTTTATTTATTGGTGACATTTGTAAATTGTTGTTACCCAGTAAGCCTACTGCAAATTTTGTTGTGTTTAAATGGGTCAAAATAGGTTGACTCTATAAGACTTGAATACGACCCCTAGTTACTTTAGTTTTACACCACTTCAGCAAGTGTTTTACACGACCCCATATATTGTGGGGTCGACTCTACTTTTTGAGGACACGTGCCTTCTGAATTGAAGCTCGATCATTTAGTTGGGACTCGTAGACCTATATAGCTTTCGGCCACTTCATATGATATTTTTTTGAAATGAAATAGTTACTTCTTGATATAATTGAATAAACATTGAAATAAATTTTGCCAGGTCTTAGATCATAAATTTTACCATATCCATTTTGTTGCCGATTTTGATGTCTCAACTTTAATTGTGATATCAGGAAACACGTACATTCCTCCTCCCTCCTAGTCCAACACAAATTTGGTTTTATTTGCCACCCAGTTCCGACCACTCCCAATAATGTTTCTTTGTATGAAACTCTTGCATTATCACCATCTTGGCAATGCTGGCTTCTGGACACCATCCACTAAGACACTTTTCAGCGTTACACTATTTACAATAACGGTCAAAACTATTGCATATATATAAAAGTGGGAGAGTGCCAAACCAGTTTTTCTTTTTTTTCAGGTGCAGCAATCACACAGTAATTTGATTCATTATGCGTCTTACAAGTGAAAATCGTACGTCTCAAAGTATACCGTTTGTTGCTGTTTTCTATTTTTAGCTGTTGCTTTGATGTGTTCTTTTGCGTTGCGCGTGTTTTACTGGCCAAAAATAAATGTATTTCTTACTTACTTACTTAATTGACCATCTTGTTGGATAGTTTATAGCTGGCGAATTTTTTTTGGCTTTCAGCTTTGTTATTTTTGGCAAATAAATTTGATTGGTTAGACATTTTCCGCAACTGCGGTTTCGTATTGCAATGGAAGTGAAATGTTACAATCGAGCTACTCCATTATATATTCTTAAAACTTCGCATTATTAAATGGACGGATCTTATACAATTGGACAAAAATTGTTTGACTTTAAGTTCAGATTGAAGATTCTACCTGAACAATTTAAAAACGACTTTAATTAAGCAATAATATTTATAAGAGGTCTACTCTGGAAAAAATTTAAAGAAATTACTTCATCCCATGTACAAAGACATCAAAACTGCACAAATCAATTAAATACCAAGGTATCTAATCCTAGTTGGGAAGACTAAAGTCTACTTTTTGAGATTTTGGACTTGGACTAGCACCTTCCAAACTCGAACTCATAGTATTTAGACTCGTAACTTTAGTATTCAGGCTTGTAACTTTAGTATTCAGACTCGTAACGTTTGTACTCGGACTTGTATCTAGTTTCTCTGGAAAAGGTACCGACCAAAAACTGAAAGCTTTGCTTTGAATTCTTTGCTGGAAAGGTATGGTGCAAACATCAAGTTCAGGGTTTTTTTGAAAACTAATGAGAACTTCATAATAACTTGGAGTGAATTAATGCTAATTTGTAACTAGGAAACAAATAAATTTAATTACAAGTAATTTAGCTCAGATTACGTCATGCAACAAGTGAGTCCAAGCTTTGTACAGTGTGCCAATTTACCAAAAAAAATTGGCCTCAAGAGAATTGTTTCTAAATAGTATTTATTATTTCAACAGTAACTCCATACCATTTAGATGCCCACAGTTATGTTGACAAAATCAATGCCATTTAACCACTGCTAGTGAAGGTTATTTTATTACATATTACTAGGTCGCAGCCAAGCAAGAGCCCAAAAAAAATGTTTAAGGAATATTTGAGTATGAAACCCTACCAGAAGCTAACTACTAATAAGCCTACGTGTTTTAGGCCAATAAAACTAGGCTTACTATACGCAAATAACAAGTCACCTTGACTTCAGATTCATTTTATAACATCAGCAAATAAGCAAAAGAGGTCTGACCAAAAAGCAATAAGGCTGGTTTCATCACTCTTTATATGATAACACTGTAGGGAATTCCACTTGCATAGTAACCTTTCAGCCACTCAAAGAAGTTTATTTTACGCAGCAAACGTCTTCCTTTTCCTTTTTTCATACGAGTGCAGCGAACACGTATTTAACAACTGACAATTTTATCCTTTTTATTTACATAAACGATATCACTCTAATGCAGTTCAATAGAAAAATACTAAAAAGTACACTTTATTTTGGAGTGTACATTAAAATAGCATTTTAATATAACTTTGAAAAAAGCTGTTTAAGGAGATCATGGCTCTCATAAGTTCAAAAAAGGGTCGAGTGGAACATGGTTTCGTTTTTGAACGAGAATTGATTATGTCAAACACTACCAACTTATCATTACTGTCCTTACAACGGAAGCTGCTTCTTAGATGAAACTGGTTGAAGCAATGTTCTTAATCCCAAATTGACGGGGACTCATAATAATCCCAAATTGGCGGAAAATCCCAAACTGACCGGGACCTTGCGGGCGACGCCGGCTAGTATTGTAAAATACAAGCTTATTTTACTGTTCACACATTAATCAGTTCATTTTCAAAGAAAAATTTAGGGTGTTACGTCAGATGAGAAAAAAATGCGATTGAGGCGCTTTGGCTTCAAAAGTTTTTCGGAATTCCCCTTGGAATGCACTCAACCCACTCTGCTCATATTTTTTAATACATCCCCGAAAGCATTTCAGTTCTTTAGTTCCTATATCTACGGAATAGGAACTTCAGATTCGACAATTCTGTTTTTGAGCTTCCGGTCTCGCCTACTGTGCTACCAAGTAGGAAGGCGAATGATCCTTCTTTTTGTGGCATTTGATACGAAAAGGTTTTGCCATAGGTGCGGCGGTATAACACTAGGTTGGAGAAACCGGTTTTGTCGCGCGAGAAGCCGGAAAAAATTTTTATTCGTGAACTAACAAGATAAACGAGACATTGAACGGCCAACGAAGATGAAAAATATTACGATGAAGTAAAGATCTTCTTTATTTTCCCGTGATTTTTTTAGAAAAATTACCCCTGCATTAGGAATGGATTTCCATGATCAGGTATGGCGAATAAAAAAATGAAAAGAGCAACAAAAGATTACAATTCAGTTATGCATGCAGTCACGTGTTTGATGACGTTTCTTCTAAAACCTTCCTTTCAGTCATTGCAGCTTGGGTGGTCGCTGAAAAATCGATATTGCAAGGACGATGATTAGTGGCTGCTACATCATAAGCGATGCATCGCTAATTCCTTATCGACCAGCCGCGATGGTGATATTTGAGTGGGTTTCATTTTGCTGTTCCTACCAATAGCTTTGAAAAAATTGGTTTTGCCATAAGCTTTTCAAGTCGCTCTTGCTATGGGCGGTACTACGTCAAATTAGAAAAGCAAGAAGGACCAAGTTCTTGCGGCTCAAAAATTTGCTCATTGTCATTCGTTGTTGTACAATTAGTTAGTTACATCAAGGATCTGTTGCCGCCACTGCTTTTTGCAATTGCGGTGGATGTAATCTCAGAAAATGCAAGAGAAGGATTGATGAATGAAGTTTTGTATGCGAATGACTTGGTTTTAATGAGTGAAAGTGTGAGAATTTGAAAGAGAAGTTTTTAAAATGGAAAGAGGCGTTCAAAAGCAAGGGGCTGAAGGTGAACCTCTAGAAAACCAAAGTAATGATGAGTGGTTCGAAAAATGAGGCACTAGAGTAAAATTGATCCACGTGCCAAGAGCAGCAAAAGGGTGAAGGCAAATTCGGTGATGAGCACAAAGTGTGGTAAATGGGTGCATGGTAGATGCGCGAAAATGAAGAGGGTGACTCAATTCTGGCCAAAGGTTTTGTTTGTGAACTATGTGTTGATACAAAAAAAGGAATTACGAAACCACGTCAAGAAATATCATTTTTGACCAGATTGACTTAGTGAAGAACTTTTGTTTTTTGGGGGACAGGTTGAACGCCAGTGGTGGAAGTGAAGCAGCAGTAACAGCAAGAACGAGAATTGGATGAATAAAATTTAGAAAATGTGGGGAGTTACTTTATGGGAGAAAATGTTTGTTAAAAATGAAAGGAAGAATTTATCAGAGCTGTGTAAGATCAGCAATGCTGTATGGGAGCGAGACATGGTGTCTGAGGCAGAATGAGAGGGCAATTTTAAGAAGAACTGAAAAAGCAATGATGAGAGCAATGTGTAGAGTTAAGATGATTGAGAAAACAAGGAGCTAACAACTTATGAGTTTGCTAAGTTTAAAGGATACTTTGGATGGACTAGCGAGGGCAAGTGGAGTACGATGGTATTCATGTTTTGAGAAGGGATAATGGTGATGTTTTGAGAAGAGCATTGGATTTTGAAGAGGCGGGAAGAAGAGGGCGTGGGCGACCAAATATGACGTGGAAGAGACAAGTGGAGAAGCATACCAATCGCATTAGACTGAAAAAGGAGAATGCCATTGACAGAGCGAAGTGGCGTGATGGTGTGTGTGCGAACTATCGAGAAACATGAGAAGGATCCAGCCACCTGCGTTAACGCAGACAAAACGGCATTTAAAAAGTGGATCTCTCTCTTTCTCCCTTATCTCTTCTCATTTGACGCGACACGGCAACTGATCAGAACATCAAAAAAAGTTTATGACAAAAACATCTTTACTCAAAGAAGGACTCCTCAATTTTGTTCATCTTGCAATTAATAAGTTCTAGTAAATGGTTCTGGCGGGGTGGCCTGTGCGGCTCCGAACCGCAAGCAAAGCAAATTATGGTCTTATTATAATTCATACTGATGAAACCTGTGACGAAGCAGCTGCTGAGTTGTCTGCTGTGATGTTACAGGCTAAAATATCACGAAGGTGGATAGTGTGAGTGAACTGCTCTTTCAAATGTGATCACTCGTGCGGAAAGGCACCAACATAGAGCAAATGACGGTAGCTTCACCCAAACACACCTGATGCTAGGCTGATAAAGGAAACGCTTGGCTCAGAAGGGGCGAGTTTTTCTGTTCCTTCTTTCCCGCTGAACCAGTCGACGCGCCGGGACAAACGAGTTAGTGGTGTGGTCATTGTTCTTTTGAGTTGAAAAAGCCAAGGGTTGCGGAGCTCCGCTCGATGCATCACCGTCATAATAAACATAATGACACCCTGTGCAATTGCGAAATAACATTATTAGTATTGCATAATGACATCATACGAAATTGAGTTTACCTGAAAACTAGAGGAAAGCGCAAATAACCACGAGAAGATGGTCTGATAATAGATGTCAGTAGATGCCAACATCAAATATGCGAAGATCCACGTGAATCCTAAAGTGGTTGCCATGGTAGCGCCAATAAACACTTGCCGCTTGAAATTTTTCTTCGACTGAAAATTTGAAACCACATATCACAATCTTAAAGTTTTGGATGCAAACTGGGCCCAGGCGAGGATCCCTGCGAGATCCTCCCGTTTAGGCGCATTTTCAACAGTTACACCAACCTTTTTCAACAGGAGGATCCTCATCACCAAGATGTATTTAATCAAATTAAATAAAAGAAAAAGCGCGCAAGGGATGACGAAGCCGTAGGTCAACGCTGATTTGTGGAGCCAGCAAACACGTGATGAGCGATAAGCCAAGTGAAACGAAGTTTCTGTGGCAAAAAGAATTAAACAACTTCACCGGAATACAGAAAATTGGTACAATTCACCTTCGTCACAAATCTCTACGTCCGGAGATCCAGAAAGGTACGCCACAATGACTGTTCCTCCAACAACTATTAGCGGAAGTCCATAGCCAAAAATTGATGCTTTAGTGACGTAGTAAGTCGACATCGCTTTCGTTACCTAAATAAATTCAAGACATGTGATGACGTAAGACTACGTCTTAATAGCGTAAACTTACGTCACTGAGAGTAGCATGAATGCACTGGATGTAAACGGCCATCCATGCCCATGACGCAATGATGACGTAATGCAGGGAGGCAGCCACAGCGGTGCAGACCAGTTCGCGCCCTGTGCGTGTGATCCCGAAAATGAAAAAAACGTACAACACCGTAAAGAGAAAGCAGATGTGGAGAAAGATCTGGGTTTGGAGGATTTTTCGCACTTTCCTGCAAAAGTATTGGGTCACGTCTCAAAAGCATTTACTGTAACAATATCGACAATAAGCAATCAACAAAATTTGTCCTTTACAGCCGACAAGAGGTAGGAAACAGTTCGTTTTGTTGTACTCATAGATAGCCTGAAACGGCTGTCAACATAGCTGCCCATACTCGTGTCTGGCAAGAGGACGAATTGCAAAAAGCTCCAGTCAAAGTGTGGCAGATGTTGACTGGCCTGTTTTGACCTATAAGATCTTATGGATCAAAACAGGCAAGTCGGCATCTGTTATTGTAAACGATACCATACCAGGTGGTGTTGTTGCCGCGATGGCAGTGAAGTGGCATGGTCGGAAGAACTTGTTTCTAGCCTTGCTCTGACTAAAATTTGTGTGTTAGGAGAGATACTTAGTGCGATTTTTTAAACTTAGAAAACTTATTAGAAATAATTAAAACGGGGAGGTGAAACTCCGAAGCTGATATCACGATCAGATTACCCTCCCCAGAAATGAGGGCTCACCTTACTGCGAGATGGTTGATGATGGTAAGCAGAAGAAAGACGGCGGATGTTGCGCATCCAACTGTGCTGATCATCGACAGGACCACCTCGCCTAGAATCTCGCTGTGACTCTGAAAGTTTTAACAGTTTATTGACCGGTTGCTTGTTGCTTTGAATTAAGGGTCACTTTGTGTCAGACGCCTCTTTGTGTCACGAGTCACTTCGCGATAGAATTGCAAAGCTGATTGTAACCTGTTACTCAGGCATGACGTTATCATATCAAACTTGATTGTGGTCTTCTACACTCTCTTGATAGGACGACACCAGACCTCGGCGAGATTATGAACCGAACCAGGAACCGAATTGTACAGAACAGGAGAATCAACTACGGATCACTACATCGTTAACGAAACACTCGTCACGAGGGTCGACTCACCACAAGAATGGAGAAGCTAGTCAGGTGGGTGGAGCGACAAGACGCGGTGTCTCGGATTCGACAGAGACCACGTGGTGACCATTCCTCATCTTTTTCGTCCCAATACACGCATCGAGCCTGGGTTTCCTGCTGCTGGAAGATATAATCGAATCACAAGCCAACCATTGGATACTTGTTGCATTCAGATTCGGAGGGCCACGGGTTCGCATCTCACACAATTTTTCTAGTGTTTAATTTCAGCAGAGCCAAGCAACACTCAGTAATAGTGATGTGGCGACCCCTGACTCCTCCCTCAACTCAATCAACCTACCAACAATGAATTGTTAGTGACATCATCATCACCAATTGTTATGTTGTTGTAAAAGTCGATTTTGATTGGTTGATTCAAATTTGCAATTGTGACGTTTCCAATATTTACTGATACCACCTGCTGACGTAAAAAGTAATTAACAATGACGTTACAGATGAAAACCTCTGAACTCACCGTAGTGGCATTGAACAGCTTGCCCCCCCTCACCGCAAATAATACGCTTTTAATGGGGGCGGTCAGGGCGCTTCGGGAGGTCCTGCGCGATGAAGATGCGACCGTCGTAAACACCTCGGCAGGAAGCACAACCTCAACGCTCTCGTCCCCAGAACTTGATGACGTCATTCGCAGTTTGAAACGTTCCTCCTTTTTGTTGGCGACGGCTCTTGGAGAAATCTGCGCGAAAAATTGGTTTGTGGCCTGCTGTAAAAAAGGAGTATGCACATTTTTTTGAGCGTGCGTACAATGATATTTTATAGAATATCAACACCAGAATCCCATTAGGATGACAAAACCCGAAGATGTGGAGGTGAAACTTAAGCATTGACTGGCCAGGTTTACAAACGACCCGAACATTGCTAGTACTTCCACATTCTGTTTCAATTTTGTCATTTATCAAAGACGCGAATTTCGCCAACGACTCATGAAATGGAAAAAGCAAAAGCAACTTTCTTTAAATGCCGACGTCTAAATGTGAAGAAAAATCCCAGGACTGAACGCAACTTACCAGCAGCGCTACGTTCTCGGTCTTGATTTGTTTTTCTTTTCCTTCTACATCATCGGTCACGTGAGAAGCAACAATCTTTAGTGATTGAATGACTTGATTGCCAAGCGTGGGTGTATCTCTAAGTTCTTCCTGATTGATTGGATTGGCAATTACGCTAGCAGTGTTGATGACATAGTTGAGTGTTTGCAAGTTAACCTGAAACAAAGATGCAACATAGAAATAAACGGTATTGTTATGTCACAGTAGATCTTACTTGAGATTGGTCGGTTTGAACCGAGTCAGATATCTTGGTCATGAAGGAGACAACCTCCGTGGTCTGCTTCCTGGTTAGATTCGACTCCGCTGTGACCAGCCACGCCAGTTGGGCTGTGGTGCGGGTCAAGCTGTTTAAGGCCTGGCCGCTCGAACTGATGTTTATGTCCTGATTGACCTTAGGAAAAAACGTCGTAAAATTACATCGTGATGACGTCATAAGCGCCAACAATGCAATCACCTGGAGAAAGTTTGATAATGTCGCGTTACAGTTGTAAAACTCAAAGGAGGTCCGATCGTAACTCGCCGGGAAGGTGGCTGAGCAAAAAATCGATCCCATTGGCTGTCCATGCGCTGAAAAGAACCAAAGTCATATTGCCATGTTGGAAATTTGAGGACCGTGCTTTAAGGGGATTCGATCTTTCAACTACTTCCTCTTCATTACAAATTAGAAAGGTCCAAGCTCCCACATATCTGGAGCATGGAAGCTGGAACAAGGTGACAACAGTCCCACACAAATCAAAGAGGGTCCACTCACCGCTGCCACCGGAGCAGGTCGACTCACTAAATACCAAGGTGCCGACAACTCCTTCTCCAAATAATATTTTCTGGCCGTCATCTGTTGTCATAGTGATGGGAGCACACGAAGCTAAAAAGACACCGCTTGATTGTTGACCATTTGTTAATTTCTATTTCCACTCATGTGACACACACGCCACTACTTGCATTCTGTAGGATGCGTCATAATCAACTCTCAGAATCAACCCCCATGCATTGTGACAAAATTGTATGTTTCTTCGCCGTTAAAGATACGTACAACACACCTGAACAGCTTTTTCCGTTTCCACTGTAATTATCTCTGCAGGCGCATTCATATCCTCCTGCTGTGTTAAAACAATTTGCATTTACGTCACAATCGTCAGTGCCGCGAGTGCATTCATCGACATCTGTCAATGATAAAAAATTTTACATTGGATGACTTTATTGCGCGTGTCCCACAAGTGTGACGGTCTAAGGCTAAGCTTTGCTTTTTCAAAAGCCTCTAGCTACTTGTTGGTCACCAACTGCACTGAAGAACCTGATAGGTCGAAACAGTGTCACTGTCTGCAGTTTGCTAAGTGCATTGCCAGCCTCTTACATTACTATAAGTCTTGAGTGCTACTCAACCGGAAAATCTATCTATCAACTGCGAAGCGGTCACTCAAAGTAGTTATGCTCGAAGCATCGCGAAATCTCCACGGGTAGCCGCTCAAGGTCAGCTCGCCGCAACATTGTGTTAGGAATCATTCAAAGAGCACGAGGTCAGAGGTTTCAGTGTTAAAGCAACTAAGGCAGGATTCGAACCCATGCCGCGGAATTAGAGTATGTAGCAAAAAATTGATCGTACCTTGGCAGTTTTTTCCGTTGCCGGCGAATCCAGGATTGCACATACAGGTGGGGATGCCTGCCATCACTAAGCATGACCCGTTCACTTTGTCGCAGTCGTTATCGGTAGGACACTCTCCAGTCTCTGTTGCACAACAATCATAAAATTTTGACGTTGGTTTTAAAGATTGGTCGGTTGTATTTCAGTCACCGTATACCACGGCAAACCTCACAACTCAATTGGTATATCCACATTAGCAAAGAGAAGCTGTGGCATTTATGTCTTCAAATCACAAAGGCCCATTATAACGTCTTCAATTCCTTCTACTGAAAATCCCCTACCTGTGCACACAAATCCATCTCCGGTCCATCCCAACTTGCACTTACACAAAAAGCTGCCCTTAGTGTTGTCACATGTGGCACCTTTGTGACACATTTTCATTGCACATTCATCAATATCTGAAAAAGTAAACAAAGATTTCAGACACGTTTGCCCATATTCACGACGTTCTCCCTCATTTTACTACGCTCTCCTTCATTCTCACGACGCACTCCTCCATTCTCATAACCCCTTTCCCAATTCTATGACGTCTTTCCTCTTTCTCATGACTCCCTTCCGCATTATCACGACGTCTTCCCCGATTCTGATGGCGTCATATCCCATTCTCGCGATGCTTTGCCCAATTCTCATGGTTTTTTCTCCAATTCTCACGACAACCCACCACACTTTGAAAATGCCCTCTCCATTCTCATGATGTCCTCCCCAATTCTCACAACATCTCACCTATTTTAAAAACGTTATTTTCTGTTCTGATACCATCATCTTTATCCCCACGACGCCAATTCTTACCCATAACTAAGAGCCTCTGCTTCAACCTAGCTTTTTTCCCAGATCTTTCCTTGCAGTTCAACTTGATAAAAAACCCAGCTTTTTTTGTCAAACACTTCATTCAAAGACCCACGGCCATTGGTTTGTTCCCAACCCAGCAAATTTGTCAATCTATACACTGATGGCGCCAAAATCATGATTTTTGATGATGTTTAAAGTACACACCTGAACAGTGTGTTCCGTTTCCGCTATATCCACTTTTACAAGCGCATTTGTATCCTCCTGCTGTATTTAAACAATTAGCGTTTACGTCACAGTCATCAGTGTGGCGAGTGCATTCATCGACGTCTGCCAAAAAGATAATCAGGTGAAATATCATTTTAATGCGTCCCCTTACTTCCCTCCTCGGATTCGTTTCCATAGCGCTCTTTTAATTGCAATCTCCCTATAATCAAACTCTCTCCCTGGTATCTTTTTCTCACCTTGGCAATTTTTTCCGTTTCCGGCAAATCCTGAGTTGCATTTGCAGAAGGAGATGCCCCCTATCATCATACAGGACCCATGCACTTTGTTGCAATCGTTATCCACCGGGCATTGGGCAGACTCTAAAAAACAAGACATGACGCCACAAATAAATAATTGCTGGTTTGGATCCACACAGGTCTGGGAATCGAATTCGTAACACTAAAAGGAAGGCTAGTTGAGACAAACCAGAATCCGACACACAAACCTTCACGAGAGCAACGCAGCGAAAGAGCTCTAGAAAAAGAAGTTTCCACCACGCCAATCATTAAACGGTCAAGCACTTAAATCTCACAACAGTCACCATTGCTGTGCGTTTGGAAAAGACGCTTTGGATGATTTTCACTGCTTGGCTGATTCCGACAAACAGTGAATTTATTGCAACCAACGCCGAGCCATGTAGCTGTTCTATGTTTGGCATGCCTGTCGTTATTTTGTGGACCTGGAGGATGTGGTAGTCAGCAGCCAGATCGCTTCAAAGTCATACCGCCACCAGTGCATTTCCATGGTAACCATTTTTACCAATTAGGAAAATGGCACGAGATATGATCGCGATGCGGGGTCCTCACAGAATGAACGTGCTGATGGCGATACGGGGTCCCCACAGAATGAACATGCTGGACTGGTTCAACATTTACAGGAAATTTCTCCTTCGCTTCAACTTCTCCTAATTCTCAAGTTAATCTCTAAACGCGCTCCTGCTCGCCAACACTCACCACTTCTTGCCATAAACAAGCAAACCAACAGCCGAATGATGTTGAACCACATCTTCTTCAAAAAATTTCGATTAATTTCTATTGCCCTGAGACGCCTAGTAAACTGGATCAAAAATAAGTTATTATTATAAAATACGCTTTCAAAAAAATCGAAGCAACTATCAACATACAATAAACAAAAATCAGTGGCCGCGCGTGTCTTATATTTCCTTCATTGTTTATTTATACGACCGCCAACTACTGACGTCATGGTGGCCTACATGTTGCAGTTAATGGCATTTAACGTAAAGAAGCTGCGTCATAGTAAGTTCTTGTTCTTTCTCCACGCGATAGCCACGCGCAAACAACTAGATTTGATTTGGCGTAAAAACGCTTGCCACAGTGTACAAAAAGCAGTTTGCCTTCACACTAGCTTCGGGGCTTCCAGTGCGATAACGCGGCGCATTTCTACGTTGAGTGATGCAAACACAAGCGGAGGGAACTTGTCAAGTACCTTTTGACGTCACCATCGCAGCAACTGGCAAGTCAGGTCGCTGAAGGAGGTTTCACTGCTGGGCAGCACCGCGGGCCGATAGGCTATTTCAACTCCATGCGCAAGTCCTTGCGGAGAGGTGTAGAGAATAGAGCGTCCGATTCGCAGTTTGTCAGAAACACGAATTCGAGGGTGCATGCTAATGCAATTATTTCCAATATTTTTGCAAAAAATTTTGAAAAGCAGACTTTTTGTCATCACGCTTAATGGTTGATTTTTCATTTCTCTTTCACTCAACGCTAATGTGCTGCTTTGATAAAGTAACAATCATAATTTGGTGAACAAACAATTGTAAAATAATAAGTTTGAAATTATTTTGTGGCAGGTTCTAAAGGGTGGCCCATGGTCTCCGAAGTTAGCCTGAAAATTGAGCATTTCAGTGTTAAGTAAATGCTGGGGCAAGTAAATTAAAGATTACCTAAGCAAGTAAAAGTCAATCAACTCAAAATTATTTTCTGATTATTTTACAAAGAAACTTCGAAAAAAATATTTCTGGTCCAAAAGCATAACTACTGGACAACACAAAAATACAGAAATGAAGATATGCGGAATTATGGAAGTTTTTATAGAAATGCGAAAAAACATCTGCTGAATTACGGAAATCGCAGAAATGCTGAAAGCAAATAACCAATCTTCAAACCATTAGTTATTAATTCATACCCAGATGTACAGTTTAATCCAATTCAATTACCAGCTCCTTTGCTTTAGTTTAGTAAATATTACCATCAGCTGACAAAGTAGCTTCCCCATACTTTTTTTGTGATAATAGTGTTTGTTTATCAAATAAATTAGTGTATTTGATTTTATGGAATGCTTGATTCGTTACTAGTTTTAATCGAAAATAGCGTTTTCAACTTGATACAAAATATTTTTTGATCCAAAAAAGGCAATTTTGTCAAAATAGACGTAGTTATATGCACTTTGTGCGGAGTCGAGTTCGAGCACGAATATTCAGCCGAGTATCGATATACCCGTATTGTCATCATTTGGACGCGACCAACCGAGCCTATCAAAGAATATTCGAACAAAGAGTAGCCTAAGAGTCCAAATTTTGGGATGCTTCCACTGCACAATGCCAATGAGATCAATGTCCCTTAGTTTCAGCATTCATTGCGTTTGAAAGTGAGCGGAAGAGGTTGGACGTGATTGCAATATAAAAATTTTTCCAGGGAAATAGAAAAAATGTTTCACGCCTGCAGCATGAATGCACGCGAGGAATTGCTTTCTACCAATTTCGTATCAAGCTTAAGCTTTCATGAAGTTTGCCAAAATTTTTGATCATCGCAGAACGAATTATTTAAATGGTTTCTTGGCTTTACTCTTCTTAGGATGCCAGGTATTGCCAATTATAACCTTTCAAAGAAGGTGAAGAAAGCAGAGGCGTCATCATCGCCCTTACTAAAAGTAGCATTATATCACTTTACTGAATTACGACGCGAAACTGACTCTGCTGCAAAGGAAGGGCATTGATCCATACCAATGTTCAGTGGTGTTGGAAAACGGCGTTTTCCAACTGCCTTTTTAGGTCATCGACGACTCACGATCTTGCAGCAAAACATTGAAGTCCTTACCTCCTGCATGATGATCAACATCGTGCTTTGCAACATGCCCTCGCTACTCTGCTATAGGAAGCTCGCCGGAACTGAGCAGACAAGCTCGTTCTTCCCAATTTAATATGAACTTGGTTTATATTAAAGCAGAAAGTATTTCCTTTGCAAGTTTGTTCCCTACCAGCTAAACTGGTCTCTCTCTTAGTCAATTCTGATGAGTCCGACATTTAGCGGCTGGGCGTAGATATTGGCGGTTGTAAACTTATGCAAAGCTCCACCAACACCATTGCTTAAATCCCATAGCCAAGTGTTTTCACACCCCTGTTGCTTCACGAGTGGTTTTAATTGCTCGCATGTTGACTGGAGTTATAGCGAAGGTTGTCTGGTAGGATGATCAGGAAGTAGGTGCTTGGCCTTTCTTTATAATTTGAAGGAAGCGGCTCAATGTTTTTCTAGTCGCTGGAACACTGGCACAGACCCGGACTTGGCTTTTGCTAGTATTGGCTCAGCCACTCGCTTACCGGACAGACGGGTGTTGGAAAAATTCCCTAGATCGCTCCATGGACCTTCGCTTATCACTCCGCCTGAGCTTGCTTTGCCTATTACGGGTAAACATGCTAAGTAATGAAACTTTTGCAAAACCTACTGGAGCTGCTACAAAATCCTAATAAACTCGCTAAAGCTTTGCTGCTTCCCAACTCACCTAGCGTGAATGAAGCATACCAGGGCTTCTGCAATGCCATCAAGAAAGAAGCAAAAGCATCAATCTCACACGATTGCAGAGAAAACTAATGCATATCAAGTGGAAATGCGAAGTGTGGAAGCATCGACCAAACGTTTCTTTGATTAGTGGGGTCAAGTTTTAGCTGTGCAGTCACAGCTTGGCTTAGTAGATTTGAATGAAGAAAAAAAATCGATGGTCAAAGGCTGTACAATGTATCGACTTTTCAGACTCCAGCCACAGAATATGATCTATTTTGAACGACTTGAGTAGTAGGTCGGGGCAATCCCATTGTCAATGCCCGTTTAGGCAGCAACCTAAACACAACTTTGGTGGAGGGCTGATTTGGTAGCATTATTTAAAAAAAAAAGCGTGTAACCTAGTAGGCCTTGGTGATTTTAGTAAATTAGCTAAGCTCAATGATTAAATGCAGTAAACAGTCTTCAGAGGTAGCAACTGCAATTCTGAGGTCTTATCTTTCTTCCATATTTCCATGTTAACTAAAAACCCTAAATAAATACCGCCCTGGCCGAGCCCTATGCTATCTTTGTCTACGAAATTTTACGTTAGATTTAAGATGGTCAAAGGGCATAGTTACGTAATAAAGTGGATTTATAAGGATAACAAATAAGAAAATATTTGGAGTGTATCAAGTGTCAACCAACTCTCTGTATCAACTTGCCCTGATTTCCCTAACCACGGCACTGCTAGCTTACAGCAGTGACGACTCAAGTTGGTGGTTATTTACCGAGTTTTCCGCGGTACATGTCGGAAATTGCTTTAAAGTCGGCATCGTTTTGGACAGCTGAGGTGTATCATTCATTGCTTTTCGTCAAGCTTGACACCCCATAATCAGAGCGATGTTAATTTAATCCTTCGTTCTATAGAGCGTATGCGCTTTTTCATACTATGGCGAATAGTATCAGCGTTTGATTTTGAAGTTGTTTCAGGCCTACAAAGATGTTAAATATTTAGCAGCAATATCATTAACACATTGCGTGCCACGTCATACATATGTGAATGACGGGCATGCTTCCGTTAGTGCCGCGTCATACATATATGAATGACAGTAAATTTTCTGTAAGTGCCGCGTCATTCGATAATGGATGACAGTGCATGCATTTCAAATGGAGGTCAAAATGCGTGGCCCCTGCTGAAAATTTTCGTATAATTGGTTTTGTCAGATCGGCAAAAACTGCTGCTTACGTCACGAATTTTCGAGAAATGCGAAACTAACGAAATTAAAAGGCACAAAGTCTATTAATCAAACTTTAAAGTCAATGCTTTAAGTTGAAGCATTCCAAACACATTTGTGGACTGCCAGGACAATAGCTACAGTACGTATACACCATCTTTGCTTGTTTTCTAGCCACTTCACGACCACTTTCTCTTTGCATTTTAGCGTAGCATGCACTGCACTTCCGCCTCATCTTTTTACCTTCCTCATCAATTCGTTGTACAAGATGGTGTATTCTTGATGTAGACCTTGCAACACACGGCTCTTCGTTAGAGCCTCTTACTTGTAACAAGTCTTTGACGACCTCTTCTCTGAATGTGCGAATTTTGATTGTTTTTTTTAGTGACGTGTTTGTATACTACCCACGCATTGACCATAGAGATTCCTAACAAAAGCTCTAAACCAAGCTTTCGGTACCATTTTATACCTTTGCGTAAGGTTGTGACATAAGAAGCCATTTGATCGGACAAGTCAATACCAGCTTTACCGCTATTGTAGGCCAATACGGGTAAAGGTTTTTCGGTTACTCTGCGAGATGATCTTCTGGAAGTGGTGGGTTCATCTATGCTTGGTGTTGGTTGTGAAAGCAATGGTGAAACAGTTACTGGTGCCATGACTGGAGCATGTTTTGTTGTCAGCATTCTTACATCACGTGTGTCCCTCCATTTCAAAACGACGATTCCATTTTCATCTTCCCTAGAAATCATATCTCCTCGTTTGAGCTTGGCGTGAAGAACATCCTTCGGAATATCTTTTTTGTTCGCTCGGAAAGTGCCCACAACGTGAGTTTTTTTGTCAAGAAAGCATTTTGCCAACTCGTAGCTTGTGTAAAAGTTGTCGATGTACAAAGTTCTTCCTTGATACAATAATTGTTCAGCTAGGTTTAGGCAGATGTTTTTCGCAAGGCCCACTTCGCGTTCTCCTGTAACATACCTCCCTGAATAAACCTTCAAGCCCCACGTATATCCATTGACAAAACATAACTTGAATAGTTTTATGCCATAGCGATGTGCTTTGTTAGGGATATATTGTCGAAAAATCAGTCGTCCTCTCCACGGAATGAGGGTTTCATCGATCACAATGTCTTCACCAGGACAAAACAGTTCTTTAAAATTTTGTTCCAACACGTCCAATAAAGGCTGAATTTTTGCAAGTCGGTCGCCATTCCTAATCGTGTCATTGTCGTTAAAATGCAACAAGCTCAATAATAGTTGAAAACGGTTGCGTACCATGACAGATTGGGAAATAGTTTGTTTATAAATTCCATCTTTTGCCGAATAATCCTTCAAAGAACTGAGTTTTACCAGACCCATCCATGTGATCAATCCCAAAAACTGCTTTGTTTCTTCGGCATTGGTTTCCCTCCATTTATTAATTCGAGCATATTTTTTTGGCTGCTTTGCAGCAACAGTCCGGTTAGCAAATCTGTTTGTTTCCGATACAATGAGATTCAAAACTTTATCATTTACAAGCAATAACAATATATCCAGTGGAGTGCTATCTGGTGGCACCGCCTTTTGCAAATCTTTTTGACCAGTAAATGGAAAAGTTTTCTGCCTTCCTGTCTAATCTGTCCAAGGGCTATTGTTATTTTCTGGTGAAAGTTCATCGTCCTCATCTACGATCTCGTCCTCCTCCTCTGCTTCTTCTATTGCCAAGTCATTCAAAAAACCAATAACATCACCTGCTTCAACATCAGAAAGGTATTCATCAGTTGAATAGTCTTCAGAAGCTGGACGCTTCCAAGTTGGGTATTTAAGAGAATCATCAGAATCAAACTCTGATTCGCTGTCATAGACTTGCCTTTCAGTCGCTGCTGATATTTTATTCAATTCTGCAGTCGATAATCTTCTTTTCATGGTCAATTATTGTCGCTTATCAAATTTACTCACGCTGTGTCTATACGTAAAGAAGACCTGTGTAAGTTCGCTAAATTCAGACCATTAATTCTTGGAACTAGGTAGTTAAACGGCGTAGAAGTTTAATAGGCTACGTTAGGCTAAGACTAGTTGCTTTGAAATGAATAGTTACACAGCGCAGTCAGCTTCTACCGTAAATACACAGAAACAGCTACTGTATTTTATCAACTAACACCAGCTACGTCAAAAATTCCTTTTTCACAAGACGAGTGGTGTTTTCGAGTTTTGACGAAGCTACAACCACGTGGTACGGCGGATTGCGTAATCCCCACGTTTCCAAACAGTCGGAGTTGCCAAACTATTTTGTATAATTAAGTTCAAAGTTATGAAATAAAAACTAACTGTCATACACATGTGAATGACGTGGCCTAGAACGAAAATAAAAGCACTTTGAGGCCGCGTCATTCATATGTGAATGACACAAAAACTTCATTTTTTAGACCTTTTTACAGTTCCATAGTAATTAAATGCATGATAGAAGGTGTTTCCCAGTAAAAACAAACAAAAATATAAAAAAAAATTCATTGGCCCCGCGGGAAATTTTATGGAAATGCTTTGGCACGCAATGTGTTAAGTGGTTATTTCTTGCAATTAACATCTACAAGGCGGATCAAATTGTCCTCCGTGCGAACTGATATCTGGGACGTGGATACCGGCCAGTATGCCTGCGCTTTGGCAAAAACTTTTTTGTCCCCTATAGATAACACTGAGCGTTTTTACTTCATCTTCTTCTTCTTCTTTCGGCTTCTCTCCATTAGGAGTCGCCATAGCACGAAAGTATTCTTCATTTGACCCGATCGACTTTGTCTCCCTCCCCAGCTCCAACCCTTTCCATGTCTTCTCTCACCAAATCCATTGAACTTCTCCTTGGCCTTCCTCTTTTCCTTGTATCTGGAACCGCCTTCTCCATCATCCCTTTCCCCACATAGCCTTCTCTCGTTTTTACGTGTCCATACCAGCGTAGCCTTGCAATTCGAAGTTTGTCTCCCAGCTTTGCGATTTTCGCGGTGCCTCTCGCGTAATCGATTCTTATCTTGTCCTTTCTCGTCACTCCCAGCGCCTACATCACTATTTCCAACTTCTGCAGCTTCAACTCTGCAACTTTTTACTAATTATAACAAAAGAAATAAAATGAATTGTTTATAATTATGCAACTTGTAGCAGTAGGTTTCACGTGTAGGCGAAGCTGATTTGATGCAGTAGAGCTCTCTATCTGATCGACGGGAACCCGGTACCGTGCGAAATGAAAGCCTAAACCGATAGTGGAATTAGTTTTTCCGTCTGTATTAAATTGTCAACTTAATGAGACATCTTCGTCTCAAAAGCTCGTAAGTCAAAAAACCTTGATATTTTTTGTATTGTAGATTTATTTGCACCGGAGTTCTGTGTTGGGTTTACCAGCCTCACTCTTATCCAAATAGCCTAGATCAGCTAGCAAGTAAATCCGGCCATTTCGGTCATATTTACAAAAAACTTAAAAGTAGCTAGATACTTGTATTGGCGATACTGTAACGATATCGATATCGAATTAACATGCCAAAAAGTATCGATTATCGGTATCAATTTCAAGAATCGTGTTCATCACATATGGTAAGTTGGTCAGACAGCCAATTCATGTATTGCTGCCTAAAGTTAAATTCTAAAAATGGACTGCAATCTGGACTCGTTGATAAGTCAACACGCGTTATTAGAAGAGGTAACGGTTTTCAAAAATTAAGTTAATCATCTATACATTTGATTCTATTTGACTGAGTTGTCACCTGATGAGACGCTTGGCAAAAAGCTGTAAAGGTTTTATTGTTCTATTTTATCCTGCCGTGTTGTGTGTTAAATTACATAAGTAAAGCTCAAACCTTGGTTGCTATCGAGCACTATATATATATATATATATATATATATATATATATATATAAAGCGCAATTCTCTCTGAATGTATATACGTAGGTATGTAGGTATGCTTTAACTTCTCGAACGTAAGAATTAGTTTGTAATGGCTGATCAAATATTGATTGCCATACATTATGTTGCATCTTTAGTTGAATATTTTATCCTACTACACCTAACAAACTTGGAACTGCTAGATAAGGTTTTTTGGTATATTTGACTACTTTTATTCTAAAGCGGGGCTCTTTGGCATTAGCTGTTTACGTTTTCACAAAGATTCATGAAATAAAACAGTCTCTAAACATTTATGAAATGTAGTCTACCATTTAAATACACTTTAACTTTGGTGCCTTCATTTCATAAAATTGCAATTTGTAGAAAAACTAAGTATTTTGATACATTTTGTCAAATTATTCTGTTGTTGTTGTTGTTGTTACCCGACCCCTTCCGACGGATGGGGGCATGGTGGAAGACCATGGAGCCTCAGAAGCCGGGAAACTCCCCAGAGCCTGGATTAGTGGCCGTAGAGAGACAGAAAGTCACCAAAGAGTGAGTGGCGCAAAGAGTCCGTAGCTGGACAGTGCAGAATGAGATGAGAGGTGTCCTGGGACGAGTGTTTGCAGTCGCTGCAAAAAAGATTCTCGATTCTACCGATCCTGAAGAGATAAGAGCTTAACAGAAGGTTGTGTGCGTTGCAGCATAGACGAGAGAGAGCACAGAGAGCATGACGAGGGAGCACAAGTTCCTCGGTAGAAATCAAGGGGACCCTGTGTGTCGAAGAATTTCGATGAGACAGTACGTTTCCAGTCCGAGAAAAGACAAGAGTGGATACGAGAGATAAGAGGAGAGAGACTTAAAGAATTGCAAAGGGCACGAGTAGCGCTGCCCGTCTGGCCAGCTCATCAGCCGCGTCGTTACCCGGGAGAAACGAGTGTCCGGGGACCCATTGTAACATGATAGAACAAGAGAAGAGAGAAGACAGTTCCTGCCAGATCTATCAGAGAGATTGAGGTAAAAGGAAAGACAGAGGAGAGAACAGGGTGGTGAGGACAAAGCGAGAGTCGGATAGGAGGAGAAAAGAAGAGAAGTGGCAGGTTTGTTGGTGCTGCCAAGACCAGCAAAAGCTTGTTGGTGCTCCCGAGACTAGCAAAAGTTTTCCTTCTTCCTTTTTCGTCAACTACCTATCTATATAAGTGACTCACTTCATCTTTTTCACTCCGTTTCTGACCGATTCTCTTGAAAAGTGTCAGACAAACAGTTTCGAGAATATGAATACCCTGCTTTCTGCTATTTTCAAATACGGAAGCGCGCGATATTTCGCTTTGCAGCGGTTTTAGCCAAAAGCAGGCTACTACGAAATGTGCTATTCTGTAAACCTGTTTATAGTAGTGATTGTTAAATTTCAAAAACCAACATCAAAGAAACTTTGATTTTGTTTCCAGGTTATCAAAATCAACCTGAGCTCAACTCACAAAGCTTCTGTTGAAGTTATTAGTGTTTGTTTCAGTGCCTCTTATTGTCTCTTTACAGACATTCTATTAGACTTCGCGATTAACTTAGTTTTACAAAAAATTTACTCTGATAGCGGAGTGAGGTTGTTTGACTGCTTTAACAAAACTCAACTGATAAAGTTGCCAATTTGGACGACCAAGAATATTACCGTACTTTGAAATTCAACGATCAGTACTATAAACAAATTAACGGAGTAGCAATGGAATCTCCTTTAGCCCATTTTTGGCTAATGTGTGCATGAAATGGATTGTAAATCAAACAAAAAAGAAAAATCCTCAACCAACTCAATTTTATTGATATGTTGTCAATTGTTTCGCGTTGTTTTTAAATCAAGTTGACATCTTAAATTTTCATCAAGAGCTTAACAAGACACATGTTGATATGCAATTATTTACGAAATTGCAAAGGATCAACATATGCCTTTTCGAGGTGTTTGGATAAATAATAGCGACAAGAAGTTGAAACTAAATACTTGTCGAAAACCCACCAACATTGGACGATACGTCAATTGGCAAAGGTTTTTTCCCCTTTGCCACAAGTTAAATTTAATTGAGAGTCCACTGCACAGAGCTTGCAGCATATGTGACTCGTACAACTTAATTCACGAAGATTGCAAAAAATTGTTTCTATGCTGAAAAGCAATGGTTATTCTCTTTGGTACATCAATGAACAAATACGATTATTTATCAACAAGCGACATAAAGCAACCAAAGCTCTAGTTTAAATTGTGCTGTAGATAAGAATTGTGATAATTTTGGAGCCACTACCAAAGAAAAAGAAACTTTTTATTTTCTACGACTTCTCTTTTTTGGCACTTCAAATTGAAAAAGAAATCCCAAAATTCATAGCTGAAAAGCTCCCTAGAAATTTGGCTTTGGTTTAATTCACGACACTTACAATGTTGGCAACCAATTCGAATTTAAATAATGTCAAGCATTCTTGCACGATTCGAGGTTGTCCACAAACTAAACTGCTCTTGTGGTCAATCCTACATTGGTCAAACTCGTTGTAAACTTATCACAAGAATCAACGACCAATGGAAACCACATGGAAAATCAACAACCACATGGAAAATCTAATCAAGAATCGGACATTGCAAAGCAGCTTTTGCTAAATCCTAATCGCAGCATTGATTTGAACTCTCCAGAAATAATTGGACACAGCAGCAGCAATAGAAAACTACGCATCAAAGAAACTTTACTTATCCAAAAATACTAGCCATTGTTGAACCTGGATGAAACGTCCCGCTCAATTTATTATTTGGTACGTAACTGATTCATCCATTATCTTGGTTTAGCTGTAAATTACCGTAACTGTTTAATGTTGAAGTGTAAATATGTGTACTATGTTGAAAGTAAAGTACTTTCTACGGTTTTTTTGAGTTTTTGATCATTTTAATCAGAATTCTCGTAGCCAAGTTATTGCAATCGTTTTGTATCAGTCTTCCTTTGTTACATAACAATCGTGGTAGTTTACCTAAACGGTACAACCGCTCACAAAATTTAACTTCTCCTAATTGATGACGTTTAATTACAACTAATGATTAGGGCCATTTTTTTGACCTAAAAAAATATATTTTTGACTTTATTTGAGCAAAATTTTGACTTTATTTTAACCTAACCGCTTTCGCCTATTATTTATGTCTTGTTGCTCTTTTTTGATTAAAAATGTTTTATAATCCGCAATTTACATAAGTTTTTAAAGAAGACGGTAGCCTACTTGAAACATTTTCTCAATCACTCAGTCTTGAAGCTAATGCAACAAAGCGACGCATGACGTCAAAACCTAGGATAAGGAGCCATTGTGTGTACCGATATCAATTAGTGTGTAATACAAAAAATGCGTTATTATTGCAACTGTATTATACATTAACAGTCTGTCTCTAATGTTTTTAACGAAAGCCACACAGCATAATTACCAGGACTTTTTATTGTAATACAGCATCATATATTTTTTTACGTTCTTAACATCAAAATTTCTGTCTTTTCTCAGTAATTTACTGAGCATAGAAAACGACCTCTCAACAGCAGCAGAGGTTGGCTGGGCTTTTTGCAATAGTGCGTAGCTTGTTGGGTCAATTGTCAAGTTGGTATAGTTTATTATTGTTTCTAAATCAGAGTTGGATAGTCGTTTTTTAATGTAATTTTTAATTGCGCACGGATCATCATCGAATTGCATATTTTTCAGCAGTCCGTATGCTTCGGTTATCGTGCAGGCACTTCCTTCTAAGAACTCTACGTTGGCTGCTAGAGTCCGGTATTGATTTATTTTAACCAACTCTGGCGCTAAATCTTCCACATTGATAGCGTCTTTTGCTCTGCTGACTAAGAGGCCTGCACTTGTCCAATTGTTGACAATGGTACGAACAGCTAGAAGGTTCTCACTGTAATATAAAGCAGCTCTAAGCCAAGTTTCCCATCTTGTAATTACAGGGTCAAGAGGAAATGGCAGACCAGCATCATGAAAATCTTTCTTGCGATCTTTGTTTTTGATTGTTGCTGCCTTGATCGTTGCTATTATTTTATCAATATTTTTAAAATGAGCACGCACACGCATAGCGCAGTTATGTAGTAAGTGCGCAACGCGGGTGACATGCATCAAAGAAGGTATAATTCCTTTAATGTCTTTCCAGCCAAAGACATGTACCGAGCAGCATCAGTCAAGAACAATGAAAAATTCTCGCGTTTTATTTCAAGTTGTCGCAATATGTCATCCACAGTGTGCAGAATAATACTGCTATTAACATTGCTACCGCTGTCAAGTGGATGGCAATCAACGAGGAATGTCTGATTTGGGGCATCTAAGCTGCTCACAAGCACACTAATATACTTTTGTTTAGCAATCTCTGGTTCATCCACAATTAAAACATTTTTTTGTCACGAAGTAATTCTTGAATTTGTTCTTCTTTTTGGGATGCTAATTTAGCAACACATGCCCGGGCTGCAGTCTCCGAAGGCAATACTTTTCCCATTGTAGCAAACGGAGACTTTAAAGAAGGATGATTGGGTTTATGAAGTGGGATATCTGCAGCTAAGAATGAAGAGACAACCTGTTCCTTGAAGTTTAGTTGATCGAATTGTAAAAAGGTTTGCTTACTTTGGAATTTGCTCTTTGTCTCCAATATTCTGTGGTGTTGCTTACTTTTTCGGTGGCTTTCCACAAAAAACTTTTTTTCGCATTCGACTAACACGTCGCAAAGGTTGCATCGCAAGTCGCGGGCAGGAGTTGTCAAAAACTCATCCGGATATTCCTGGCAAATTTGCCTGACTTTCGCTGTAGAAGATTTGGCTTGTTTAGGCATTCTTTGCTTTGGAAGCTACGACTTAAAAAGACCACGTGTAAAGAGCGCAAAGGTTATACAGTAGACGCCGCTTATTATGACCACGGATAATACGACCAGCCGCTTATTATGACCAATTTGCTACGGTCCGGAATTTCTCCATTTAAAATTCTTCGTTTAATATGACCAAATTTCGGATAATATGACCTACACTTTCTCCATCTTTCTTGTTACAGTACAGTATTTTTTCCCGCCACGCACTTATAACTTCGCCTTTTCAACATATTGTTACACACTGTACTAAATTTTACCGTCACTTGTAGTGTTAAAGTACTGTACTTTGTTTTACTGCCAACGTCACACTGCTACTTCGCGTAAACGATGAATTTGACGGTATTTGGACTTCTTGTGGCTTACGGCGTCGATTCAGGAGCTGTTATGGCGGCTTCGGTTTTTATAAGCATTCGGATATTATGACCAAATGGTCTGGTCCCAAGGTGGTCATATTAAGCGACGTCTACTGTATAGGAATAGAGTAATTGTTTAACAATTATGTGTTTATGCATCAACAATGACGATTTCATGCACAATAAGGGCTATTTACTTCTCAATTACCGCACGCATTTTTACCATTGCAACTATTTGAGAAGTTTAAAATCAAATAAAACTGCGTATAAAATTTTAATAGCCGCTCAAAAATTCAAAAAAATATAAACTTGTTCGTTTTTGTAAGGAAATTTTTGATGAAGACAACTTTGAAAAGTTTGGACTTTATACAAAATTTTGACTTAATTTTGACTGATAAAATCTACCAAAACAGACTCCTGAACACCTAAAACGAACGTTAGTACACGTTTGATCATGTAACAAGGTCCTGAAAAAATTTTGACTTTATTGACTTTAGCGGGCCCTACTAACGATGGTTTAAGTACAAACAAAGCAAAACGCTTTGAAATACAAAGTTTACTTGTTCTTCCACATGTACGTTGTTGTTGCTGTTGTTGTTACCCGACCCCTTAAGAGGGATGGGGGCATGGCGGGAGACCATGGACCATGGACCCCATCGAGTTGTCGCCAATAACAATCTGACCTGCGTTGACAGTTGGTAGTGGCTAATGGACTTTTTTCGGATAGAGAGAATAAGTTCGTTTATTAGGAGGTCCCGGGTCTGGGCACCAATTTGGAAATTGCACCACACAAGTATTGGAGATAGAGAGTCGCCAAAGAGTGATCCGCGCAACGAGTCCGTAGCTGGACAGTGCAGAATGAGATGAGAGACGTCCTGGGACGAGTGTCCTCAGGCGCTGCAGGAAGGATTCTCGATTCTGCCAATACTAGAGAGATAAGAACCTAAAAGAAGGCTGTTTGCGTTGCAGCGAAGACGAGAGAGAACACAGCGAGCGTGACGAGGGAGCACAAGTTCCATTGTAGCCTGATAGAACAGAAGGAGAGAGAAGACAGTTCCTGCCAGATCTGCCACAGAGTTTGAGATAAGAGGAAAGATGGAGGAGAGAACAAAGCCGCTAGGACAGAACGAGAATCAGATAATAGGAGAAGAAAAGAGAAATGGCAGACTTGTTGGTGCTGCCGAGACCAGCAAAGAGCGCGCAGAATGGCACAGGCTTCAGCGGATAAACTTGAACATACTGGGCCTGCCGAAAAGGAAAGAGTGGTCTCAGTGCCACAGAGAGAGCAGTTGGCAAGAACGCCGGAGCCGCCTTTGCTAAATAGAAAAGCAACAGAGCCATCTGTCCAAAGCACCAGATCATGAGAGGGGAGAGAGTCAAGGTGGGCGAGAGCCGCACCTTGGCGAGAGAGAGGGAGATCAGAGCGAGAGCATGGAGTGGAAAGGGTGGACTCCACCGTAAAGGAAGGCAGATTCCAAGGAGGACAGGAAGGGCAAGCATAAAAAGCCTCTCTAGAACAAGTAGAAGGAAGCAGCATGAGCGGGTGAGTGGACGCAAAAGCTCTCCAGGACGATCTGCAGAGTCTTGGTTTCACTCCTAGTCTGGCCAAACCTGAAATAGGAAAGGAGGTTGGGAGAGCCAGCTCATAAGAAAAAAGAGTGAAATGAGTCAGAGTAACTCGTAGGGGAGGTAAAGAAGCCTCGGTGAGAAAAAGTGGGATAGGGGACGACGAGAGGCAGCCGGTGATGGCGTGACTGGCCGCTCGGTGGAGGCGTTCCAATTTGATGATATTGGTAGTGCTTAGGAAAGGAAACCATCCGGGTGAAGCGTAAGTGAGAAGGGGCCGAAGAAAAGATTTGTACAGAAAAAAGAGGGACTCCTTAAAGGGGCCCTATGATGAAGCAGAGATACAGCATAAGGCCTTGAGACGGGGGAAAAACTCGGCCTTCATCTAAGATGCATGTTTAGAAAAGGAAAGAGTGCTGTCGAAGGTGACCCCAAGAAAAGTTGGAGTGGGATTGAGACGGAGGCGGGAGCCGAGTTGGAGGAGGTTGGGTTGGAGGTTAGCTTGGTGGGGATCCACTAAAAAGAAGGAAGCCTCAAATTTGCTCGGATTGAGAGGAAGACACCAGTACTCAGACCAGCGCTCCAATCGAAACAGAGCTCCTGCGTGCCCTCCACCGCAGTGGGGACCGAGGGTGAGGAGGACCAAATGGCCAGATCGTCAGCGTAAAGAGAGCAGTTGACGGAAGAAGGCAGAGAGACCGGAAGATCATTGATGAAAAGATAGAAAAGTACAGGGCCAAGAACGGATCCTTGCGGAACATCTCGACGGACTCGAAAGGAACGACTTTTGTGATTTTGATAAACCGCACAAGCGCGCCTATCAGAAAGGAAAATTGAGTCCAACAAGCAAAGCAAGGAGGGAGGCCAGCCGAAATCAGTTTGTGGAAAAGGGCGGGGTGCCAGACAGAGTCAAAAGCTTTAGAGAAATCGATAGTAGACAGGATCGTCCGAGAGCCCGGCCTGGGTTAGTTAAACCCATCCGAAATGGACTGAGAAAGATACAGAATTTGATCAAGTGTAGACCGTCCAGGGCGGAAACCGGCCTGGCGGGGAGAAAGAATGGAATTAGACTCCAGAAAGAAGAGAAGACGGGATAGTATGATGCGTTCAAACAGCTTTGATACGCAGGAGGTGAGAGAGATAGGCCGGACGGAAGCAGGAGAGTCGAGAGGTTTTCCCATCGTGTGAATGGGAATAATAAAAGATTTCTTCCAGATGGAAGGAAAGGAATGCGAAGACCAAGAGAGATTAAAAATGTAAGGAAGAAAATCCATGCCAGAGCGAAGAAGGTGCTTTAGCATGGGATAGGCAACTTTGTCTGGACCAGTGGCAGTGGACGAGGAGAGTTTGGAGGCAGCCGCAAGGAATTCAGCGAGAGTGAAAGGAGAGCAAAAGGACGAGTGAGACTCCACAGGGCACGTGGCTCGGCGGAGCTCAGAGAGGTAGCCTCTGGATCTGCTAGGCAGGGCCTTTGGCTGAGAAACGGAAAAGTGAGATCTCAGGTAAGCGGCATAGACCGAAGCCGATTCCCTGGGAGAAGAACAGTTGGGGAAGTTAGAAGAGGAGGAAGACGAGGAAGGAGAGCCAGCGATAGAGCGAAGGAGAGAGTGCACAGATTTAGGGTTAGACCTAGGTGAAAGAGAAGAGAAAGTCGTCTGCCATGCTTCAGCTTTGGCCTTGGCGATGACTGACGAGGCGCGTTGAGAAGCGGAGATGTAAGCCTGGCGATCTTCATCACTTCTGAGCGGCAGCGAAAGCCTTACGTCTTTCACCAACTGCTTCTTCCGCCTCAGCAGACCACCAGGCTGTAGGAGGACGTTTGATGCGACCGAAAGGAATGGAAGATTTGGCCGCATTCATTGCCAGAGAGAAAAAGAGAGCAGCAGCAGAGGAAAGAGAAAGAGACAAGTATTCCTCTGCTGAAGGGCAGTGGGAGTCAATGTAGGAGGCAAAGCCATCCCAGCGAGCTTTCTTAAAATTGAAGGAAGGGGGACGCTCGTTGGGGCGAAAGACTGGAGAGAGACACAGCGAGGGATAGATAGAAAAATTGGTAGATGGTCAGAACCAAGGTCCTGTAGCACCTCCCAGGAGCAAGAAAGAGCAAGAGAAGAGGGAGCAAAGAAATGTCGGGAGAGGAGCGACTGCCAGAGGAGCGATGGAGAAGGGTGGGTGTGTCAGGGTCATTGAGGGAGAGGAGGTCAGAGGAGATGACCCGGTCGAATACTTCCACCCCGCGGGGGTCGGTAGTGGCTCTTGAGTCCCAAAGGGGGTGATGGCAGTTAAAGTCCCCCAGAATGAAGAGATTTCTGGAGGAGGGAAGGATGGAGGGAGAAAAGGAGTCGGTTCTGCCATCCGTTGGGAGGAGCGAATAGGCGGGGCGTACACATCAAGAAATGACACCGAGGAGGAGTTGTTAAGAGAGATGTTGACCCCTGCATAATCAGAGTAAGGATCAAGCGAAGAAAGAGAGGAGGTAGAAAGTTCAGAGAAGGATAGGCCCTGCCTGACGAAAATGATAACGTCGCCGCCAGCGTGCGCGGCATCAAAAGAAAGAATGCCAGACCGGGAGTGGGTGCGATCAGAACGCAGAACAGAGAATCCAGGAATCCAGAAAAAGGAAGAGGAGTTAAGATTGGATTCCTGAATGCAGATAAGGTCGACAGGATGGGACGAGAGAAAGTGAAGTAGTTCAGTGCTCCTGGCTCGAAGACCTCCAGCATTCCATTGAAGAACCCTGAGAGAGTCAGGGGGGAGAGGACGCAGGAGGCGCAGAAGAAAAGCCAGGAGCAAGGGACGGTGGTGGAGGGGGCAGAGGAAGAAAATATAGAATGGGCAGATGGGGGATAAGAAGTTTGGAGACGAGGGTGGAGAGAGCAGCGTTAGCAGAGGGGGGCTAGATTATACAGTGGAGGTATACATGTCAGAGGAGTCCGAAGAGAGCGTCACAGTGTTACGACAGGGGGGACAGCTCCAGGAGTGAGAGCTGTCAAGAGCTCTGAATTTGGAGAGGAAAAGTTGTGAGCACCTTAGATGGACCCATTTGGAGCAGGTGCAGCATGGCACTGACTTACCCGGCCAGGTGACATTTCCAATGCACACAGAGCAAGGAAAGATGGGGCCAGGGTTGGGATGAACGTTACCGCTCATCAAGAGAATGAGGAGAATGAGGAGACGAAGAAGGGCAAGAGAGTGGCAGGAGTAAAGAAAAAGAGAAAAGAGGCGACCGATTTTAAAGAAGCTGTGTGCTGCCCTTCTGCGGTCGTTCAGGGGGCAGCATAACGAAAAAATAAAGGGGGGAGTGCCCGGGGTAACTGGGACCCCCGGGAAGGCCAACAGCCATTTCGACCCAACCCAAACGGGGCCGGGGACCGCACCACCACGATGAGGCTGTTGAGCTATTTGTTGTGAGCATTATGCAGGAAGATGCATATACACTGCGTTAGCGCTCATACTCTGTTTGCGAGTCTTCAGTTAGACTGGGCCACCACGACGGGCAGATTGCTAGGCGCTATTATTCGTGTGCCACATAATAATCGAGCCATCTCGTTAAGTGTCTTGCCCAAGGACACAACAAGCAAGTTTGCCAGCTTGTTTTCCACACTATCCCTATTGTGCTGAACGCCAAGCAGGGAAGCTGTGAATACCATTTTTTAAAGTATTTTGGTATGACTTGAAGTGGGAAATAAACCCAAGGTCTACCGACCGCAAAGCGGACGCTCTAACCACCACACCATCGCGCCGGTTGTAAAGTTTACTGATTTATCAGCTGTCATATTTCAACTCACAGTAATCTTCGTTGGTAAAAGCATGAAATTTGTTGAAGTTGGCTAGTTAGGCGCTAGCCTATGTTAAAGCAAACCATTAATACAACCAGTTGGTAATTACCACATTAATATAGATCGCAAAAAAGTGAAATTATTTTGAAGATGGCAAGTCGAGTGCTGGCTTACGTTTAAGCTCAAAATGGCTTTCTTCCATTAAAAACTGCGATTTTAAAAAACTTATCTGTAATTGTGCCATCATGTTGACGTCATGAAATCCTTTATGACGCTCACCTCGGGGTGTTGATCAGTCGTTTGAAGTTTCATGCTTGTACGCCCAGCAGTTTTGGAGGAGTTAAGTGTAAGTACGCAAGTACTTACACACGAATGTACAAAGCAAAAATTTGTCGTTTATTGTAGATGTGACGTCATCACAACGTCGTCGACCACTCATGAAAATTGTCCTGGTGTGGTAATCAATCGTGCTCAGTTTGATATTTGTACGCCCAATAGTTTATAATAAACAAACAAAAACAAAACATGGAAAAAGATCTTTGCTTTTTATTATAGATGTGATAAAATGGTCTTTCAGGGTCTAATAAAAAGGTGATTTGATTTGGCTGCTGTCTATAAAACTGCGCACAGCCGGTGATGGTAAAAGAATAAACCCTCGGCCCTAAGCTAGCGGATGCTTTCCAAACTTTCTAGATCAGGACGACGGCCTTTCAAAAATATTGAGATAAAATTTCTTCAAAAAGCAAGACGTTGGCAGCACGCTTTTCAAACTGCGCACGGAATCGTTCGAAAGTGTGCCGCGCAATTTATATGAACTCACTGACGTCATTGGACAAAAAATTGGGCGATGAAATTTTCCTTTGTCATTGCTGTTTGCTGCTGTAGATACTTGGCAGGTGACAAAACTACATGAAAGTAACAAGCCTTCTTGCTGTAGATATGGATAAGCATGAAAGAATAAACGTTATGCTGAATAACTTGTAATATGTTGTAATACGAATTGTAGGAGCTGGTGTTAGCCTGTTAAAATATTAATTTAATTAATTGATATTAAGGCATATAGGCTAACTGCTGTCAGTTGAACAAAATACCACTTACACGACCGGTGTCGTTCCTATTACAACTCTTCAGGTGGACTCAGGTATTGAACCGACGATCACATGAATTGCTTTGTAACAATAATAATCTCGGAAATATTCTTGTTATTTTCCCATGTCGACGTAGTTTTTCTGTTTTAATCATTGTTTGCGGTATTTCCCCGTATACAAACTGTCGCTTATTTATTTTATTCTCTTAAGCTTTTTTATTGGTACAGTAGTTATTTCCTGTATTCCCCCGTAGACAAACGTTTTCTGATTTATTTTCTATGCGTTTTTATCGGTTGTTTTTTGGTTAGCGGTTTCCAAGTATTCCCCCGTTTTCAAACCTTTTCTTGTTAATTTTTGGTTTCTAGTAATTTTGATTGGCTAAAATATTTGGGAACTTTATTTCGGTTACGTACGGATGGAAAGAATATATACGGGTGGGTCATTTTAAAAACTCAGAGAGACGAAAGCAGACGACAGAAAAGAGAAGAAGGGAAGTGAAGAGAAGCGAGAAGTGTGAAGAATTACAAGGCAAGGGCCACGTACTACTGTAGCAGCTCTCTGTGACATCATAGTCATTGTGTTGTGTAGAATTGCTGTGTTTTCGTTTTTCAGCAGTCAGTAAAGAAATATCTAACAAACGGTTGTGAGTTATAGCAGAGAAGCTAGATAGGTGACCCCGACGTTCCTTGTAGTGATTTGGAAAGTTTACCATGCTATAGGGAAGGGGCACTATTGGCTGGTACAAGTGTGGTGTTGGTGATTGTCTACTTGCGAAAGCTTACAAGTCAATAGAGTTGTGTTGTTAAACTGTTAAAGAGTGGGCCGGCAACCTAGCTTCTCAAGCGTAAGTGCTTAGGCCGAAGGATAAGGTAAAGAAGGTAGCGGTTGAACTCTACTGAGCTAATTTTCAAGTCGCCGAATCATCATCTGCCGTTCACCAAGGTACAGGGCGGGTGACTTAACCGTATTCGGCGACATGCTTCATGCGGTTTATACCATTCGGCCATCGGTCCTTTCAACTGATGCTGTTAATATTAAGTTTATATATTGTGCACGCTCACTACAGTGAGCTTGATGCGATATATGCTTTAATTCCCTGCCAAGTCATCTTATAATAATAATCACTGCTGCGCAAGACATCAAATTTGCGCTGACCAAGCATGGTACTGGCAGTGGATGAAGAGAATTTGCGGACGTAAGCTTCTTTGATGGTCCTTATGTGGTTTGAGCGGAGCGAGTACTCCAGGTTCACCTAAAATTTTCCGAAAAAGTGCCACATCAAACATCTCGTAAAAACAAAATGACCCCAAAACATACTCCTCTTGTCTTATTATGTTGTAGCGGCTTGGTGGCTGATGGTAAGATAGGATTGGTTGCCTATCGAAACACGCCTCGCCTATACAAGACTAGACTTTCACCTATCGCCGATCACTATGCTTGCAGGAAGATTCGACTGGTTTATTCACGCTTGATGGATAAACATCGAGTAAAAACAAACAACTCATTGAACAACCGAATACTGAATGCTGAGTCAAAGGTAGTGCGGGCAATTTATATACACGTAGCGGTGACGTAATAATCAACCGCTACAATGTGATTTAAGCCAAAACACCCAAATGTTTACAAAATCTTCTAAATTATAACTGTTTAGTTTTAACCAGTGATGGGATTCAGGGGGTTCGCACGGGTTCGTGCGAACCCGCTCTTGGCGTGTCGTGATAATCAGCGAACCCGTTCTTGTTTTTTGTTATAGACCTTAGACGACCGCAGCAAATGGGCTTTCTAAAATGAGGGAACCTGTTGTTAGTGAGTTTGATACAAAAGGGAACCTGTTCTTAAAATTTTAAATCCTATCACTGGTTTTAACCTGAACTTTTTATTTCACACTATGTTGCATTACTTGCCAAAGTCACCAAACTTATACGATACTACGTTATTATAGCGTGCTGTAGGCCTAACCCTTTACATAATTTCGTTTTCAACAAGTTAACCTACTAACGCAAGGGTTGCATCACCTAGATTTGTTTTAAAAACTTCTTTGGAAATGTTTCTTGTAAAGTTGAAACAACTACATAATCTCGTGTTTTAATTTATCAACATGAATTTTCCATGCAAACTCATTCGGTCTGTTGCTGTTGAAAGTCGTGGCATTATATCTGCACAGCAGCAGATTTCAGCTTATTGTGTTTATTTGATTACTGTACTTGAAATTCACACATCTGCCTGGATAGCGCAGCGCCTGCTTCCAACGCAGTAGGTTTTAGGTTAAAACCTCGTCCAAGTATTACCAAAAGATTTTTTAACACTGGAAGAGCCAAGATTTGCAACTACCTAGAAGGACCAAACGCGTCAATTGACCCCGCGCTTTCGTGGCAAACTGTGTGCGCTCCGTATCAATTTTTTAGCCTTTTCTGAAGCAAACTGGTCACAGCTAGGTAGTTATAGAATTGCTAAGAATCAAAAGAATCGAAACAAATATTTTTCCAATATTTTCGAAATAAAGGACTAGCATTGTGTGCTGTAACACTTTCCACACATGGGTTGTGCACCAATTTTTGACACAATGCAAACATCGATTGTTTTCTTTCTGCGCAATTTAGCAAAATATCTACTGCTGTATTTTGTTGCAGGCCCTCTCAGATCGTCACACTCTTTTCTGTGCAGTTATTGGGTGGCAGGAGAGGCTGTCGTTGCTGCTGTAGATTTTGCAAGAGGTGAAGAAACTACAGCATTATGCTCACTTTAAGTGAGCTTTTTACTTGTTTTTGGTTTGTAGGCTCTAGAGGTGATGCTGGGTTTGCACACGGCTGTGCAGATAACCCAGCTGTTTATTAGAGCCATGCAATGACGTAGTAAAAGACACAGGACACCTAGCAGCTTTGACTAAGTGTACCTTTATGGTGTCATGGTTCATTTGCTTCTCCTTCAATTAGTTTGGATTTTCCCTCGGATATGATCGAATCGTCCCCACCAAGCTGCATTACTTTTCTGCGACTCTCAATGAAAGACCCAAAGAATGAAATAGTTATCGCAACTGAAGTAGAAGCCTTGCTTGAATAAGGGAGTTATTAGATACATTGCCACCTCCGTTCTCAAGCTGGCATTTCCGCTTTTGTCAAGTCTTTTTTAAATGAGGAAATCCGTTGTATAGGTACCGTACTTGCTTTCTACATCGTCAACTATCAAAAATTGTATGCCCAACTTGTGGGTTTGTTGCCATTTATTGGATAAAGTTACTCCATTGCCTTGCGAAGAAGCAGTTGCTCATCCATGGCTATTTTTATGTCGGAATTGTAGGCCCCTGGTAAAATTCTTTATGACTAAATTCTATAGCAAAGATGGCAAGCAGAATTGATCTCTTTGTAAATTCCTTCTTCTTTCAGTTTTCAGGAACTATATAATTTCCCAGAATCTCCAACGTGGCATAGTTGCATTGAACAAGAAACATCCCTAAGATCTATGTGACATGCTGTTATAAGCAAAGTCCTACCACCAACTTCGCCACGTGCCACAACAAGTCCCACAAATTTTTCCAGTTCAATCAACTTTACCCTCCAGTTATTTGCAGAGACACAATGTCCCTCGGCAATTGTGCATTTCAGAACATTTCTCAGCACGAGCTGAATTAGATGCAAAATAAAGAAAAAGAACTATAGCCTTTCAACGGGATGCGGAAAATAATGTAGGTTCCGCTTGACTTATAACAACATTTTGCTGTGATAGTCTTCCTGTAGTAATTAGGAAGGGGGTTGATTGCCACCAGTATGAGCCATCTTTGTCCATCATCATTACTGCCACCTGGATTACGCGTACCATCATCTGTGTGAGTTGTTGCTTCTTGTTCTGAGATAATCGTCGTCAGAATCAGCTCCTCCTCATTCTAAAGATCTGCAATCGCATCTTCTTGCTGCATTAGAATCGAAATCCGAGAATTCACGATCAGAAGCGTCTAAAACAATACTTTGCAACAGCTGTAATGCTTGAAAAGCAGCAAACCTTTTACAAATTTTACACGCCAAGAAGATACTGTGTCATTGATTTATTTAAATTTTGATCAGTGAAAACACAATCACCGTCAAGAGATTTTGCTAAATAAGCCTACTTGTTAGACTAATTATTTATCTGATTATTATCTAATAGATCTATCGAATCTATTGATCATCCAATTATCTGGTTAGCGTTATCTATGCACAAATGCGCGCTGCTGATCTTATTTCGTCATCGCTGCAGAAGAACTGCCGTACCTTAAAAAAATGAAATATGCAAGGATGAAGGAAGCGAAATGGAACAGCAACTATGCATCGCCTATTCGCTCTGAGTGGGAGAGTGTTGGGCAGTGACAAAGACAAAATGTGCTAGTATTTTAACCCTTTAATGAACGCCTGTTGAGTCAATTGATGCGCTTGGTCCTTCTTGGTAATGCAGTAATTTTCTCAATAACTTTTGATCCCTTAATCACTAAATTGGGTCAGAGTGCATCTAACAATGAAAAAATAAAAGTCAGGAAGATGAAGCCATAACGTTTTGCAAAACACAATCTATAAGCATTTAAAAATGAAAATTCGTCATTTAACCAGCTTGGTCCTTCGAGTGTTAAGCACTATCATTCAAAATTTCTCAGCTTGACATTCAGCCGTTGGGAATAACGTGAAAAGAAGCTAGGAAGTTTTCTGTTTTGTCTTTGTAAAAGGTACTTTAATCGAATTCCTGCAGTTTTGCGCGGCAAAAAGATGGTGGGGCCTAGCAGTTTATTCTTTGTGATAGTCAATACCGACTGAACACTACCATACGCATGTATTAACAGCCACACAACAATTTGTGATGTGTAACTGTGCATTAAATTTATTGATGTGCTGCTTCTGCACTTCTATTCAAATCTCGAATTTATTAAGTGTAGGCCTAGAAACTGTGTCTTTTATCGATTGATGCCGCGATTTTTATCTATTTTCACCTGTTGATTTGGCACTTTTTCGGAAAATTTTAGGTGGGCCTGGAGTACTCGCTCCACTCAAATTACATAAGGACCATCAAAGAAGCTTACGTCCGGAAATTCTTCTCATCCACTGCCTGACTGTTAGTACCATGTTTGGTCAGCGCAAGTTTGATGTCTTGCGCAGCAGTGATTATTAAACTCGTATTTTGATTGCAGTCCGCTAGGTAGAGCTCTGCATCAGCCTTAGCTTGTTTCCACATTCGATTAGTTTCATGCTTGAGTGCTTTTCACGCGCGCGTAAAGGCGGCGAGAGACAACGAAACATTTGTTTGTTTTCGTCAATAAGTTCAGTTGAATTGGGCAAGGTAATTGAATTTATAGAAAAGTTGAGATGAGAATTTCGCTTGGATTTGCTAAAGAAATAACGTGTTGTGATGTAACCAAGCGCGCCGGGGGTTATTGAGCTGTTTGAGCGGCACCAGACGACGAGCCAACTTTTTATAAATTTTGGCAAACGCAAGTCATGCCTGGAGTAATTCTTAGTATTTCCGCTTGGTGAAAGCGCTGTCAGTTTACCATACCAACAGAAAGATAGATCGATTGTTAAGCATCCGAGCTTGGCAAGGCGCTGTCAGTCTAATTTACAGATTTATGATCATAGACCTGGATATAATTTTTTGAAGACCAGACAATTAAGATTACAAACAAAATGCGTGTCATGAAGGAAAGTGTTGGCTGCGAGAGTTGAAATATCGTTAATTCTTTGTAGTGCTCGGAATACTTCAAACACCTTTCAGCTGAACCACGGCAGTTTTTGTTGCTGGCTGTTTCAAGCATAGGACAAAATACAGTCGTTCAGTTAGTGTTGATTCTTTCCGAGAAGCAGGCACACACTAGCTTCGCCTGTTTGCTTTACAAGTAGTGACAGGAACACAATTCTTTGCATGTAACGTAGGCTGGCAAGTAGTCGGCTGTTACCTGGGTTTTCGAAGCGAACAAATCAATGGCAGGATTGGTTAAAAATTGATTTCAACAGTTTTACGATTGGCGGCAACAGCAAAGCAAAGATGTAAAATTAAATAAATGTTGGTATTGCCTTTTTTAACACAATTACCAAGCTGTTGCTAGAGGGTGCGGTGAGGGTTAAAATGAGTAAGGCCAACACATCTTTTGAATTTGCTTTGGAGGACCTTTGATACTTTTTGTAAATACTGTAAAGTGTATTTAATTAGCTAAAGAAGAATCATGGCACTCTAGCGAAATAAGAGCTGACCTGCATCGGTGGTAGGCAAACGGTGTCGACAGGGTGCATGAATATCAGGGAAAATAGCCGCCAAGAGACTGAAAACCCCCCATAAGGGTCAAAATCACCGCGCTTCCGTAGACAACCTGAACAGCTCATGATATGATGTTAAAATTTGGGCAACCATTTTTTCACCAAAAACACAAAGTCCTGACTATATATTTTACGAACTTTGTCTTTAGTCCAATAATTTCCGAATACTACTACTAAAGTGTGGAAATTCTTCAGAATTCCACGGATTAGTCCTAACCAGGGATGCGGAAGCGGTTATTTTTCAAACGCTTCCGCTTCCACACCTATCGCTTCCGCTTCCACCGCTTCCACTTCCACCAACAAAAAACGACCGTTGACAATTTCTTTTAAATTTTGTGGGTCTTTAGCCTCCTTTCTCCTACACTTTATCATTTTCAGAAGACAAAAACCTTCATTTATTGCTATTACTTTATCTACTTCGCTTGAGATTATTGTTCCAAACTACTCTGTGTTTGTTTTTCTTAGATATGAGAGCTCGTGTTGAATGTAGAACAGTGCTTTTCAATCTTTTTGTCATCGTGGAGCTCCTAATGTACTTTCGCGTTTGTCACGGAACTCCCACTAACAAAAATTTAGAAATGACGAACTGCTTGCAATAAAATCAAATATTTCGTTACTACAATTCAAAAAATAATTAAACACTTCAACAAATTGACAGTTATTACAAGTTCCTTCACTACTTACAACTACATTTACAACAGTTAACCTAATGCTTCTCAGATCTAAATCGTATGACCACATATCACAGCTCTCGACAATAACCTGTCGTCACAACAACAACTTACACCGTATAGCGTTGATTTTCCATCTCTATCCTCAACTAACTCTGACTTTAAGTTGACTTTAACTCTAATCATCATTACCGACTTTCTGTCCGTCCCCAAAACACGTATTGACTCCGATCTTTTTGGATAGTGAAGTGCGAAATTTCTGTCGTATATAGAGTATGTACATGTAAAACGAGCAAAATTGAACTGCACCAATCAACAGCCGCATCAACGTGGTGGTGCGGTCCTCAACCCGTTTGGGTTGGGTCAAAATGGCTGTTGGCCTTCCCGAGGGTTCCAGTTACCCCAGGTACTCCCCTCACACAAACCATTTTTTCGCCGTGCAGCCCCCTGAACGACCGCAGAAGGGTAGCACGCAGCCTCTTTAAAATCGGCCTGTCTTCTCCTGCCTTTTTCTTGCCCGTCTTCTCATCCTTCTCCTTCTCCTGATGAGTGGCAACGTTCATCCAAACCCTTGTGCTGTCTTTCCCTGTTTAGTGTGCACTGGAAATGTGACCTGGCGGGGTAGGTCAGTGCAATGCTGCACATGCTCTAATTAAGTTCATTTAAAGTGCTCACTACTTTCCTTTTCTAGATTCAGAACTCTTGGCAGCTCTCACTCCTGGAGCTGCCCTCCCTGCTTTTTTTGGAGATGCTACACCTACCAGCAGTGTGACTTCCTCCTCGAACTCCTCTAGCTAGTATACCTTCACTGCTCAATCTGGCCCTCTTCTTCTAATGCAGCACTCGCACTCCACCCTCGCTTTCAAACTTCTTTTCCTTTTTCCGCCCACTTTGTATCTTCTCGCTCTGCACCCTCACCACCGCTTCATGCTCCTGGCTGTTTCTCTTTACCTCCTGCTTTCTCTTCCCCTCCCTAACTCTCTTAGGGTTCTTCAATGGAATGCTGGGGGTCTCCGAGCCAGGAGCACTAAACTAATACTCTTTATTTCGTCTCATCCCGTTGACCTTATTTGTATCCAGGAATCTAACCTCAATTTATTTTCCTCTTTCCGGATCCCTGGATTCTCTGCTCTGCAATCCCATGGCACTCACTCCCGATCTGGTATTTTTTCTACTGATGTCGCAGATGCTAGCGGTGGCGTCATCATTTTCATCAAGCAGTGCTTATTCTTCTCTGAGCTTTCTACCTCCTCTCTTTCTTTGCTTGGCCCCTACTCTGATTATGTAGAGGTCAACATCTCTCTAAACAACTTCTCCTCGCTCTCATTTCTTAATGTTTATGCTCCCCCCATTCGTTCTTCTACGAAGGATAGCAGAACCAATTCTTTTCTCTCTCCATTCTTCCCTCCTATGTGGAAGCGGAAGCGGTGGATTTTTCGCGCTTCCGCTTCCACAGAAAAAGTACCGCTTCCAGCTTCCGCTTCCGCTTCCACATCCCTGGTCCTAACCTAATTGTAATTTTTACTCCAACCCTAACCATAACTGTAACTTTACCCCAAATTAACCCCAACCCTAATTGCTGATCAGCGATGGGGATTTGGTTAGAGCGTCCGCTTTGTAGACGGTAAACCTGGGGTTCATTCCTCTTGTCGAGTCATACCAAAAGACCCTAAAAATGGTATCAATAGCTTCCCTACTTGGCGCTCGGCATTTATAGGAGGTTGTGAAGAACAAGCCGGCAAGTTCGCTTGTTGTGTCCTTCGGAAAGACACTTAACTGGACGCCCCACCTTTACGTGGAAGACAGGTGGCCCAAACACCTCTGAAATAGCAACTCTCAAGCAAGTGCGGACATACCGTCCAAAACATAGCGATACAATTCGCTTGCTCGTGAATGGAGGATAAATATGGTAAACAAAAAAAAAAAATTTCCCGGCTTCAGTAGAATTCAATTCTGTAGAAACATTGTTGATGGAACCGCAGATTTTCTTCCATGACTTCCTAGTAGTTGTCCACACTGCCAAGCATTTTTTAATTCTGCCAACTCCCTAATATTAAATAAAAACTGCATAATGTAATTTCTTATGTCACAAATCGCAGCAATCGAATTTAGTGAAGGCTGAGACACGTGAAAAGCATCGTTTTGGTAAAACAAATAAACCAACAAGGATAAAATTTAGCCTATGAAACCAACCCAAATGATTCGTAGCATCCAGGTAATCAATATCTGTTGTATTTTCAGTATAATAACAAAAAACTGTGCTGGTAAAAATTTTGACCCAACGACAAATTGTAACTCAATAACTTTGACACCTTTCGTTATTTTGCCATAAAATTAAGTTTGTTTACGTTTCATAAACTTCCGACATGGCAGGATAATGATGACTTCATTGACGTTTGGTTGCAGTTATTGTAACGCAAAGCTGAACGCAAGATATCAATCAGCAAGCAAGTTAGGTCGTAGGGTTAAGGAGCGGTGTAATGAGAAAGAATGAAACTTTTCCTGAGCTTCTTATCATTGATTTAGGCGCTTTGATTGACACATCAACTAATTGTTTCATATTCTTTCTAATTAAGATTTTTTTCCAATCCTCTTACTCGCCTGCTGCAACGCGACCATTCTCTTGTTTGTTTTGCCGATTCAATGTTTCATTCAATATTTCGCTACGCCTGGAGCGATGCCGGATAAAAATAAAATTAAAACAAGAATCAAATTCCAATCAGCAATGCAGCAATTCTTGCCTGCTGGAGTATGGCGCGCGCTATCGGAAAAGCGTGCAACATTGATGTGAATATCTTGAGGCATACGCGCAAAGTTGATCTCGACTTCCGCTCCTGTTTGCCGCGGATGAGCTCTGGATGTTTCCTGCTCAAAAGCGACATGTAGTGTTGGAATCGTATCAAATTATTACAAATTATAATCTTTAGCCTACTAAAATTATTACAAATACTAATTGACCGAGTTATGAAATCAGAAACTTTGATTGTTTCCGACCATAAAAGAAAGCACAGCCTACTTCTCTAACAGTAGGTATTATCGCCACACATGATTCAACTCATTGTTTAATAGCGATTTTGGCGTAAAATGACTGCCTTCATGCATGACCTAACTCATTGTTAAATTACCATCTTGACATGAAACAGCCACAGCTCAAGCATGTCGGAGTTGCATAGGTTTTGTACCTCTGACCAAACCCAACTAAACTGCGAAACTTTGACGTAAGCGGCGTAACGATGCAGTCCGTCTCACTCACGTCGCCGCAGTTGTTCACAAGTACAACGTTAAAGGCGCAACAGAAACGCGGGGAACAACTGCTTGCTGCTCACGTGACGTGGAATGAGACGGTCACGTGGGACTTCATACACTCGGCAAGGTTTGTCGTCACAAACCAGAGCTGCCATTAATGGTCAAGCGGTCGCACTCCTCTCCATTTTGTTGTTTCAGATTTTGTAAATATTTTTAAATAGCATTGCTCTAAGCAATTATAACCGCGCGATGTCCATTGTTTAAAACAATTTGTTCAGGTGAGTTGTGGTGAAACCATCAGTTTTGGGGAGATCCGAGCGAACGACCCGAAACGAGTCGCTGTAAAAAAAGACTCGATTTGACTCGGCACTCGACACCCGTGCTTCACCAGGTTTGAATAGCGAAGCTACTCACCCAGCGTGTCGTAAGAGGCGACACTTGGGCACCCACCGACGGCGGTCCACCATATCGCTAAGGGGCTACCAGTCTGTAATTTTCATTCATCATTGGTTTGATAACCGGTGCGATGGCGTAGTGGGTAGAGCGTCCGCTTCGCAGTCGGTAGACCTGGGGTTCATTTCCCACGTCGAGTCATACCAAAATACTTTAAATAAAAGGTATTCACAGCTTCCCTGCTTGGCGCTCAGGATAAAAGGGACAGTGTGGAGAACAAGCCTCCTAGCTTGCTTGTTGTGTCCTTGGGCAAGACACTTAACGGGATGCTTCGATTGCTACGTGGCAGACGGGTGTTGGGGCCAAGCAGTCGACCGTCATGGTGGCCCAGTCTAACGAAAGACATGCAAACCGAGCATGAGCTCATACGCATGAATGAGTGAACTGGTTTGAAATGGGCAGCCACTTTTCCCCTTGCCTAATTTAATTAGATTTGCAGCATGAATCTGGAAAATGGTTTCATGCCGTGCCTCCATCCCAAGGAAGAGGAGGGGAAACCACAACAACAACAACAACAACACCATTGACTTGAGTCAAGACGCGACTAGTCTGCTGATAATGAAATTACTTGCTTGAAAAAATTTTTTAGCTTACAAAGAATGTTTTCTTAAAAAATTTTTCCACGAAAATTTGTGCGTTTAAGAATAATCACGCAACCATATGCGTTTAAGTATGCGTAATTAATTTAGTGCGGCCAATTAGATTTGAGTTAGCAGCATGGCGATCTGATGCAAATCAACACAAACGCAAGTACAAAAAACAAAGAAAACGTATCATTGACTAAGACAGATTTGCATAAAACGTTCCTTAATTAAAATGATATAGTGCAGTTGCAAAGTGGTGGCCCTAACTACAATAGTAGGACAGTCAGATCCTACTTTGTGTTTAAGAACGATGCGGGAGCAGCGACAGTTGAGAGATGCTTGTTTGCATCTCAAGGCCGAGAACCGAGTGGCTTTTTCCAGTTTAAAGTCTTACATCAAGAACAATAATTCAAATACATCCCAATAAGCAATATGTATTTGCTACATCTTATGGACGCACCAACAATTAAATTCTTTTACAATAAAGCCTACAAAAAGTTTTCAAAACGGATAACTACGTAATAAAGAACATAAGAAATCTAATCAAAACCTTCAAAGTGATAATAGGTTACGGAAATTTTATAGTATCCAGGTCTCTATGCTATTGCACATAACTTTGTTTGTGAACATGGAAAAGTTAAACTGACACTCCATATCTTGATGTGGTTGGGATCGACAGCGCTCGCCGCCGTAGCTTCTCACGAAAAACCGCCGACTCGTTGCATGTGACTTGAATGACCTCATAGGCTTTTGTAGATTTGCTCTTGGGTGAAGCACGTTATGGGAATTATCCCTGCTTCGTTGCAGCCATGATGTGGTGGAAATGCATTGAGCCAGCAGTTTAGGCTACTCAGAAGTTAGTCTCAACACAAGTTACTCTATGCCGAACCACAAAGGTTCTACCGTGATCAGTGGATGAAAATGCGATAGCTATGATAAAATGTGCTGAGATAAAATGACTGAAGTAGATGTCAATCAGATATCGAGATAAACACTTGAGTGAACCTTGAAAAGCAGCTTTCGTGGTGTAGTGGCGTGTAGTTAGAAACTTAGACAAAGTTGTTTTGGTATTTTTCATAAAAGCCATCTGAGATTTGATGTACTGCATTGCTGCAGCAAAATGCGAGGGTGTAGTGATAGATACACCCTGAATCTGATCTTTAAAGCCTCCTAAGAAGCGGAAAAAAGAGCGTAACTTGGAAAATAACAAACTTTGTATTAGCTACTGCTTTTACTGCAATAAATGTTTGCTTGACAACATCAGCATTTGCCTGAACGAGATAACACTCGTCAGCTTATTTTTGTATATTGCGAGTAATTTATTGGTTTTTGAAAAGATAGTTTGTAGTAGGGCTACAATATATAAAGATTACTTGAAAGAGAATTTTTCCGAAGCATTTAGTCTGCGTTTAACTTTCTGGTAGCCTGTTATTCAGGGCAAGCCATCACATAGAAATTACGAAAGTGGATTGTGTTTAATAAAAGAGGTAGCCACCTCTGAAGAAAGTCAAAGCCTTTTTCAAAATCAGAGCGTTGTTTCAAAACATCTTTTTCTCTGAACAGTAGTCATAGATCAAAAACTTTGGAAATACAGTATGATGTTTCTAAAATCATAAAATGTTACATTTGTGAGCTCCGATTTTAAGTTTTTTCGTTTTTGAATAAAAAGTTCAAAAATCTGGGAATTTTGATATACTTTTTTTTACTTCTCATTTCTGTAAACGAGTAAGTACCGCAGTCCAGCAATAAGTTATATACCGATTTCTCTTTTCTGCTTTTAGCACCTAGTAGGCCTATAGATAAAATGAAAACAAAGGATTAATTTTCTATTTGATAGTAGTGTTTCGCGAGCACATAGGAAGTAATAGCTCAGTCTAACGTAATAACTAATTGTCATGTTAAAAACACAAGATATTTCTCGGTAATTGATAACTAAATATGATAAGACGTTGGCTGACAATTAACCCTTGGAGGGATAATGTATCACATATGTTACATGATTGTTAATTGTTATATCATTATGACGTAATAACCATTTTTCTGAAATTCATTGTAATTTTGTTGCCACCAAATAATTAAGGAATTGTCTTAAATTTTATGAATTAGAATCTTATGATCCTTGAAGGTTAAGTTGCTAGTTAAAACCTCGTGCGTTCTGCGTAGTTGTTAGGTTGTTCGGAAAATAGTGGCCGATTTTAGACACAAAGTTTTAATGATGAAATAAATGACAATTTGATGTTTAAATTAGTCAAAGTATGAACCTTGAACAGCCATACATCTTTGCCATCTATCAAGAAGATCAATCATTTATGCCACGTCGATAAAAATCTTGTGACTTAAAAGCTAAGAAATTTATGAAGGCAGATTCGACCTCTTCTTTGATTTTGAAAGATTTGTTGCTTAAAAAGTTGTCTAGATGCTTGAAAAAATGGTAATCTGTAGGAGAAAGATCAGGAGAATAAGGCGGGTGTGGTAGGGTTTCATATCTCGGGTCTCTAAGCTTTTGTACAGTCATTCTTGCCACATGAGGACATGCATTGTCCTGGAGCAGAATTGGACCGTGCCGATTTACCATTGCAGGCCACTTTTCCTGTAAACGACTACGCATTTCGTCCAGTTGATTACAGTAAACCTCAGCTGTGATGCTCTGATTGGCATTCAGAAAACTCTAATGAACCCACCTTTTGCACACCACCAGATGATCATCATGATTTCATTGCTTGTGAAATGAGCTATAAAAAGATTTATGACTTTATGAACTAATAAGGCTCATTCTTAATCGGAAATACACAAGACATTCATAAGAGAACCAATTTAAAAACATATCACCTAAAATCGGCCATTATCTTCCGAACAACCTAAATATTAAAAAAAGCACTTGAAGGTAATATCTCCTGCTTGGTACAGTTCTTGTGATAGAAATACGCTGTTTCGGTATCCCGCGCTCTCCGCAGCAATTATTAAAAAATCACAGGAAACTAAATGGCAAGTGTTGGAAGTGTTAGAAGGACTTGAGTCGTGGCAAAAAAAAAATATTCAACTTGAATCGAATTGTTTGGACGAAATGATTCGACATTAATGTCATGTGACTCGACTCCAAACTCGAACTCAAGCGACTCGTTTCCTACACTGGAAACCATCATCGTCCACACGCCTTATCAGGGGACTGCAGGTAGAAAATTCCACAAGAAAATGGTCAGAGGGACTCCACTGCGGCAACATCGTTGTAGAAGGCTTGCTTGCTTGTCATGTTCTATTTCGAATCCCCCTCACAATCTAATTTAAGAAAAAGTAATTTGTGGTGTTTGCAATTGAGAATAATGACTCAACCAATTATATCGAGATTTTGCGTTGATGGAGAGTGTATGTCATCATAACCATCCGTCTCAATATCCAAAGTGTGATGGGGGGCGATGCAATCTTTTTATCTTGGCAACTTCTACCAGCACTCTCCTAGACTAATCTTTACTTGATTGTCCATCATTTCTTTTCATGTTGTCCATTGCACGCATGGAGCTTTTTTGCCTGCTAGGGGGTAGTGGGTACGTCATCCGCACCCTCCTGTTTTCTTGTTTAGTTCAAATGCAAAGCAAATACGTGGTCATGGGCAGAGCCGGGGAAGATTGTTGCTGCATTGCTATCGGTGTGACTGTCGCGTAATGAGGCGATGATTGAGAAGGTGAAAAGTCATCACCATGGGCGTGGGTGTAAGGGGTTGACGTTGGCGGGAAGGACACGGAAACCTGAAAATATTCAGAACAAAGTTTTTTGCATATTTTTGAGTGTTTAGCCAAATAAGTGTCGTTGTGAAATATTGTTCTAGTGAGAGATTTGCATGATTTTTAGCACTACGTTTTAAGCGTCACGGGAGGGCGGTCTTCTCCGCCCCCAATATTCCTTACCGTCGTAGCATTCGTCGTGACGTTTATTCGAAATCTAACCTGTATTTTTTTTACAGCGCAATGTGGAAAGTATTATTCGTAATCGTCATTACCTTATTTCAACCAATCACAACACAAGAAGATAAAAGTAAGTACTCGCCGACGTCACCTCATAGTGAAATGTACTCTGTTCTTCTCGCCATAAAAAAGACTTGTTCCGGTTTTTTCATCATTTTATCCAGTGATAAAATTGAATCTAGCGTTAATTTAATACTTCCACGAATTGTCAGGTTGACCAAGTCTCTGTGAACCTAACAACCATGATGATGTCATCTGCTTTGTTGCAATTACTGGCAACAATCAAACAAAAGCTGGTTTCTTAGTATTAACCTTTACTTTTTGGACAAACACATTCCATCAGCCTTGCTATGAAATCCATTTTTATTGGTGATTGAAAGTTGGTGCGCTGGAGGTCGGCGTGGGGTTCGAACAGCTATCCCGACACTCACAGAAAGCGCCATGTAACGCGACATGAGGTTCGGATGCCATACATTAAGCGGCTCTGATTAGGAAGGAGCACGACAGCCGTGTGGTGCCCTCGGATCCGTATTTGAGTTGTTACCGCGAACTTGCTTTCTGTGACATCACAGTGCGCAGTGGATAGAATGCATCGAGCATCGCACGATCGTTCGCAACAGCTGCAGTGGCGATGATGACGTAATTGCTTTTCGAGTCTGCGACAAGATTACAGCTGCTACAGTCACGTGATAGATATTTCCCACCACTCAGATTTGTTGATTATATTACGACAGGCTTTGACATAACATTTATTTATGCAAATTGTGACGTCTTGAAATTTCATATAGTGATTATGACGTTGGTATAATGTGTAGCGTCGTAGTAACTGCCTCAAAGGAGAAGCATTGTGTATTTATTGATTGTTGCGACACAACACCATTGTTTATGAATCATAACTAACATTGTTGTTCCAGGTTCTACCTGCGCTGCAGTGACTGGCTGGTCGTATGCCGGCAGCTCCGTGAATGGTTGCTCGGGAGCTACATCGCCTGGTGATTGCATCAAGGCGGGGGAGGAGTGCCAGTGGTGCGCTCAGGCGGTGGGTAATATGTTCAATTGCGTGACGTGCAACAGCGGAGCGCGCACATCGTCGATATTTGTTATCCTGACCCACGATTCCTTCGTCACAATCAACCGCTTTTGCATTGCGCGTCGATGACGTCATGCAATTTAGGCTAGCATGACGGTGGATAATGTTTCCCAGATTTCAATCTTGCTCTGCTCGCTTTACGCGATGAACTTGCGATAAATCTGCGGTTGCCTGGGGCGACCGCTATTTAGCGTTTAATCGCGCCATTGAAAATGTTGCGAAAACACAGGAATTTTGACAATTTTAAAGATCATCTCTATTGATGTTTATTTTCCGAGATTCTCAAGAACAGCGGTTTCAAGTTCAGCGTTTCAGCTACGCTTTTCACCGAGATAGTAGCGATAGAATAAAGCGGGTGTGTGTGTGGGAGTTAAGAAATTCCAACTTGGCAATGCTGCAAGTCCTTCACCGATAAAGTTTGCCACTTTAGTTGAAAATGCGTCTTTACAAAAATAATATTTCGAATCGAGATTCTTGTTTTCGAACTTGATGAAATTCGGTCTGAAATAGATCTTGCATCAAACATACGCCGGCCCCCTCCTTGCCACTGAAGAGCGATATTTTCATCAAATGTCGGATTGTTTTATGATAAAGAACGTGATAGCTACAGGCGATGTAGAAGGTCAGATGAATGAAGTTGCGCGCTAATGCATTCACCGCGTAATCGCGCTGAGACGTTGTTGTATGCAACGCACCGGTAACGAAGGAATCCGTGGCGGGCGCGGTGTCGTCAGTTGCTGCGGGGATTGATTTTTTTTCTAGAAAGCTGCACAACTTTAGCATATCTGATGGCGTATTGAATCCGAGGGCAAATAAATCCACTTTTGCTCTACTAATCTTTGAGGCATCGCGCGTTTTGGCGGCATCGCAGGATTGAAGACAGGGAGCCGATCTTCGGAGCCTCCGTGTTGCTTTAGTTAAGAATTTTGTCAACAAATTGTTTTTTGTTTAATATAATTTAAAACTTTTTGTTTAGGATTTCAGCGACCCCCGCTGCAACAAAGAAGGGGTCCTGAAGGAACAATCCTGCCAGGACATCCAGAGTGTGAAGTCGAGCGTGACCTTGCGAACAGCAGGAGCGGGAAACAGATTTGATGTTCGTAGTGCCCAGGTCAGTTGGTATTGTGACATCATCAGAAAAACGTTTTCCGATATTTTTGGTCACTTTTTGTAGTAATGTAACAATGCGGCATTCTCCTGCGGACGTTACCGCTCCGGCCCGGCCGCGCCTGTGGTCTCGCTTCAGTTTTTTTCCTACCTTCACTGAAATAAGCGTTTCTCTGAGACGCCATTAATCATTGATGCTTAACAGGCCAAAATACGAGCGGGCGGATGGGTCAAAGTCCCATTCAAGATCCAGGAGCCTGAGATCTACCCGGTGGATCTCTACTACCTCATGGATACCTCATTTAGCATGAGAGATGATCTTAAAAATGTCAAGTACCTTGCTGACACCCTGGGTGAGTGACGTAGGAAAAGAATGACATTTTCGCGCATAGTGATTGTATTCCAGGTGCGGAGTGTATTTTTTGCTTAACTTTTGTTTGAAAAAGTTACAAGGACAAAAAAGGAGGATTGAATGAGTTTATTATTCTTCCAAACACCTCCGAGTTGAGATTATAATCATTAGTCAGGTGAGGAATTGAGCACCTATTACTTGTGAAGGCCTTAGCGATATCATATTTTCCCCTGTTGCCAGCAAATGCTATTGATTCTGCGAGGCACTCGCAGTAAATAAAGATCCTATTGTTGGTAAGCACTGCACGATACTTCGAGAAAGTGCGAACCCAATGAAGTCGATTAAAATAAATCCGTTTCATTGGCATTTGCGAAGTGCTCAGTTGTTTCGTCGTAACAGCTTTTCAATCGTCATTGCTTCCCAACAGTGTCATGACAATTATTTCGTTGCCATTCTTGTATCACGTGACCAGCCACTAACTATGTTGCAGTAAACACGCTAAGAAACCTGACAAAAGGAGACAAGGATAGCGTTCAACTCGGTTTCGGGAAGTTCGTGGACAAAGTGCAAACGCCCATGACCCAGTTGACGCCGTATAAGTGAGTGTTTACTTTGAAGGCGGGTGTCGCGTTGATATTTGGTTCATTTCACTTTGCAGCAAACACTTTGTTGGTAAATTTAATTGTTGAATATCCAACAGATAAGTTAGACGAGCGAACAACTCGCGAGAACACATTTTGGTGAAATTAAATCGCGCTAGCACTGAGAGCGAGAAAAAAGTTTTCCAACTAGAGCTTTGCCCCTCGTTTTAGCGTTTCGCACAGCGTACGGCACTCTCCACTAGTTTTGGTGGAAACTTACCATGCCAGCGGTACCAGTGTCGCCGAAGTAGAGCTGAACAGAAGTTGCTTACAACAAAAAGTTTTCGTGGCCATAGGATGCCGCTTTCCCGTTCGTGTTTTTATTATTTTTCATTGCCGGCCAACAACAAGTGCTGATTGAGGCCCAAAAGCCATTATTATTTTTTCTTCTTCATCCTCCACAGATTAAAAACTCCTTATGCGAAAGACAACGTTACGGCGGAACCTCCGTTCCTCTTTAAAAACGTCATCAATCTGACATCAAACGTCGAATTTTTTCAAAATGTTTTGCAAACTCAAAAAGTGTCCGGGAATCTTGATCCTCCAGAGGGCGCGCTTGAGGCCATGCTTCAAGTTGTTCAATGTAGTAATTTGATTGGATGGAGGAACGACGCACTGCGGCTACTGCTTGTGGCTACAGAATCTGCTTATCATTACGGTGGTGACGGAGCTGGATACCTAGCAGGACTACCCAATGAAAATGATGGGAGGTGCCACACTGGTGCGGATGGAATGTAAGTTTTATGCTTGTGCAGAAACTGTAGCGCTGCAATGTTGAATGAAAACAATGCAGAACTGTTGGCTAGAAGCATAAAAGGTATGCGGCTTGTCATGATTTTGTGTGCACGCATCATGATAATTGCCCGATTAGCATGTGCAGGTGGTATGCAGCAAGGAGGGTGGTGGGGGTGTTCCCGTGTTTTGGGGCCTAAAAAAGGTTTCTTTTTGTTTGTTGGTATCTTTCGAATTCAATAAGTCGTGCGGTTCCTGTGCTGTCGTTCCTTTTTTTTGGTGGTGTTCGTTATCTCCAGCAGTGTTCTCCACCCTTTGTTGTGGCTTCGGTTTATAGGCCGGGTAGTTTACTTCTCATGAAAATAAGAGCAACAGAATTTTTTATTGTTGGTCATTCTGGTTGGCACGACAAAAAGGTTCGTGGACCTACACAGGGCCTATAAAGGAAAAAGTATAATTTCGCTCCACATTACCCAGCATCGAACTCGTGAAGTGCAGCAAATAAATTTTCGGCAGATACTCGAAAGCAGAACGTCAGGATTATCCGACTGTAAACCAGGTGGTGCGAGCAATGGAGCGGCAGTCAATTACCCCCATATTTGCTGTTGGAAGAACTTACATTGATTTGTACAGGGTAAGTAGGGGGTGCGAATAATTAAGAACGTACTTTCGTGTTGGTGTAAGATTAGAAAGTAGCCATTGTTTACAAATTGTTGCTACGTATGAAATACAATATCTTAAAATTGATCCACAATATTCGCGTGAGATGTCTTCTTCGGTAATGTGATGCCATCGCATTTGTTTGTATCCACCTAAACTGCCTCAAACATTGTAGTACGTATCCAGAAACGTGTTCCGTGGATCCACAGTTGGAGTGCTTGAAGCGGATTCAAGCAACATTGTTGAGTTGGTGAAGCAAGCTTATCTCGATATTACAGGTCAGTGGATCGATTCTCGCAGCGCCAGAGGTTAATGAACGTTTTGGTCCATCGTGCTGCCCCTTCAGCGACTTTCACTTCGTTGCTCACTGTTTTTAATCTCTTGTAGAGGAAGCTAAAAGATATTGTGATCACCTGTTCACAATAAAGAGTATGTAACCAACCATTACTGCCACGTGATTACTCTGCTACTGCATAGTGATGTTGTTGATTACCCTACCCCTTCCGAGGGATGGGGGCATGGCGGAAGACCATGGAGCCGCAGAAGCCGGGCAACTCCCCAGGGTCTGGACCAGAGGTCGCAGAGAGAGCTGCATAGTGATCGCAACAATAGTCCTGGCTCTCCTTCACGGCGTTGCTTCACTTTTTGTAATAGCTTTGTTACTTAGGCAAACAAGAGCTTGTTACATCAAACCCCGATGAATCCATGTTATGTCCGTGGTTCTCCGCTGTTCTTCCGGATGGCAGAGTTGAGTCACGATCTTCCCGCGACGCTTTGTTTGAAAATCTAAAATCAGGAAACACGGTGAGTAATTGTAAAGCACGATGAATAAAAAGTGGCGTAAGCTCCAGTCCACTAAGTCGGCGGTAAAAATTCTCCGCGAACGCAGTTCTTATCACCGCGTCGGAAACGCGTTATTTTGGCAAAAACAAGATTCAAAAGAAGAAAACCTTTTCATTTTGCATCCTCTTCAGGGAAAGCAAAAACGATGTTTGAACATTGAGAAAACTCGCTACTAACTTGATAAAAGATCGCGAAACCGGACGAGCTGTCAATACGTCATTGGCTGCTCGCTTGATTCTTGGTCAAATTCCGTTGACTCGATTGTTCGGTTGGAAGATGTAACTTAGCAACGTGGCAATTCATCAGAGCATTGAACCACATTCTTGCAAGTCCACATCCAGCTCTTAAGGTCGTTGAAATTGTAGCTTTTGCTTGTTTTAGGTTTTTTACAACATGACCATCTCAGCCAATAAGGAAGCATGTGGTGGGAGGAGGTCTTGTATCGTGGGTAATGTGGAGGTAAAGACGAGACGCTCCGATGATCGGTTGTCGGTCAATACAACCATATTGTCTGCATTTGATTGTGAAGACATCATCGAGGTGAGATTATTAATTTCAATGCAGTAGTTGTCACAGCTTTTTCCAAAAACATGTAAACTACCAACAAGTAATTGCAAGTTATGTAATACCAGTTAATTCCCATCTATTTTAAACATTTCCAAACTTATTGATGCATCAAGAGTAATCTCCTCAAATATTTTTCTTGTCATAATAATATGTGATGTGGACAAATTGTGATCACTCCTACACAGAGTAACTAGGCATACCGCTTGGTGGGCTGATTTAGTGATTGCTTGCGGCCCATGCTGCGCAAACTAATATTGCGCTGTTTGCATTTCAGTTGCTATTCCAGTAAACTTCAGCTTTAATGAAATTTTCCAGGTAAATAGTTCTTCCTGCAATGGACATGGAAACTTTTCCTGCGGCATTTGTATCTGCGAGCCAAACTACACCGGGCCGACGTGTCGTGGTCCTGATTGCTCAGAGAATGACACCACTTCTTGCAATGGTGATTACGTGTTCTGTAGTGTAGTAATATGGTCCAGACAATGCTCTTCGGCTTGGTTTGATTCTCTATTTGGTGAAACTAAATCTTCTAAAGATGACAACTTTTCGTATAAAAATATTTGAGGCGATATTTGTTGAGTATCAGTTGTCAATGGCTTTGCGATATTGTCTCAAAATGTAAAGAGTTTGATGTTGCAAATAGTGTAAATCTTTTTGTGATAAAAAGCAAAGGTATGTATTGTGGTTTTTGTAGGTTGTGGACGTTGTATAGACGGAAAGTGCCAATGCGAACCCGGTTGCGGGAACATCAAACAGCGTATCTACGGCAGAGAATGCGAATGTTGCAAATGCCACGAGGCAAATGGATTGTTTTGCTCAGGGAATGGAATGTAAGTTCACCTTGATATTAGTTGTTGTTTAATCTCTTTTTAATTGAGATCTTATCTTGCTTTTCCCACATTGTTACGATTTTACAGAACAAACGCGATATAAAATGAACAAGTGTGATATTTACAAAAATTCTACCTCAGTTTTTACTTTGGCTTTGTAAATTTTAACAGCTATTTTGTCTTTTCGTACGTAGATTTTTAGAAACATTCCGTCGAGCAAACCACTGTAAAAAAATTCATGACGTCACATTCTAAGGCCAATTGCTTACGTTACCCATCGTTGCACAACTTGCAGACCGACCTACGGCGGCAAGAGAAATTGCTGCTGCTCGTGTGTTTGCAAACCGGGATGGAGCGGGCCGGACTGCGGATGTGCTACCTCCATCGAATCGTGCAAGGGGATTGATAACACGACATGCTCCGGCCGTGGATCATGCATCTGTGGGGCGTGCGAATGTTTTTCCGATTCAGGGTTCGGTGGCCCAACTTGCAGCGATTGCATTAAGGTGAGATTTCATGAACAATTTCATCAATGCTAGTGGCCGCGAGAGCGACGTTAAACGCGAATTTAGGCTACACATCTTTGGTAAACGTTGGCACCTTTGGGAAACGCAGCTAGTCGACGAAACGAAACGTTAGCACTGACCAATAAAATCTAACCCAGCCGTAGCAGATTTAAACTCGAATTTTTGTTTCAAAGTCAACTTTCTTTGCCTTAATTACCTTATCTGGCAGAGTGCATTTGATTTTACCGGTAGTTAATTCGTTTACGTTTACGCTGACTAGTTCCCTATGCGCTCTTTCTGTAGTTCCACTTTTGCTCAATCAGTTTTCATGTCTTTCAAATCGGTTGACTTTGCTTTTACTCCACATAAGTGTAGCGAGTACCTTGTTATAAATCAGTGGACCTGAGTATAATTCCGTTACATAGTTGGATCAAAAACTTCAAAATAGCATTCATAGATTATCTTGTTGGCTATAGTCTTGATAAAAACTTATGGCTTCACTTAACCAAACGCAATCCCGTTCAACTGGTGATTACATCTTGAATGTTCGATAACCATCGAGTTCTTGTTTACTTTACATGAATAACTGACTGGTACTGAGCAATTTCATCACAGAACTGCCCTTCATGCCTGCTCTTCCGAGATTGCATTCAGTGCACTGTCCACGAAACCGGACCTCTCAACCAGACATGTCAGAGCGACTGCTCAAATTATACAGCAACACTGGTTCCGGTCAATTCCTTGGAAGAAGGTAGGCGCTAAGATTGAATATTTTATTGCGTGGCAGGTTTTAATTCCTCTCGATTTTGGCATTGCGTTGAAAATTAATCAGTCTAAAGCTTTAGGAAAGACGGATTTATAGCACTCTTTTAAAGCCACGAGTAAAAACTTGATCCTATTATTCTGGCTTTTACTTGAAATTATTGCCATAATGAAGCAGAGAAGAAAAGCGTCGCTACTTATAGTCGGCGGAAGTATCAAAAATACTGCATTTTACCAGCGTCCAATACCCAAGCTGCTATGGCAGGGATGAACAACCTGCGGCCCGCGACGTGAAAGTTTGTAGCTTTGGATGGCAAATCTATCGATTATATCTCGAAATAATCGGTCTCAAAAAAGAGGTTTTCACCACCACTTTGAATGAACACTTTCACCAGCCACTGCTTCGAAGCTTATTTGTGCGTAGAGACAACATGGATTACGAACTTTTACTGGCCCGCGAAATTCTCATGAAGTTTCATATCGGCCCGCTTGCGAAAAAGGTTGCCCATCCCTGTGCTAGTGGACCGTTTGCAGGGCAGAGGCAAATTCTTTTTGGTGGTATAATACGGGTTGTTTGTTTTTAATAAAAGTTGTTTCGAGGGTGGCTAAATGGAAGCACTGCCTTGCTGTTGTAAACACTGATAATTGAATGTCGTTGTTGGCGGTGGGACAGTCCTGATTGCGGAGCAAACGCTGTCCAGTTGCCTAGTTACGATCGGGGTTGAGGGGAAAGTAGATTTCTTGTATTTTGGTGTAGGTGTTAGTCTTTTTTTTCATGCCAACTTGAATTGATTTGGGTATATGTTGATTGCTTTTGTTCAGTAGTCTCGTACCACTGAGCTACTCACTTTATCCGTCTGCACGAGATGGCAAATGTCTATTGGATGCGATGAAGCTTAGGCTACATTTATGTAGTTGACAGCCTCTCGTAGTACGGTCATGTTCAAAAGTTCGAGATCACCTGCCTAAAAGTGAATTTTCAATAATAGAAAAATGTGGCAATTGTTATGTCACAGTACTCTTTATGTCTTCTTTACGTTTTTATAAAATAGATGCTGACAATGCAAGCCTTAAAGATGAGCTATTTTTCTGGAAACAAAAACTTCAGATATTTTTCAAAGTTTGCCACAGAAAAAAAGGCAAGAATTGGGGTGTTATCAGCTGAAGAATGGTCAAAAATTTCCTTTTATCGTGCGGAGTAGTTGTAAAGGCAATATCTGAAAGCTAAACGTCAGCAAGACATAGTTCATAAAGTAGTGAGTAAGTGAGTTTATCCTTCCTCGTTTTTGGGATGGAGGTACGGCGTGAACAGAAATCCAGGCTCATACCATCAATGTAATTAAAATTAGGCTAGGGGAAAAGCGGCAGCCCATTTCGAGCCAGTCATAAATACAAATTACAGACTGGTAGCCCCACCATTACAAGATGGACTAACATTGGGGGGCTTAGCAGGGGCCTTTTACGACATGCTGAGTGAGCAGCCTCGCTATTTTAATCGGGTATAGGAGGGGGCTCATCAAGTTGTCGTCTTCGGATTAAGAAAGTTTGAAAGTGTTTAATCTTTTGCAGTTGTTAACCCCTTTTTTTGCCATTTGTTCAGCAGCAACATTTAAAAAAATGAATTTGCTGTTTTCAAGAGAAACAATTCATTGCTAAGAGTTGTAATTGTGACTTACTAGAGTAAGGGCCCGAACAAAGTTTGATAGCACAGCTAAGCAGGGGCATTTAATAGAAATTCAGCCTCATTTCATCGCTGTCCTGTCTTCACTACTTATATTTCGCTTTAAGTGTAAAAACATTTAGATATTTGGAGCAATCCCATTGTGAAAGATCGAACAATGACATCGTCACGTCGTTGTTCCATCTTTCACAATGGGATTGCTCCAAATATCTAAATGTTTTTACACTTAAAGCGAAATGTAAGTAGTGAAAACAGGACAGCGATGAAATGAGGCAGAATTTCTATTAAATGCCAATAGTCAGCAACAATTATTTGAAATTACTACTGAATTACTGCATTTCAAAGCAAGATTTTATCGTTAGCTGACCTCGCTATTCAAAAATTATTAATTTCATTCAAATTTTCAAATCATTGAGATGTATTGCAGCTTCAATACTGTACATGTATATTAAACATTTGTATTTCCATTTTAAATGTTTTCGGTACATTATATGGCCCTTCTAAAAGAATACAAAAGCAATGCTTATTCTTGAAATTGAACTTTTAAATGAATACGTATGCACAAAATTACCAGTTGTGTACCAAAAGCATACAAACACGCTAAATAAAGTACAATACTGCAGTGGTATTAAACACAAAATAAACAAATAAAGTTAAGGTGAGGAGCATTTAAACGTAAGAACAAAATAAATCCGCAGATAGCAAACCAGCTATGAATCAAAGCACATGAACTAAAAAGGAACAACCATTAGCACAAACATTGTGTGTCCAACTCTGGTTTAAGTTTCATAATGAGTAATGCTTCTTGAACTTTAGCTTTACTTTAACATTTGTTGAGCTTTAGCTTCTTGCACTTTAATTTAACCTTTAGCTTCGTACCCTTCAACTTTAGCTTATGCTATGCATCTTCATGATTTGGAAGAGAAAAAGTGCCTTTGAACCAAAATTTAACGTAAATTAATTCAACTGGAGCTTTCATCTAATCTAAACTGACAGTAAAATGCCTCCGTCTTAGTATGATAGTATTTTCTTTCTTAAATGATAATGGACGTAGTCTGGGGGGGGGTGGGAATGATGGAATACAGGGGCTATGGTCTTCCAAATTTTTTAAGCCGTAATAAGAAGTTAGCTATAGCGATTACGAAAGAGATCATCAAATACATTTCAAAAGCAAATGGACAAAATTGAGGGTTAGAAATAGATTCAAAAAAAGGTGATCAAACAAAATTAAAGAACACAAAGAGCGAAAAAAATTTGCCTTTGGCTACTCAAATGCCTATCATGGCTTTGGTTTTGGCAACATTAAAGATAAACGCAATTGATTTCAACTAAATTAAGTAAGGCCGTTGGTCCATAAGAGCAAATGCTGTGAATATACTTAGAAGTAATTGCGTAAGTGTCGGTACTGTATAATGAAGTGACGGTATCAAAATATAGATCTGACATCAATCGTGCTGCTCTTAATCAGATCTATATTATGAAGCGCAATTCTGTCTGTGTTAACTTCTCTTCTTAGCTTTTAAAAATACTTGTTGTAGAAATGCGGTTGAAGACCTTATCGAGAAAAATTAACGAGCTGCTTCAGAAAAAGCAAGTTTTACAACGATTTAAGTTTTATTAATGACGCAGCAAGCGATTAATTTTTTGGCGAGTGAAAAACGTTTCGATTTAATTTTTGCTACCTAGTCTTGTTGCATCCTCTGAGTTTTGCTACCTTGTGGTAAGGTAGACGTACATGGTACACGTTTCTGTACGTTTTTCGTTTGTTTTTAGTTTTTTTGTTTTTTTCTCTCATGCGTTTATGTACCAAAATTTTATCAGCTTGACTATTTCTATGATACACTACAGTTTATGTGGTGGTTCAAATATTCGTTTTTTCGCAAAGAACGTACCAAACGCGTATACGTTTTTGCGGACAAACACTGGAAAAACCGGACAAAAACCTATACTGCGTAAATCCAAGAGAAGAGTGCCACTTCACTGGCGGAATAATGCTGACTGTTGCCGTTTCAGAAAAACTAACACCTTCAGTAGGTGTTAGTACTATCCACTGTTATTCTAAGCAAATACAACTATAAAGTTTTACTTACATTACGTATGCTGCCGTAAACGCAGAATGATATGTTAAGCCTACCAGAATATACAGATCTCTTTTTCAATATTGCTATGACCAGTATGAGAATTACAATGAATGAGCAATAGTTGGACTCCAGGTTTCTGTTAGGCTACTTTTTTGCTGTCGTATCTCACGCCTGACCAATCTCAACCCGCAAGACATATTGGCCACTTGAAGCAAAAAATAACAAGATATACTGTTTGATGTAAGTCCTGCAGCTTTCAGAAAAATTGGAAAAATTGTTTGCCTCCTTAACCAAAAATTTGGTGCGTTGGTTATCAACATAAGTCATTGCAACAATTGAATGATAGGTGCTATCTCGTTTACACTTTTTGACTTTATTGTTTAGGGGATCTTTACCTTACTAATCGGAGGAAAAAATGACTCTTTTTGTCACTCCTTGCTGCATCTATGCACAAGAAAACAAAAGATCAGCTAGGAACTGGAGCCCCCAAACGCTATCACAAAGAATTTTTAGCATTGCATAGATTAGGGTTGATGGTGGAGTGATCCATCCAGAAGCAAGATCAAACCCTCGATTAAGATGTTAGCCTCAATGAAATCGGTTTGTACGTCACTGCCATAAGACAGCATTAGTTTTTTCTAATTTCATTGAGGCTCACATCTTAACTTTGGATTTGATCTCGGTTTTCAATGGGTCACTTTACCATCAACCTTAATCAATAAAATCTTTCAGATAGCAAACGGTGATCCCCTGCTCTAGCTTGTTAGTCTTGCTCGCCGATCTAGCGGATTCTGCACCAATCAACAGCCGCCTCGACGTGGTGGTGCGGTCCCCGACCCCGTTATAGGTTGGGTCGAAATGGCTGTTGGCCTTCCCGAGGGTCCCAGTTACCCCGGACACTCCCCTTCATTTTTTCGTTATGCTGCCCCCTGAACGACCGCAGAAGGGCAGCACACAGCTTCTTCAAAACCGGTCGCCTGTTTTCACTTTTCCTTTTCTCCTGCCCCTCTCTTGCCCTTCTTCGTCTCCTCATTCTCCTCATTCTCTTGATGAGCGGTAACGTTCATCCCAACCCTGGCGCCATCTTTCCCTGCTCTATGTGCGCTGGAAATGTGACCTGGCGGGGCAAGTCAGTGCAATGCTGCACCTGCTCCAAATAGGTCCATCTAAGGTGCTCACAACTTTCCCTCTCCAAATTCAGAGCTCTTGGAGCTGCCCCCCTGCCGTAACACTGTGACTCCTTCCTTGGACTCCTACGACATGTATACCTCCACTGTACAATCTGGCCGCTCCCCCTCTACTGATGATGCACTCTCGCCACAACCTCGTCTCCAAACTTCTTATCCCCCATCTGCCCATTCTACATCTCCTTCCTCTGCCCCCTCCACCACCGCCCCTTGCTCCTGGCCGCCCTTCTACGCCTCCTGCCTCCTTCCCCCTGACTCTCTCAGGGTTCTTCAAAGAAATGCTGGAGGTCTTCGAGTCAGGAGCACTGAACTACTTCACTTTATCTCGTCCCACCCTGTCGACCTTATCTGCATCCAGGAATCCAATCTTAACTCATCTTCCTCTTTCCGAATTCCTAGATTCTCTACTCTGTGCTCTGATCGCACCCACTTCCGGTCTGGCATTCTCTCTTCTGATGCCACGCACGCTAGCGGCGGCGTTGTCATTTTCATCAGGCAGGGCCTATCCTTTTCTGAACTTTCTACCTCCTCTCTTTCTTCGCTCGATCCCTTCTCTGATTATGTAGGGATCAACATCTCTCTTAACAACTCCTCCTCGGTGTCATTTATTAATGTGTTTGTCCCCCCTATCCGCTCCTCCCCAACGGATGGCAGAACGGATTCCTTTTCTCCCTCAATTCTTCCCTCCTCCAGAAATCTCTTCATTCTGGGGGACTTCAACTGCCATCACCCCCTCTGGGACTCAAGAGTCACTTCCGACCCCTGCGGGGAGTAAGTATTCGACTGGGTCATCTCTTCTAACCTCCTCCCCCTCAATGACCCTGACACACCCACCCTTCTCCATCGCTCCTCTCCTGACATTTCTTTGCTCCCTCTTCTCTTTCCTTTTCTTGCTCCTGGGAGGTGCTACAGGACCTGGGTTCTGACCATCTACCAATTTCTCTATCCGTCCCTTTCTCTCCGGTCTTTCGCCCCAACGAGCGTCCCCCTTCCTTCAATTTTCAGAAAGCTCGCTGGGATGGCTTTGCCTCCTACATTGACTTTCACTGTCCTTCTGCAGAGGAATACTCGTCTCTTTCTCTTTCCTCTGCTGCTGCTCTCTTTTTCTCTCTGGCAATGAATGCGGCCAAATCTTCCATTCTTTTCGGCCGCATCAAACGTCCTCCTACAGTCTGGTGGTCTGCTGAGGTGGAAGAAGCGGTTAGTGAAAAACGCAAGGCTTTTGCTGCCGCTTACAGAAGTGATGAAGATCGCCAGGCTTACATCACCGCTTCTCGACGCGCCTCGTCAGTCATCGCCAAAGCCAAGGCTGAGGCATGGCAGACGACTTGCTCTTCTCTTTCACCTAGGTCTAACCCTAAATCTGTGTACCCTCTCCTTCGCTCTATCGCTGGCTCTCCTTCCTCGTCCTCCTCCTCTCCTAACTTCCCCAACTGTTCTTCTCCCAGGAAATCGGCTTCGATCTATGTCTCTTACCTAAGCTCCCACTTTTCCGTTTCTCAGCCAAAGGCCCTGCGTAGCAGAGCCAGAGACTACCTCTCTGAGCTCCGCCCAGTCACGTGCCCTGAGGAGTCTCACTCGTCCTTTTGCTCTCCTTTCACTCCGGCTGAATTTCATGCGGCTGCCTCCAACCTCTCCTTGTCCACTGCCACTGGCACAGACAAAGTCGCCTATCCTATGGTAAAGCACCTTCTTCGCTCTGGCATGGATTTTCTTCTTCACATCTTCAATTTTTCCTGGCCTTCACATTCCTTTCCTTCCATCTGGAAGACATCTTCCATTATTCCCATACACACGATGGGAAAACCTCTCGACTCTCCTGCTTCCATCCGGCCTATCTCTCTCACCTCCTGCGTATCAAAGCTTTTTAAACGCATCATATTATCTCGTCTTCTCTTCTTTCTGGAATCTAATTCTATTCTTTCTCCCCGCCAAGCCGGTTTCCGCCCTGGACGATCTACACTAGATCAAATTCTGTATCTTTCTCAGTTCATTTCGGATGGGTTTAACAAACCCAGGCCGGGCTCTCGGACGATCCTGCGTACTATTGTCTACTCTGCTTCCTCATGGGGTCCCTTTAAGGAGTCCCTCTCTCTTCTGTGCAAATCTTTTCTTCGGCCCCTTCTCACTTACGCTTCACCCGGATGGTTTCCTTTCCTAAGCACTATCAATTTCACCAAATTGGAACGCCTCCACCGAGCGGCCAGTCATGCCATCACCGGCTGCCTCTCGTCCACCCCTATCTCTCTACTACTCACCGAGGCTTCTCTACCTCCCCTGCGAGTCACCCTGACTCATTTCACTCTTTTTTCTTATGAGCGGGCTCTTCGTCTCCCAACCTCCTTTCCTATTTCAGGTTTGGCCAGACTTGGAGTGAAACCAAGACTCTGCAGATCGTCCTGGAGAGCTTTTGCGTCCACTCACCCGCTCATGCTTCCTTCTACTTGTTCTAGGGAGGCTTTTTATGCTTGCCCTTCCTGTCCTTCTTGGAATCTGCCTTCCTTCACCGTGGAGGCCGCTCTTTCCTCCTCATGCTCTCGCTCTGATCCCCCTCTCACCTGCCAAGGTGCGGCTCTCGCCCACCTTGACTCTCTCCCCCCTTATAATCTAGTGCTCTGGACAGACGGCTCTGTTGCTTTTGCTTTTGGCAAGAGTGGCTCTGGCGTTCTTGCCAACTGCTCTCTCTGTGGCACTGAGGCCACTCTTTCGTTTTCGGCAGGCCCAGTATGTTCAAGTTTATCCTCTGAAGCCTGCGCCATTCTGCATGCTCTTTGCTGGTCTCGGCAACACCAACAAGTCTGCCATTTCTCTTTTCTTCTCCTATTATCTGATTCTCGTTCTGTCCTCGCGGCTTTGTTCTCTCCTCCATCTTTCCTCTTATCTCAAACTCTGTGGCAGATCTGGCAGGAACTGTCTTTTCTCTCCTTCTGTTCTATCAGGCTACAATGGGTCCCCGGACACTCGTTTCTCCCGGGGAACGACACGGCTGATGAGCTGGCCAGACGGGGAGCGCTACTTGCGCCCTCCGCAATCCCTTGTAGTCTCTCTCTTATCTCTCGTATCCACTCTTGTCTTATCTCGGACTGGAGGCGTACTGTCTCATCAAAGTATTTTGACACACAGGTTCCCTCGATTTCCATTGAAGAACTTGTGCTCCCTCGTCATGCTCGCTGTGTCCTCTCTCGTCTTCGCTGCAACGGACACAGTCTTCTTTTAGGTCAGGAGTTCCCAAGCTTTTTTCAGGACGATCCGAAAGACAACTTTTAACTGTCCAGTGCGGCCCCAAGTCAATATATATTTTTTTCACGAAACTTTAGAGCTTCTTTCACTGGACTTTTGAGTTTGGTCATGGGGTATTAAGTAAAATAAGCTAAAACATTTAAACTTTTTATATTAATTCAAAATTAAAAATAACGAAATTACAAAAAAATGCAGTTTGGAAAATTAAAAATTTCTTTTATTGGGAATGGTCACTGTTTAATCAATTTCCTGTATCTGGGGATGTATGATATCAGGCAAAATACCAAAGAATTTTCCAAGTTAATGTTTGTTATACGGCTCCGATAATCATTTTTAATGAACACCATTAATGAGAATCCAGCCTCACATACGTAAGTGGTTCCAAATCGCACAAGAACTTGCAATGTTCGATTTCTAACTGTTGAATGCTTGTTTGGTAACTGTATCCAAAACTTTGCTATATCCTGAAACACATCAAAATTAATTCTTGCTTCATTGTCTGCCTGCAATTCAGCCATCTCAAGTGCAATGGCACCACAGTTGGTGGTACCGATATCAGTTTTAAATGGAAATTGTACAAAATCCAAAGATTCTGATATCAAATCTTTAAATCTTGCATTCATATTTCCTGTCAGATTCTTCAAGTAATCCAGCAAATCTTTTTTGGCTTCTCCGAAGTCTAGTTCCTCATGAAAATCAACATCTATCGTAGCATTAAATTCCTGGAAATGACAAAAACGAGAATAATTATTGGTTTCAGCTTCTTTTCGCAGTATCTGCATCTTGCTGACAAAAGCTTTTATTGAGCTTGGAAAATCAAACGCCCATTTTCTTTTCCCTTGAAGTTCAGTGTTAAGCTGATTAACGTGTTCGAAAACGTCAGTAAGAAGCGCGAGGTGAGCAAGAAAGTGTGTATCATGAAAATAATGAGCATTCTCGTGCCCCTTATCTTGCAACAATGTGGCAAGTTCACGAAGAAGAAGGAAAACTCTTTCCAAAATTTTTCCCCTTGACAGCCACCTGACAGCAGTGTGCATTGATAATGTGTGATGGTTTGAATTTTCAGTAATGCACAATTGTTTGAACATGCGAGAATTTAGTTCCCTAGCTTTCACATAATTGACAGTGGATATGACTACCTGCATTACATCAGAGAAGTTCGGAGACAACTCCTTTAAGGCCAAATTCTGACGATGGATTATACAGTGGTTTATTTTAATGTGAGGATATTCCCTTGAAAGAATTCCCAGAACTCCAATATTCTTTCCCATCATTGATGGGGCACCTTCCATACTACATTCAATCAATTTATTCCAATCTAGGTTATTTTCAGTAAAGAACTTATCAATACCATTAAAAATATCGGATCAAGTGCATAAATTTCCCCATGTGGGACTGGGTGTTGACCTTTTTTTTTTTTTCTTTTGGAGGCCACCATGTCCGCGAGCAGTATTTTTACATGGTGGCCTCCAAAAAAAAACAAAAAGGTCAACACCTGATTACTCACCCGGACAAGAACAGAGGGTCTCCAATTGAGGATTGTCCTTTAAAATACAGGACGGTTGGCAACTCTAGTCACAGTGTCCTTTATTGAAATTTGTCAAAGTTGGCAACCCCAGCTATACAATAAATTGCGTGTTGAGCAGTCCTGTCTTATAAGAGAATTCCTAATATAAAAGAATAAACCATACTTTGACCCAGAAATCAACAAGATTATGCTGCAATCAGTAGCCCTACTTTCTACTCAGCGTTCATTTCTTACCAACTACATATCTTGTTGTACAGAAAATTTGAGTATTGAGTTTACTTAAAGATTTGTGATGTCATAATCATTTACCATGCATCACAATAACAGCCTACAGTTATAATTATAACGCTACAGTGTATATAGACGTACTTCTAATGTTAAGGTAAAAAAGGTATAAAATAGCAAATATCTCAAAAACCTGACCTGATGAGAGAAAATTAGTATGATTTTCGGAATCAGCACCCCTAAATTAGTCTAAATCAGCTTAGAGACCTTAGACAAAAAAAAGTGTGTTGGCCAGTGTTATTAATAAAAGCGTTTGCCTTTGTTTTCAGCCGAAAGTTGTTATCTTTAAGAATTTTTATATTTTGCTCCGCTTAAAAGAATTTGCTTCTTGTTACGTCAATGCTGTGGTTCCGATACCAGTACAGCCAAAATAATAATACTGCGGTAATTTTAAGAACGAAATATTTTTGCGGAATTGAATTAAGGGAACGTTCAAATGTCGTACGACGTAAAGGAAAGTTATTTCAAAGCATTGAAATGCAATCTATGGCAGTAGCATACATAAAAACAAATTTTGGAAATGGCAAGAACATTTTTAAAGATGAAACACCTTTTTTTCTGGAGATCAACTTTTGGAAACCGAGATTTTTGTCCAATTTGGTCTTCTGTTGGACGCGAACATCCTTTTCTTTTCACAATTACAGCTGCTGTCTTGCAACTTGGGGGGGGCATCGTCCCCCTAAATAAGCCACTGGTCAACAGTCAGATTAGACATTGCCTGGGTAGAGACGCCAGCGTACCCAGGACTTTGAAAGAGGAGGGGTTAGACAAACTGTTCATTCAATAAAGCACTTCTTATAGACATCACCGGAGTTTGTCAAAAACGAGCGTCTACGGGGTGAATTTTGAGTGATGATCTATATTTTTTCAAACATCAACCCAGAAACGCGATTTAAGCTGACATTTTTAGTTTGTTGTCAACGCCAAATAGGGGCATAGCATAGACGGAGACGCTAAAGAACCAGAATGCGCACTAAATTTTTTGCTTTTTAATCAGAAATTAAAGTTATTTTTAATTTGATTACTGGAAACCCGTAAAAACTATGAATTATTTTAGGGAAGGGGAACAGTTTTATAGATTGGGAGGGAATCGGGCCTCCCAACAATTTTTTGAAGCTCATGCGGACCGAATCTTTGACTTTGACAAAAATACCAAAAAACCTCTTTTGAACAGTTAATCTTTAACAAGAAAAGGTTTGGGAGTTGAGAAATTAAAAAAATACTGTGGATGACTAAAACAGGCATAACAAACACTTTTGAAAAATTCGTTTCCAAATGAAACGTCTTGAAATTGAAAAATTAGGAAAAAATGGCATGCGTGATCAACACAGTTACTTTCGAATAGCTGATCTTCAAAAATGTAATAAAACAAAAAAATTTTTTTCTTCTTTTGCGACTTCCCTATCTTGGCAAAATACCACTTCAAATTGGAAAAGAAATCCCAAAATTCATAGCTAAAAAGCTCCCTAGAAAATTTCGCTTTAGTTTAATTCACGACACTTACAATATTGGCAACCACATCAAATTTACAGAACTTTAAGCACTTTCGCACAATTCAGGAGTTGTATACAAACTAAACTGCTCTTGTGTTCGATCCTACATTGGTCAAACTCGTCGTAACCTTATCACAAGAATCAACGACCACAAACCACATGGAAAATCTAATCAAGAATCGGACGTTGCAAAGCACCTCATATTAAATTCTAATCACAGCATTGATTTGAACTCTTCGGAAATAATTGGACGCAGCAGTAGCTTTTATATCGTTTGTTCGTTCGTATGACAACCTCATCAGAAGTTGCAGTTCATCAGATATTGTTTGAGCATAGGATTGCCAACATCGGTTAGGTTGCAAGGAGGTCCTATTGATTTGCAGTCATTGACAATGTGGTATGTAGTTTGGGGTTCTCCACATTGGCATAGATTGTCATTACCAAATCCCCATTTCACCATTGAGTCACCAAAGTTTTTTATTCCGGTTCGCAATCTATTTGTGGGAGGCCATGTCCTAGAGGTTTGTTTGATTTTGGCTGGCAGGGTGTTTGGAGAAAGGCAGTTTACACTTTAGGGGGAGACCCGGTATGTGAATGTAGGGGGTAGTGTGCACTGGGAGGGAGAAGGGAGTGCACACTAGAAGTACTAGTTTTTAATTGATTATTAAAATTGATCAATCACAAATAACTCACGGCGGCAAACATCCAAGGGTTAAATGCCGTTGCCGCAGAATTTTTAAAAGAAGTGTTGAGGCATATTTAAAACCTAATCACCGTCGAAGTGCATGCGGAAAATATTTTCGTTCTTGAGTAAATAAAAATAATAAGGTTATGCTGTTATAAGCTGTTTGGTTGACCATTTTTTGTAAAGAGTAGAGTTGGAGTCGTGCAAGTTTTTCTGCACCTCCACAACCCTGTTTCCTTTGCAAGTTGCATACAGCATCATAATTCATATACAAACTTCACTCTCACGACAATGTTGCTTTAGCATCCTATAGTTGACTAAACTAAAAGGACAAGCGTGTTGAAAGGTTACCAAAGAGTAAAGTTGTAGGTGTAGCTTAGCAGTTTTATTTCAAATTTCTTTTTCATAATTCATATTGTGTGAATAAAATAGTATTTGAATAAGCTTAATGTACCGTACCGGTATAATGTAAGAACATTTAATTCCTTAGCACAAGAATAACGTGCTTTTACATTGCTTTTTATGTAAATAATGGTGTCAGTGACCACTCTACTTTAGTATTGAAAGGGTTTGGGCCTAAAAGAGGTTTGTGTGATTTCTCCCGCTCCCGCGCTATGGCAAAACGACAGTCTAACATGCTAATGTTTTTTAAAAAGCTGACAGAGCAAGTGCCTGATTTGTTGCATCCTTTTCAGAATGCTCGTTAAGTAGGCCTGTGCCTACTGCCTACAGTCCTTCTTCTCCAAAGCAATACCTCGAAAGTACTAGGCATATAGCACATCTTTCAATTCCTCTTTCACATGTTTGGTGGTAGTTATCAAAAAAATGCCACTGTACAATATTACTAAGCTAATGTTGGTTGAACTAGTTGATTTTTTTTAGCGGGAGGGAACTATATGGGTGTAACTTGATAGCTTGTGTGTGTGTACGAATTTTGTTTTTGTTTTTGACGTTTCTATGATATGGACTATTGGAGTGCGAGATAAATAAACTTTAGCGTTGAACTGCAGCATTGGGCAGACATAGAAAACTACCGAACGCCTAGCTACCGGCACGATGATGTAGTGGGTAGAGCGTCCGCTTCGCAGTCGGTAGACCTGGAGTTCATTCCCTGAATCGAATCATACCAAAAGACTTTAAAAAATGGTATTCACAGCTCTCCTGCTTGGCGCTCAGCATAAAGGGATAGTGTGGAGAACAAGCCGGCAAGCTTGCTTGTGGTGTCCTTGGGCAAGGCACTTAACGGGACGCCTCCATCTTTATGTGGAAGACAGGTGGCGTACTCGTACTTCACCGGGTTACAAATCACATAAGTATTGGCAGCAGTACTGTATCTAAATTTTTCATTGTAAAACTCATTGCACTCAAAACGTGACTCTTTCTTGAGATTAGAACAACTTTCAAGTCTTGAAAAGCAAAACAGAGCAAAAATACTGTAAGTTTTTTAAGAAAAAACAAACAGTTCGAAATGTTTATCTCTTGAGTCCAGTTCTTTTCGGTTTTTGAAATTACGCAAATTCGGAATTTCTCAGTCTAAAATAAAAAAATGCAAGTTGTTCGTTTAAAAGTACCATTCTAGCCAAAAAAAGCAAATTGTATTGCGATACTGGTACAGTTTTCAAAAAGTGTCACAGCACTGCCTGCTTCTTGAGTGAGACGATTGTCATTTTGGGTTCAGGGACTATGCCCCCATTTAGAACAACTTTTGGTGGTGGACTTTCAATTGCTTATTTGATGAAGCCAGCTGAACTCATATTCTGATAACGCGGCATAACTGAAGGACAACTCTGTCAGTTAACACCCACATCTTTGAATTAACGCTACCCTACATTTTGTAAAATAAGCAGATGAAAGTTTGTAAAATTGATGACTGTTCGTGTGAAACTACAGTCTTCCTCTAACAGTAGAGATCAGGATTGTGAGCATAGTTAATGAAATCTATCATTTGAGGGGAAATCAAAGGAAAACAATAGATATATGCCACTGTGTCAAATCTCATCAGCAATAGTTAAACTGTCTATCCTTTTTGTATGATGCAATGCAGCTTTTACTTCATTGCATCTCGGTCAGTATGCGGTCGAGCAATCTTTATTTTGATTAAAGAATTGTATTTCATCTTCAAACAAAATAATGTACTTGCCGGTAAGACGTCAGAACTGCTTAACTCAATGGGTCGTTGGTGACGCTGAAAGCGTATCTCCTATAGGCCTACTCTTTCCTCGGCGCCGCTGCATTTATTACATAATATCTTTCCGCGGCGCAGGGGTTATAATGATCACCATTTTGGGAAACAATAACTTATCGCATCTTTTTGTTACTGCTTTGACAATATTGTTAGGGTAAAGCAGGCACAGCTTCTGAAACAATACTTTTAACCCCATTTAGTGATGGGCCAGTTAATTATTATATAACAGTGTAATTGCAACATGCGTGCAAAAGCACTTTGATACCTCACTTAAAATATTTTTCTGACCTATTGTAAGAGTCCACGTTTCGGTAGGTGAACTTTAACTTTTGAGGGCGAATGTATTTTTGAACATTGTCCCAACGCTTAATTGAGTTGAGTTTGACCTGAAAACGTCTATTAGAGAAGAATTTAGCTGCATCACTCAAATGAATAATAACTTTGTCACTAGCGTCAGTTTTCTTAAATAAATTTTTCTGTTCAGATGATAATCAATTTGGAAGCGGAGGCGTCCTCTGTGCTGCAATCGACAAAACCGACAACTGCAAGTTCTACTATACCTACAGCATCCTGCCTGATGGGGGCTATATCTTCGTAGCTGAGAAAGATAAACGTAAGCATACTGAGTATAGTGATGCTGATGAAAACTCAATCTATTTCTTCGTAGGATGCAAGCCTGCCTACTCGCTCTTGATCATTTTGTGGTGCATCCTCCTTTTCCTTCTGATTGGATTAATACTCCTCTGCTGCTGGAAGTGCTGCGTATACGTAATTGAAAAGCAGGAAGAGCGTGCCTACCTCGCCGGAGTTCCAGGCCTTGTCCCGCTCCTTCCAGTCATAGGAGCAAGTAAGCTATGCTTATGATGCTGAATAATCAATTCACTCGGTCAGCTTTTCAAACCAATCGCAGAACTGCTGCAAGATATGAAGTAGTGTCCGGTTTCGTATTTCGTTAAAACTAAAAAATTTACAGATATGTCTGAGATAACAATAGCCAAGTCAGTGTTGCATACTTTATTATAAAGTTTAAACTAACTTATAACTGCGCATTACATCTGCAAATGAAACACAAACTTAACTTTCCATAAAATTAGAAATCTGCATAATTGAAAACACAAATTTACACTCAGTCATCCGACTACCTGAATGAGCCACGCTGTACTAAAGGTTGCACGTGACTCGAGCAGTTAAAAACTGCAATTACGCGTGATAGCTTTAGGCCGGTCAGTATCTCGACACTTCAGTAAAGAAATAGCAACTTGTACAAAGTTAAATGCAAAACAAACGATAATTACTTCATTCACCCCTCCCAAAAAAAAGGTATTAGATTATGACGAGCAAATATTACACGCATGTGCACAAACACTACTAGTCACAATTTCACTCATTAACGCCAAATCTTTGTGGAGGGACCCCTTTATTGGCTCTGGAAGAACGCCGAGGTAAAACACTTTGAATACCTTCATCGGTACTTGTACTGGGTTCGCCAGAATGTTCGAAATCGGAAACGAGATCTTCATTCAGTCCCTCTGTGGCCTCTTCGTCAGGAAGAGGGGCAGGCATGCTTGGAAGTTGGATTCCTGGAGGACAAGGAGCTAAATCTTTCAACGAAACTGTCATTTCTCGTCCACTCGAATTTCGAACGTTAGCGTATTTTGGATTTACGTGAACTATTTCCACCTCATCGACTAACGGTTCCGATTTGCTAGATCTGACAAAGCGTCTGAGGTAAGCTTTAGAGCCAGGTAATGTCATCCAAGATGGAAGAGAAACTCCGGTGTGTGATCTCCGGTTAAAGTTGAAGAACCGCTCATGTGGTGTAGCATTGGTGGACGTGCATAAAAGAGATCGCATCGAATGTAAACAGTCAGCCAAGACTACTTCCCAATGAGAAGATGGCAACTTAGCAGCATGCAGCGCCAGCTTTATAGTTTTCCAGACAGTTTGAACTGTCCTTTCAGCTTGTCCATTTCCTGAAGGGTGATACACACTACTTTTACTGGACGAAATTCCTCTCCGGAGAAGGTAGTCTCTAAATTCTTGCGAGACGAAACATGGACCGTTGTCGGAATGAATAAATCCAGGAGTCCCACATATCGCAAACAGCTTGTCAAGACATCCGATGACGGTCGATGTAGTCATGTCCTTACACGGAAAAGCAAAGGGGAACCGAGAATATTCGTCTATGACAACAAACAAATACTTGTTAGTAGTGGATGACATCAATGGACCTTTAAAGTCTACGCTTAAACGTTCCATGGACTGAGTCGCTTTTATTAAAGTTCCATTGTCACTTTGAGTGAATGCAGGCTTAATTTCAGCGCACACTTTGCACCCCGAAACCACTTGCTTGACCTCGGTCGTTGAAAACGGCAAATTCTTGGTTCTCACGAAGTGCAAAAATCTAGTAATACCAGGGTGGCAAAGTTGATTATGGAGTTCTTCCAAGGTACGTAAGGAGGAAATTGAAGCACTAAAAGCTCGAGTTAAGGTATCCGGACCCACATTCCGTTGACCAGGTCGGTATTTAACGACATATGAAAATGAGGCAAGTTCCATGCGCCACTGCTGAATCTTATCATTTTTTATTTTCGTGCGGCGTCTACTGTCCAACATAAAAGAAACGGACCGCTGATCTGTTATAAGGGTAAATGTGTTTCTTGACAACAAATGAGACCATTTTCTTACTGCCTCGATTATCGCAGTAGCCTCTTTTTCAAAAGCAGGATAATAAATCTCACTTCCTTGTAGGGTTCTTGACATAAAGGCAACAGGTCTCCCCCCTTGATTTAAGGTAGCTGATATTGCAACATCCGATGCATCACACTCAACTACAAAGGGTAAACACTCATCAATAGATTGCAATGCAGCATTACTGAGTTCATTTTTCAACAAATTAAACGCATTTAAAGAATTAGCACTTAATGGAAATTCTTTTGCATCAGCAAGGGGTCTAACCTTATCTGCAAAACAATTTATCCACTTTGCGTAGTACGCAAACATGCCAAGCACACGCCGGAGCGCCTTGTAATTACTTGGAGGAGGAAAATTTAATAAGGGTTGCATGCGCTCAGGATCAGGTTTTATGTGCATATTGCCAACAACATAGCCCAATATATTAATGTTAGAGACAGACTTAACAGTTTTGGTTTCATTTAAAGTAAAATTTCGTCGATTAATAGCGTCCAAAAACGCTTTTACATTATCATCATGTTCCAACTGATTACGACCGGCCACAGTAACATTATCTAAGTACGCGACAGTATCTTTCAATTTTTCTTCGCTTATAAATTGCGTTATTTTACGCTGAAACACCGCTACTCCGTTTTTAACACCAAATGGTATACGTGTAAATTCGAACAAATTACCGTTAGCCTCAAAAGCAGTGAATTTACGTTCAGACGGCACCAACTCTACTTGATGATATGCACTACGTAGATCAAAAGTAGAAAAAACAGAATACTTGGAAAGGCTATTTATCATGTCGTCTATACGAGGCAAAGGGTACGCATCTAGTTCTGTGTAAATGTTGATGGTTTGCGAATAGTCCACACACAAACGTTTGTTACGGCGATTAAGTTCATCTTTTACAACTACTACCTGTGCTCTCCATGGGGATGAACTTGGTTGAATAATACCTTCCTCCTTCCACTTGTCAACAGTCTCTTGAATGAATTCTTGGTCTTCTTTGCTAAATCGTCGAGATTTGGTAGCAATTGGTTTCACATCCGAAGAAAGATTTGAAAATAACGATACTGCTTCCATTTTTGCAGCTGCTAAAGCACAACTCGATTCGTTGGTCTGTATAACCAACTCGGGTGAAGTACCCCCGAATTCGAAAACAAGTCGACTGTGTTGACTTTGAAAATCAAGTCCTAATATTACATCGCTGCAAAGATTTTCAAAAGTGTTTAGTCTTGTTGATTCGTACTTAACGCCTTTAATCGTAACATCAGCGAGACAAAAACCTTTTGATTTCATCTTCATCGTGGATGAAGCCATTTGGACTTCGCATTGGGAAGGATATATATCCAGATTTAGCTTCTTACAAACGTTGTAGTTAACGTAGCTTTCTGAACTCCCTGAATCAATTAGAGCGACAAAACACTTTCCATTTATGTTGACAGGTATTGAGGATTTAATCAGGCTTCCGGGACATGCTGCCGTTGTTATGCAAAGAGATGGACTGTGACTTGACGGATGAGACACACTTCGGGGCATAGCTAGACTTGAGGTTGTTCTTGTCGACTTGGATCGACAAACCTTGCCAAAATGTCCCTTTTTGCCACATGAATAACATGTGGCATTTCTGGCAGGACATTTATTACGATCATGATATTCTTTTCCACAAAAGAAGCAAATTTTAACCTTAGATACCGCTTGCAACATTTGGGTAGTGTGGCTTGAACAGCTTGTAGTGGTCGGCGTTTCAGCTTCAGTCCCGAGAATGGATTGTTCGGACATCATCACTGCAGCACTAGATCTAGAATTTTCGGTGAAATACGCCGCTAAATGCTCCTGAGCTAAGTGCAAGGACATTGCTGTCTTGTACGCTTGATTAACCGTTAGCTCAGCGTTTTCAAGAAGTCTTTGGCGAATATGATGCGAACCCAATCCATTTATGAAAGCATCTCTAACAAGATCTAACCGATATTCATCGGCTGTAACATTTCGAAAATTACAATCTTTGCTGAGAATGTGCAGAGACTGGAAAAATTCTTGCAAAGATTCACCAGGCTGTTGCTTTCGAGTCGCTAACAGGTGGCGCGCAAATATCACGTTAGGAGTTTTAAGGTAGATTTCTTTCAACTTCTGAACGGCGGTCTCATAGTCACCACAATCTTCTATTAACTCGTAAACATTGGCACTAACATGGGCACAAAGTACTTTGAGTTTGTTTGGCGCGCGAACATGCGCTGCTTCTGCTTGCGCCACTACGGACTCAATAAAATTGTCGAAAGTTTTCAGCCAATGCTTAAACTCCTTTCCTGCTCCTGATGAGTTAGGATCAGCGTTGAACTTGGCAGGCTTGAACAACTCGTTAAGAGATGCAGCCATTTGACAATCCAATAAGAATAAGTTAGTTTAATTGGGATAACAATAGCCAAGTCAGTGTTGCATACTTTATTATAAAGTTTAAACTAACTTATAACTGCGCATTACATCTGCAAATGAAACACAAACTTAACTTTCCATAAAATTAGAAATCTGCATAATTGAAAACACAAATTTACACTCAGTCATCCGACTACCTGAATGAGCCACGCTGTACTAAAGGTTGCACGTGACTCGAGCAGTTAAAAACTGCAATTACGCGTGATAGCTTTAGGCCGGTCAGTATCTCGACACTTCAGTAAAGAAATAGCAACTTGTACAAAGTTAAATGCAAAACAAACGATAATTACTTCAATGTCTATGCCGGTTGAAACGTTGCATTTGAAAAGGAAATTTGTTGAAATTAAATGTCATTCCATTTACACTTTAATTGACAGGTACTTTGGTGGAATTCATCAAATCAAAGTATCTAGTGAGGAGGAGCGCCAAGGTAGCGGTCATTCCGGTCCGACGATCGTTCTACAAAGGAGCGACTTCTGTATTGTGGAGAACTTATCCAGGTAAAGAAAATCGGAAAAGTATTCACGCTTCCTTCGAAATTCATGATAGCAACTTTACTAATAGAGTTCGTATGATGGCACGCAGCACTCCACGGTAAAAAGGTTGATTGGTGGTAAGAATGTTCCACGTGAACTCGCCACCAACAAAAGCGAAATATTTTCGAACTTTACGGCCAATATATCGCAAATTGCAATTTAGAAAGTGAATCATTTGTGTAAGCATCTATGGTGCAGTGAAACCGCAGAAGCTGAACGAATGAGGTTTTGCAGGGTCGCCATTGGACGATGAAATTGAAATCATCAGTGTGGGAGAAAAAGGCACAACCTTACGAAAGAAAACTGCAACTGAAAAGTAAGAAATTATGCCCGACAAAGACGAAAGATCATTATCTTATTGCGTCACAGACTTGTGGTTCCTGGAAAGAACGGAGAATCTGTGATAGAAATTGAAGAAGTTGATGGTCAGGAAGCAGGAGTCGTGAATGCGGCCGGAGGATCTGAAAAGAAAAAAAGCGGAGAGATGGGAGCAAACGGATCTAGTGAAATTGCAGGGCATGGCGGATATGAGGAGCATAGTTTGTCGGGATTCCAAACAATTGATGAGAACATGCCACTGATATCCCAACATAATTGGGGTGATGGGAAAGTGACGTAAGTGTTAGTGACGTCAGTTGGATGATGCACAGTTTTTACGATTGTGACTAATCAGGTTCAACGACAACGATGAATTCACGAACATCGAGATCCCATTGTTACATGATTTTGAAGGAAAGGAAATTAGTTTTTGGGTGGAGCTGCACGGCCAAGAAAAAGGAGTCGCATTAGGACTAAAAAGAACAAAAGTGGTTATTATCAAGGATGAAGGTAAGGGTTCACTGTTGAGACCGATTCAAAGGCGCTGCAACTAGTGGAAATCCGAACCAAAGTTATATTCACAAAAAACCAATCTTGCGAGGCGTGGCGTGTTAATTCTGAAACTCATGGTCCTGTCGGGACTTGAGCAAAACTTGATTTGTCGAAAATTGAAAATCTAGAAATAAACCTCACCAAATAAAATGATTTGCTTTAGTTACTTCCACAGAATCACGGCCGCACAACTGCGATATGATGACCACATGCAATGCATTTATGTTGGAATGTTTTTGTTTTACAGAAGCTGGCATCATTGGATTTCCAAAGCCCAATTACGTATTCAAGGAAAATGACGGCACCGCTATGGTGCCGGTACATCGTACCGTAGGTATGGACGGGAAGGTGCGAGCGTCCTGGTTCACTCGGGACATTACCGCCAGGAGTGGATATCACTACACTGGAGGAAGAGGAGTAGTGGAATTCAATGATGGGGAGGTGGGGTATGGGAGGAGGAAAGATATAATCTGTGAACGTCATGTCTAGCGCTATAGAGATTTGACGGAGAACAAACCTGTGTTTGCAGGTCACTCAAAATATTCAAGTAGAATTGATTCCTAACATTCGCTACGATGAAAACGAAAAGGCGTTCAACATTTTTCTGGAGGAACCGAGAGGTGGCGCTTCACTGGACCTTGACCACTGTATGGTCACCATGCTCTGTGATGAGGAGAGCGCTCTCGTACAGTTTGCTAAAGATGCCTACCCATTTATGGGTGAGTTGGTTGTTTGATAAAAAGCGAGAAATGACTTCCTACAATGAGTTAGTTGGTTTTGAGACTGACTCCTTTATTCAGGAATCGGCCTAAGTTCAGTCTCTGCGCTCCTGATGTTAAGTAAAAAAAAATGCTTTCGGAAAACTACTTTGCTTTAAATGAAGTGTATTTGATGAACCTGTGAGCTCGTGTAGTGGTTTGGACATCCGCTTAGTCGTTGGTAGAACTTGATTCAAATTCATCGCCAATTCACAGCACAGACTTTAAAAATGAAATTCATAAAACTTATGCTCGGCGTTCAGTTACAGGAGGAATATGAAGAGTAAATATGAAATGGAGATTACTCAGTTTTGATTAAAAAGAGCGCTATGAGCCTCAATGCCCTGACCACGCAGCCGCTGTTGGCTCCACAAAAAAACAACAAAGTATTTGTTAAATCAATCTGAAATAGTTTTTTTATGATTTAGCACATAATTGCTGAGATGTAAGTTTTGAAAGTAAGCAAAAAGTTTACTTTGTTCATAAATGACTTGCTTACACTGTAGCGAGCACTCTCGTGAAGCTGCCAAATAACTGATAAAAGTCGATCAGACTTCATAACATGTACTTAAAGATGTTTGCAGAAAATTGCGGTGTGGCCGATGTGGCAGTGCTGCGGACGCACAACACTAGAGGGCAGTCGACGGTGAGATGGTATACCGAGGATGGAACGGCGAAGGCAGGAAAGGATTATGAACAAGCTGAGGTATAGTAGTGGACGCCAAGACTCGGCGTAAAAGAAACAAAACAATCATTATAACAATGAAGTCAGTCGGTCGTTGGTAGCCGAACATTTGCTTCAAAATTAAGTTTCTATTGCTGGGGTTAATCTCATAGTCGCTTAGCTCACTTCATTCTCTTGCTGCTTTTGTTTGATATATAGTCAATGAAGTTATTCAGCATAGATCTTTTGCTTTCCAGGGGGAACTTATATTCGCGGATTGCGTTACCGACGCCCACATTCGTGTGACAATTATCGACAACGACGAGTTCGACGCTTCCGGGCGAGCTTTCCGCATTGTACTCACCGATCCTAGCGAAGGAACAAAGCTTGCGCACAATGTCACAACTATATCCATCATTGAAGACGACGGTAAGGCTTCGTCATTATTTGCATGGCGACGTGACGTATCTTGATGTCATTGTTTCAGAACCTGGTCTATTTGAGTTTTCGAAAACAAGCTTGATCATGAGATCAAAAACGACCTTGGGTAGACTGTCCGTCATTCGGTCACTGGGCACTGACGGTCACGTGATTGTGCCATGGATTGCTGAAGCAATAGAAGGAGAGTTTGTTCCCCCTGGTGAGTGGTAATCGGTCGATGATGTCCCACGTTTCGTCAAATTGTTTTAGTTTTATCATATTTGTCCAGTGTTCTGCACTCTTTTTTAATTTTTTATTTCTTTTTACTTTTTGTTTATGACCAAATACCTAATGACTTGTTTGTCTTAATTTTTATTTGTTTTTTATGTCCAAAAGAAGTTGTTAAGTTATTTCGGCGATCGCTTAGATTGTTGCTTATTGGTAAATTAGGTAAAGCTTTTTTTCTAGTCCACAACTTCTTTTTCTATTTTAAATTTTTTAGGCGTTCCTGGCATGAAAGGTGTACTTGAGTTTCGGACAGGAGAGGTCAGCAAGCATCTCGAGCTGAATTTAAACAACGTCAAGTCATCAGTACAATTTGTCTTCAACGTAACGCTGCAGGAGCCGAGTGGTTCGGGAAAATTGGGCGCGAAAAGCAGCGCGAAAGTTACAGTTTTCGCGGAGGAAGGTAAGAAAGTTTGGATGGCATCGATCGAAGAAAGCTATCCTTTATTTGCTAACGATAAATTTTCCTTTCTTTCATTCATTTCCCATTCATCCACCAGACTCGCAGAACAGCATCATGGTACTAGATTTTGAACATGCTTCGGAGTTTCCTAGTTTCAACATTTGCTTGAATTGCTCGGCATTGCTTTCCATAACAAGTTACTGCTGATTTGAATCTGCCAAGCAACGAAAATTATCAAATCATCGTAGAGCGCCTTGCCCATGGTAGAGTGAGTGTCTTTCCCATCGTAGAGTGTCTTTGCCATCGTAGAGTGTCTTTCCCATCGCAGAGCGCCTTTCCCATTGTAGAGCGCCTTTCTCACCGTAGAGCGCCTTTCCCATCGCAGAATGCCTTTCGCAACAACTAAGCTTTTGCGCGTGTGTTAACGCACGACTTTTCAATTGCAGTCACCATAAAATGGCTCTAATGGTGATATTACCAAACAAATTATGATGCGCTTACCAATTGATGAGCAGCGCAATATTTAAGGTACTGCACAATAGTTCATGCAGCTGCGGTTACAGATGCATACTTCTGCAAATTTCTGGTCTGCTACACTGCACGACAAGTGGAGTGAACCGGAAAATGGGAAAAACATTTTTCGCTTTATTACTGACCCAACGTTAAAACGTCATTACTTTCAGATCTGGGTTTGGTCAGTTTTGCTCAGCCTCGCTTTGACGTCACGGCGACAGCTGGAATCGTGACTTTGCTAGTATTGCGCAAAGGTGACGTCAGCAGTGCTGCTTTTGTGATGTGTGAGACTTGTGACCAATCAGCAATCAGCGGAACTCACTACCGAGGTATAACGCGGTCGATGACGTCGTGAGACACTGATTTTTGTAGCTGTTTCGTCTCAGGTGGTACCATCAGTGTGGTGTTCGAGGCAGAGGAGAGTGTGAAGGAGGTGAGCATTCCCATTTACAACCATCCCAGTCAGAGAGGACAAGTCCACTTCAAAGTTGCTCTAAAGTCACCCCCTGGAGGACCAAGAACTGGTGAACCCTTCGAAGCAATTGTTGGCATAACATTCGTGCCACTTGGTGAGCGACAAGTGTAAATTTGCTGATAAAATTATTACCTTCCTCATCTTTTCAGATATTGTGGTCCCAACCGAGCGAGCAGCACCAGGTCACAGCGTGGTTGAGTTTATCAAGTCCAAATACTTGACGCGAAGAAGTGCGAAAGTAAGTCTTGTTTAAATGCGTTTCCATTTAACTTTTGCAGAGTTGGAGTTCGACCTGTTTAAAACCAAATTCAATCATCTCTTTGAAATGAAAACATTGTAAGAACTTGTTTCTATTGTTACCACATTCGTTTCAATTCGGTCTGAAAAAGTGACGAAATGAATAATATTGAGAAGACTTCGAAACATCTCACAAAATGAAATGAAAAAATGATTATTTACGATTTGTATCATTGAGGAATCATGTGACTTTGTGATGATTGTTTTGTCATAATTGTTGTCATGTAGGTGATCTCTCTACCCGTGCGAAGGTCTTCAACTGCTGGGGCTTTATTGGTTGATTGGGCTGCTATTGGACCAGCCGGAACAGATTTATCTGGAGCTTCCCCGACAAACAGATGGTCAACGGATTCGTCAATGTCGTCAACGTCATCGGAGAGCGAAGGAGGATGGGGAAGTGGAACGGTGAGTTTAAAATGTGGCGTCAGAGTTTATCAATAGAGCCCATTGTTATAAGAGTTCCTATCACAGATTCTCATTAGGGGTCAATGTATGGGTCGAGCCCGTTGCAGAACCCATTTTCATATGGCAATAGATATATTGGTCATCAAAATTTCTCGTTGCTGATCGCTATGACAGATACAAATACAATTGACGTTGTCATGGAGATGCAAAGCATGTTTGGTTGTTTTGGTCAAATTGTTGTTTCATTTAGATTCAATTTTCGGCTGGCGAGGACAGTTCCTTGATTGAACTACCCGTGGAGCACAAAATTTACTCCGCACAAATTAGCATCATCGTCGAGTTGGTTGGATGGAGAGGTGACAACGAAGAAATTGAATTCGGGATCAAAAAAGCTGAAGTGGTTGTCCTCAATGATGTTGGTCAGTAGGATTGGAGTTTTTGTACCAGATTTTGATTTCCACTGCTATGGGCACATCAAGCAGATGAATCCTTGAAATCTTTTTTTTATTCCATTGAAGAAAAAGTTTTATAAAAACACCAAGCTTTTACAGCTTTTTGTAGGAGGTTGAATGCTACTTTGAAACCCCACCTTCCAAAGTAGGAGAGATGTTATTTGGAAAAAACACGACAGAGATATGCATTAGTCGGGGACCGCCTCGAAATGTAACTGACTCATGACAATGTCAAATTTATTCCTATCTTCAATTATTTGCAGATCCTGGGACTCTTGGATTCTCAAAGCCATCTTTCACCTTTAATGAAGCAGACGGTGACGTCATCATTCCCATTCACCGCTTGGGAGGAATGGACGGGGAAGTGTCGGTGGGATGGCACACAGTGGAAGAGAGTGCGGAGGAGGGAAGAGATTATGAAGGAGGAAGTGGAGTGGCGAGATTTGCACATAACCAAGTAAAAATTCTTTCATTTCAATTCCTTTCCATGTAAACGTCAGTTGTTCACGAGGATACCCAGCGGTGAAAAATAGACGTAGCTGTTTATAATGAAACGGAAGTTGTTCTGCTACCATGACGTTCTAAAAATACTTGCCTGGAAATGGAATAAAGTCCTCTCAAAACTGGATGGCACAAAGTTACATAATTGCATTGTTATAGCCTTTTTTACATTTTTTTGAAACTAAAATAATCATTAGAACAAAAAGCTTATATTTGGAGCTCATTGAGCAATTGTGACGTCATAAATAAACAAGAAAAATTGATAAATAGCTCTGCCCATTTAGCAAACTGCAGACAGTGACACTGTTTCGACCTATCACGTCTCTTCAGTGCAGTTGGTGATCGACAAGAAGCTAGAGGCTTTTAATAAAGCCTAGCTTAGACTGCCACACTTGTGGGATCTATACTAGGTCCACTGTGGTGGAAGGTCTGTCAGTAATCTGCGAAGCCGTACCACTCGTGAATGAGTGGCAGTTGTCGCGGCTCTGCCATGTTCAACAAATATGAAGATCAAGCATTGCTGCATCAAAATCACAAACAATATTACAAAATATATATAGTTTTATCAAACATGTTTAAAATGTTTGTTTAATTTCTAAAAAGCTATTATTTGGTGTATAAAATGAGCAGATTATTATTACAGACAAGACAGATAATTATCGTACAGAAACAAACAAACAATCAATCAACAAATTTATAGTTACTTCCAGCAAAAAGACTACCGTATATTGACTATAGGCGTGCAACCAAAATTTTTGTGAAGAGGAGAGGGCTAACCAAAATTACATATCATGGTATTTTTGAGACAAAGTTGCAAGATGTTTCCAGCGAAAAAAAATATTATCACCTACTTTTAAGATGCTTCTGTGGAAAAGTGCTTGGGTATCTCCAAAAAAAGATTGTCATCCAAGGTGTCATTGGCAAGCCCCCTAATTGCACTACCGACTCCAAATCACGATCGAAGTAGAACAATAAAAGCTAGGTTACCATTGTATTGGCAATCAAATTGTGCGTATCATTACATTATGGTCATATTTACATTAATGAACTGTTTTAATTAATAAATTCGAGAACGTATTGCACAAAACCCAGACTTTGACAACAAATATGAATTAAAAGCGATATTGGATTTTTAAGCTATGATATGTAAATTGCTTTTCCTTCTAAGTTAAACTAATTGCATGTTACGCTTTAGCGTACATTCGCGCTGTGTATCAGGGCTGTGAACCAGAATGATTACATTTGCTAGTGGTTTTACATCTCCGTTCAAGTTCAAAATCAGCAAAATGAATATATGCAGTGCAAGTTCGAAATCAGAAAAATTTTGGGTGACTTGGTTTCCTAATTGAGTCACAGGCCTTTGTTAGTTTCAACTGGATTTTGCCCCTAAATAATAAATTAATGGTGTTGTAGTAATGCAAGAGGCTAGCGATGCACTTAGCAAACTGCAGACAGTGATACTGCTTCGACCTATCAAGTCTCCAACTGCACTGAAGAGACCTGATAGGTCGAAACAGTGTCATTGTCTGCAGTAATGGTGTTGTGTTACTGAGTTGATGAATCCCATGTCTGCCGTCACTATCTTTTGAGTTGCAGTTTGCCAAGGTGAATAAGTTTGTAGCTCTGGTGCTTATTGTAATGATGTTTATTTAACAAACCAAAACCTAGGATATGCAATAATTTATTGGCAATCACTTTCATTGGTGTTGGGTGTATACTATCTGATATGACTGTTTAAATATAATGTACCAAACTGTCACAATGGCATTAGTTTTAGCCAAAATCACCAAACACGTAGTGATGTAATCAAAAAATATAACAGCATTATTTTGCAAACTTTGCTTTTCTTCATAACAATTTTCTGCGCCCCATTTTTAGTAAATCAAACTTTTTACTGAAACTAGTGCTCATTCACATGATTTAATTTCTTGTGTTGTCAATGCACAATTGCAGAAATGGCATTTGAGGGGTCCATAGCCGTGCATCTTAGCAGCATCTACATTCAAACGAATATTCTAATGTTCTTGTAATTCTTGCAGTAGAGCAGCCAATGTTTTCTCTGCAAAGGTGTTGTGCAGATGCCATCGAGTTGTTTAGCGCTGATCAGTTTTACGCTCAGTTTGTTAAATAATTAAAGCGCTTTTTAATTAAAGACTGGTAGATCGTACACTTAATTTTCAGAGACATGATATGGCACATCCTATACCCTTATGGTAAGCTTCAAATCACAGAACAATTAATTGTACACAGCGATATGCCAGTCCTTTTGTTCTGAATACACGGGTTTCACTTTATTGCTGTTATTTATCTCTATTACTATATCCTTATTACTAGGGTACCCTATTTTGAATTCATGCTTGCTGAAATCATAAAGGTGATTAATAGCGAGCAAAGTAGAAATTTTATTTGTTTTTTAAAATTCTTCAAGCTGATCCGTCCCTTCATTTTTCTAAAAGTTTCAAGCGACCAGCGGTCACTTTCTCTCACCGATTTGTTATTGACTGAACTGCTATTGAAAGCAACACCCTTAGCATTGTTGCTGTTGAACCAGGATGTTAATCATCGATTGCTTAGATTTTGGAGCCGATCAAAATTCGTCTTCTGGAAAGCGGATCAACCTTTTATGACGAGGAGGAAAAGAAGTTCGCCGTGGAGCTTCATCGATTTAAAGGAGGAGCGAAACCAGGACTGCGTAGGAGCATGGTTGTGATTGTAGGAGATAAAGGTGAGTAGGGCGGCAGGCCGGAGTGAAGCAGGAGTGCAACGGAACTTTATTGGCCAGATGTGAGCGTGGTGCAGTTCAGCAAGCCGGCTTATCCTGTCATCGGGACATCAACCACAGTCAAGTTACCAGTGCTGCGAACAGGCAGTGTACAACGCAAAGTGGTCGTCCCCTGGTTTACAATGGACGGGACTGCGATAAAAGGATCCGATTACAAAGAATGCCAGGTGAAAAATGCATTTTATTGTGACTTGACCATCCACTGTGACTATCTTTAGTCCAACTAAAGACATGTAAACAAACCATGAGCTCATACGTGTATTTGTGCGCATGAGCTCATGATTTGTTTACACGTCCTTAGTTAGATTGGCCACCACGACGGTGGACTCTTTCATTCCGCTGCCGTTCTGCCACGCGAAGATAGAGGAAACTTGTTAAGTGCCTTAACCGAGGGCACAGCAGGCGAACTTGTTGTGCACTTTTCGCCGCACTATCCCTATCATGTTGGTCACTATTCAAGGAAGCTGTAAATACCATTTTAAAAAATTTTGGCATGATTCGACAAGGTAAATGAACTCAGTTCTACCGACTGTGAAGTTTGGGCTCTAACCAGTACACCACGGCGCCGATTATGACATTCTATCATAACAGGACGTGCTGGTATTCGAACCAGGAGAGACAAAAAGTTTTGTTGAAGTGCCTCTCAGTGGAAGAGCGACGGATCCGCGGGAATTCAGTGTGGCATTGGAATCGGATCAAAGCAAAGCGAAGATTTTGAGAAGTGAAGGCAATGGAAAAGTAGCGCTGGGAAATAATAAAACAGCGCTCGTCTCCATTGTTTGCAGTCAGGGTGGGTCTTCAGCTTAAACATTTGAAGTATTCTGCAAACATAATTATCGTTCACTTTTTATAGAACCTGGGGTCTTCGAATTCAGCAAGCCATCATTTATATTTAAGTCTGCTGGAGGAGTAGGCTGTATTCCGGTAATAAGATCAGGAGGAGCTGACGGAGAGGTTTTGATTCCTTGGATTATTCAATCTTTTGACAAACCAACCCAATTTGGAGGTAGTTTGGACTGACTATAAAAAGGTTGCATGTGACGTCACAGAGTGGCAAACCTAAACCTGAAAGTTATGCTGGGAAGGTATTGGGCGAATATTATCTCTGGGCTTGTTTTGGATAGTAAGTTATTTAATTACATATTGGAATAAATTAAAGCCTCAGGAATAAATTATTGCTCACCAGGAAATAAATAAAATTAATTAAAAGTGCTTTATATGAAATTAGGACTGTCGGTTGGTAAGTTTGAGCTAACCTTTGTGCAGTAGAACCAACTGCATTGTAAAGCTGTAAACAACTATTCAAAGTAGGTTTAAAATAAAAACTTTATTTAATCATCAAACTCTACAAACTTTGGTTGCTTTGTCCTAGAGCTTACTTGGTTTCAACTTTAGCCATAGCATAACGATTTTCTTTTAAAAAAGTTTTGATTTTATTAATGGTTCAATTGTAAGGTTTGAGTTAAAGTCATGGAATTCGATTTCTTATATCAATATTACCTTCCTGCTAGCATATTTGACAAAAGATTTGAAAAGACTTTGGCACTACACAATGTCAGTTATAGCATTGGGCTGCTTTGTTCAGAAGTTTGCTCTATCATCAAACGTATAATCTAAACTTACAATTTTTTACTTTTTTACAACTTTACGCGCTATGTAAGTTGCAGATTAAAATTGATTTGTGCCCAATATTTCCAAATATTCAAAGCCTGCATTATCAAATCTGGAACTTCACCAGAAATTGGCAACTAATAGGTCAACATGTTAAGCACAAGCTTGCCTATAGCAATAACCAGTCAACACAAACACTTATTGACTTTGACTTTAAATTCATGCTATAATGTCATTACAAAACATATTTAGCCTCTGTTTAACTAACTACTTTGTCGTTTACTCATTTTATTCCAATAAAATGGTCTCACTCCCATGCAATTTAATACAAAAAACTGGTCAGTTGTCAGCCACTTTTTTCAAGATCGAATTTTGGTGATGTTTGATCATCTGAGTGAAACCTTCCTATTTAATGCATCCTCTCTCCCTCATCACCAGTTTTCTTCTCTTAATGCTTTAAAGTTAAATTTTACAGTAAAAAAATGAAACTAAATTGCATCCGAATAGCAATTGCATCACGAGATCCGTTGCGGTTCGAATGACATAGCTGCAAACTTCATCTCAACACCTCGATTGCAATTGGATGCCAGATATTAACTGAAATTATTTTCCTCAAAGGAGCAGAAGGGTTTTTGGTCTTCGAAGATGGCCAGGTGACCAAAAACATTGAAATCGATCTTGACGGTGTCCCGTCTGAAGCTTTTGTTCTTGTTCTCAAACCTCCGGAGGATGACCATGGGACTCTGGGAGCGACCACGAGAGCAAACGTCACGATAATCGGACAAATCGGTAATTTAAACTTTATTCATCACAATAGCCTATTTGCCTTCTTTGCATTTTAGCAAAATACTTTTTTTTTTCATTATCATCACCACGCTGGATTTGTTTGTTCGCTTTATTAAATGATGTTAGTTTGCATTCACCTGTTTGCGAACTGCTTTTATTCTGCTTGATTTGGTTGAAATCTCGCCGACTTATAGCACTTTACTTATGCTTTTGCAGAGGAGCCTTTTATAGAAATGAATACGGAAAGAATGATTTTGAAGGACGTTGAAATCGTGGAAGTAAAAGTGACGAGGAAAGGAAATCTTGAAGAAGCTACTTACGTTGGATGGAAGACACAAGACGGGGAGGCTAAAAATGGGCTCCATTTCATCGGAGGAGAAGGTAGCAATAGTTGAGGACTTGGAAAAGATTTCTAATAAAACGGCATATCTCCAGGTAACATCGTATTTGATTCCGATCAGAGGGAACGAAATATCCAGATTCCTATATTACTTCCTCCATCGAACGGCGCAGCAAGATTTTGCGTTGAGCTGGTTGAGGTGAGGGGTGCCGGAAAGCTGGGGGAGCACTGCAAAACAGAAGTTGTCCTCGAAGAACCAATTAGTAAGTAGTAATTTCCTGCATGTGTTTATATTCAGGAGATTTAAACTTGGATTGATTTTTTACATTTACATTACAAAATAAATTTGTTTTAACTAGTGTGCTCATGCAGATTTCTGGAGCAGAAAGTAATTTATATTCTGCAAACCAAGTGTTCTCAAAGTGGTTGGCAAAAAACTTTGGATGAGGACGTGTTTTTAGAGGCCCAAGTGTAGAAGATCGCTTTTTGTATTGAATGAACCCTGAAGATATTTTTTGTGATCACCGCAATGAGGAGTATTCTGTAAATTCTTGGGAAATTACATAAATTTTACGTAAATCTGTGCTCAATAATGCTTGGGTCGCGAGACTTGAGGACTATTTTTTTGGTGGCGCCAAAAAGTAATTGAAAACCCCTGGTGTAAGGTATATGATTGCGGTCATTTTTCTATTGCTTATCCTACAAGCAGTTATTAACTAAGCGTTTCTAGCGACATGGCCAGTGATACAGAAATGATTTATCAACACTCGTGCCGGGTTGAAATTCTATCTCGTTAATTTCAATCCTAGTAGAATTACGGTCGGCAGTGGGACTCGAACTCTGGTTAATACCAACCATTGGACCAACGGTCAACGGGTTGCGATAAGCTTGACTGTTAGAGAGATTCTATGCCTATCGACCGTAGTCATTTAGTTGGTATGAATATGAATTTAATTCCCACCTCTACTGTAATTTTGCTGTAACATAGTTACATCATTTGGGATTCGATTCAATGCTCATGATTTAGTATTGCGAGAAGTATTACTTAGTGCAAGGTTGATGCCGCTCACTGCCAATATATGTTCCGACTTTAGAATAACTTGTTGATTAAAGCATTCATCTTTATTTAAAACATTTTCAATTAAATTCAGGGCCACTGACGAGAGTTGTGCAAAATCTTGAACAATCCGCCCACGCAGGTAGCTCGTTTAAGGGGTAGCGACCACTTGCATGATGGAGGTGGCGACTTTATCGCTCTTTCCGGCATGTTGGCGAAACTGTCACTTAAAAAACTTGTCATCTTTCACAATGAAACTTTAATCTTGTGCACTTAAAACTAATGGTTTGGCTGTAGTCATTTGACTAATTACTTCATGCTTCATTAGTTCTGGTGATGTAATTGCTTACTAACGAATGTAGCAGCCAGTGTAACGGAATCTTCATTGCATGATCTCACATCTACTGGCAGCAAAAAAATGCTGTTTTATTGTTTGCCGTCCTCTTCCTTGAGATGGGGGAACAGCATGAAATGGATATTTGTTAGTCCACTCAGCAAAGGTAGGGGGTTACATTGTCAGTCCACTCCTCAAAGTTAGGGGGATCACAAACCATTTCGAAGCTGCCTTAAATGCAAAAATGAAAAATTGCAGACTGGCAACCCCAAAACCAACAAGCCGCACGTGTGCAGGTCAGCCGCTAGTAGTGGCCTCTCATGATATTCAGGTTGAGCGGCTTGCCGATTCCAACCCATCGAGGCACGGGCATACAGCAGGACAACAACAACGAAATTCTTGATTGCGTTTGAAATGTTTAGAAACGGAAGTTGAGTTTCTGCGGAAAAGATACCTCTTCCGTCAATCCCAAGGATCAACCCTAATTCCGGTTCGGCGTTCACTTTCCCACGACATGTTGGTTCTTCACTGGATCACTCGCCGGACGGAGGATGGCGCCGACGAAACTATTACCCAACATAGGTCGCATACGTCGTGGTCGTCCGATGATGTCACTCGTGGCGAACCTTCTGATGACATCGATTGGGGATCAGGTGAGAACTGTTCAAGCAAACTTCAGAGGCTATGTCGAGCATTTTGGTTACATTAGTAATCTTCCAAAAATGGCCACAGACTGCACGGAGAGTTGTGGCTCGGTTCTTTGTAGACAACGTCTTACATGTGCGCTATCATTTAGGTACAATTACGTTTGAAGAGGGTGAACATGAAGCTAGCGTTGAAATCGTGCTCTGCCGCGAGATGGCGCAACGTGAATCAAGTTTCGACATTGAGCTGATGGACCCGCATGACCGCGTCTACCTGGTTGTGCCCAGAACATCGGTCACGGTCATCAGAGATAAAGGTGGATGAATGTGTCATGTGTTTGTTGTGTGTGTATGTCGAAAGAAATGGTCTCTCCTCGTCGCAGAAGACATCCTTGCCCCCAAGACGAGTAGAGATAATAAACTTTGGGCGAGTGTTTTGACTTCGTTCAGAGTTTTCTACTATCAATAAACTTAGATTTTTTTTAAATGTGTAGTGTGCCAAGCAAAAAAAATTGTGACAGCACCTTTTCCACTCCCACAAAATTGGCAATCTAACCATTCGGCCAGGTTTTGTTATTTTGATCAACATTTGATAGCGACCACTAATAACAGGTAGATGCTACATTGTTGCGCGCAGATCCAGGCATCCTCGGATTCGGAAGTCCGCGATACAACTTCAGCTGCAGCGATTCGCAACTCGTGGTCCCTGTTCATCGCAGCTCGGGGGCAGACGGGGCGGTCGCCCTGCCGTGGTTCACCAGAGACTCAACGGCGGTGGGTAAGTGTCGAACGCATTTATCCTTTTGGCAGACCTTGCTACAATGCGCAGTTGATTGCCAGTCTGCAATTTCAACGTCGATCAGAATGCACCAAAACTATTTGTATTTTTTCTTTTAGTTTTATGTGCACTTTGAAAGACTGTAATAGTGATATGACTTGAAAGCAGACTTGAATTTAACAAACTTAAGTTTTTGTAACGACAATATTCACACGGTTTCAGGAGGTCTCCATTACTTACCTGGCGATGGAAACTTGATCTTTGGTGATGGTGAGGTTCTTAAAAAGATTGTTATATCGATGCCAAAGAGAGTTGAATACTTTAAAGACAATGAAGTGGTCTTCGTTCTTTGTTTGGGGGAACCAACTGGAGGGGCTTCTCTTAGCGTTGCAGAAGCATACGTGGCGCTACAAAACGACATAGGTGAGGGCACGTAATTTTGCGAATCGGTTTTTATTAATTTATAAAAATTTGAGTTAAAACCCAAGACAATAATATCTGGCGTTTTTTCTTGCGATAGACACGTGGTTTTGAATAAAACAATTTGCAGCGTTTTAAAGAGTCTCCACTTTTGATAGATGTAAAACGTAATATCATTTTGTTCTTTTGTCAGTGCCTTCCCGTATTTCATTCGCTGAACCAAACCTACGATGTGCGCAGTCAACCGGAATTCTCCGCATTCCTGTCCAACGAACCGATGACGTCACCGGCCTGACGAATATCACATGGAAGTCACGTGGCATGCCGAACAAACCCACGTCACAATACGACGGGATCAGCGGAAACCTCGTCTTCGCTGATGGAGAAAGAGAAAAAGGCGAGTTGTGATTGACTGGTTGGTACGATTACGTCATGGGAGCCGAGACAATTTTGCTAAATCATCAAGCTTATGTTATGCTTGTTTCAAACCTAGTTGGGGTCCGCATGCGCGAGTGACTTCCGATCTGAAGCTGCAAGTTAGGATTGCACGCATCTTTCTTGTTATTTTCAACTTCTTTAAGGTCTTGTTACGAACAAGAGTGATCACACGAATTGATCTTTTCGTGATGCGCGTGTTTTGATAACTGTTGCGCTGTTTTTGTTCTTGCAGTCATCAACTTCAACCTTCCTGCGCAAATGCAATCAAGCAGATTGGATTCTTTCACCGTCACGCTTGAGCAACCCCCAACAGGCCGAGCTGTGCTCGGGGAATACCCTCAGTGCACTGTCGTCATTGAAAATGACATCGGTAAATGACCATGTGATGGGTTATTTTGTCAAGTTTTAATTCTTGCTCTTCAGTTCCAGGCGGATTTTGTCTCGAGAAAACGAGATACAGTTTTAAACAAAGCAAAAAGAGCGATGTTATTCGCGTCATTCGGAAAAGAGGCGAAAAGGGGGCGGTGTCCCTTCCATGGAAGGTGGGTAATTCGTGAATTCAGATGAAACCGGAAAATGATATACATATAGAGCAATATTGTCATCAATTTGTAGGTGCTTCCAGCTTCGAGTGACTGCACACCTTCCTTGGTGCACGATCTTCAAGGTTCAGTAGAGTTCAAAGACGGACAGACTGTTGCTGATGTCACTCTCGATTTTCCTCCAGATTCAAACGAAGATGAAGAGAAGTAAGAATTGAACTTCGGACCCATCAGTCGCAGTTTTTGTACTTGTTTGTCATAGGTGCCATTTTATTCTCCTCCCTCCAAGCGGACGCGCGATGTTGGAAGATCCGTACCGCGCTGTCGTGTCGCTGAAAAATGATGTTAAATGCTTAGTGGCCTTCCCCGAGCCGTCTTACGAAATTCGAGGGGACATCGACACTCTGCTAATTCCTGTGCAACGAACTGGTCCGAAGGGAAGACCCGTCACAGTAAACTACGCGACACAAGGTAGACGAAGTACAAGGTTTATGCGTATTTCACAGCATCTGCGTCGAAACGTGGGGATGTCAAACGGGGATGATTTAAGCGTGAGTGAAATCTTGAAATAGCGATTACCCAACATTTTATTGATTTCAGCCAGTTATTATGCAAAGAGTTTCATTTTGCCTTTCAGTTTTGCAAAAAAATGTAACAAGCATGGCGACTACATCCATAATTTAGAGGCACTAAAGCACCTCCACTTTCTCCGCCTTTTAACAAACACGTGATTGCAGATGGTTCAGCGACAGATTGCACTCATTTCATTGGTGCTGACGGTACGCTGGTGTTTGATAATGAAGAGGTGCAAAAAGATATTTTAGTTCCTATCATCAATGACACCAGCGGCGCTCGAGTGTTCTTTACTGTCGAGTTAAGTGACGTCATCGGCCCTGGAGAGTTGGGGGCGTTTTCGACGGCCACAGTCTACATCGAGAATGTTGCAGGTGGGTTAGACGCTTGTGGTCGAGGTGGTTATACCAATCTCACTACAAATTGTCATGGGACCGGCCAAAATTAAAATTGATTTTTTATGTGAAATGTTGATTGGTGCAGTCCTGATATGCAACGCGCAACTTTTTTGAGTGAAAACACCTGGAATTGAAAACAAATCTAAAAAGTTGGAAAATATTTCAAAAATCACACTTGTGTGTGTTTGCCTTGGCCTGCGGGCAGGTCACGTAGCAGTGGGTCAGATCCACCAAATAAAGCCAAGGCTTCGAGAAGGCAGTACACTTTAGGCCATGTCGTCAGGGGTTAACCCGGGTCGGTATGAAGTTTTACAGTTCAAATCCAGTAGCGTAAGAAGTTGAATAATTAATTTGAAGGGGTGCTTGGTGCGCCCTTTTTCGAGTTGAAAGCCCTCTCTTGGGATCAACTTTTTGAAAAAATTTTGTGCCCTTTTTCGGGCAAGGTAGAGGGCGGAACAACAAACCTGCATTGTGCTTCAATTAGTCTAGTGCCCCCTAGCAATCTGGGTTTTTTGGTAAATAGGCTATCCCACTAACTGCCCTCTTAGTGCACTGTCAAGGGTCGCCATTACGACTTGCTGGTGAGCAGCTTTACTGTTTCAACCCGGCGAGATGTGGGAAGAAGAAATACATTGTTGTACAATACGTGATTTGTTTTACTTTTTTAGGAAACGGAATCATAGAAATGGCGGCAAAAGAAGCGGCAGCCAATCAGAGCTTGGGAGAGGCGAAAATTAAAGTTGTGAGAAAGAATGGGAAGAAAGGTCCGGTCGAAGTACCCTGGTTTGTTGAGAAAGTTGCCACCGCACCGGTCCAAGCAATCAATCCTGTAGCAGGAAAGGGTGATAATTACGACCAACTGGAAGGGACGGTACGTGTCATTAATGAACGACATCATTGTTTGCTGTCTTGAAGCCGAATTTTTGGCGAGGCAGTGATTTATCTAAGCCAGCCCTGTACAACTCAAATGAGGCTCGGCCCGCATTGACTGGAGAAAATTTTCCGAGGTCCGCATGAGCGTTATTTTTACGTTAAATCACTGGTTTCGAGAGATCAGAGAAGAGAGACTACAAGGGATTGCGGAGGGCGTAAGCAGCACTCCCCGTCTGGCCAGCTCATCAGCGGCGACGTTCCTCGGGAGAAACGAGTGTCCGGAGACCCATTGTAGTCTGATAGAATAGGAGGAGAGAGAAGACAGTTCCTGCCAGATCTGCCACAGAGTTCGAGGTAAAAGGAAAGATAGAGGAGAACAGAGGGTGGTGAGGACAGAACGAGAGTCAATAGGAAAAGAGAAATGGCAGACTTGTTGGTGCTGCCGAGACCAGCAAAGAGCGTGCAGAATGGCGCAGGCTTCAGAGGATAAACTTGAACATACTGGGCCTGCTAAAAAGGAAAGAGTGGCCTCAGTGTCACAGAGAGAGCAGTTGGCAAGTACGCCAGAGCCGCCCTTGCCAAAAGGAACAGAGCCGTCAGTCCAGAGTACCAGATCATGAGGGGGGAGAGAGTCAAGGCAAGCGAAAGCCGCACCTTGGCGAGAGAGAGGGGAGATCAGAGCGAGAGCATGAGGAGGAAAGGGTGGACTCCACAGTTAAGAAAGATTCCAAGGAGGAAAGGGAGGACAAGCTAAAAGAGCCTCCCTAGGAGAAGTAGAAGGAAGCATGAGCGGGTGAGTGGACGCAAAAGCTCTCCAGAAAGATCTGCAGAGTCTTGGTTTCACTCCGAGTCTGGCGAAACCTGAAATGGGAAAGGAGGTTGGGAGACGAAGAGCCCGGTCATAAGATAAAAGAGCGAAATGAGTCAGGGTGACTCGTAGGAGAGGTAAAGAAGCCTCGGAAAGAAGAAGTGAGATAGAAGAGGACAAGGCATTTGGTGATGGCGCGACTAGCCGCTCGGTGGAGGCGTTCCAATGTGGTGATGTTGGTAACGCTTAAGAAAGGAATCATCCTGGTGAGAAGGGGCCGAAGAAAAGATTTATACAGAAGGGAAAGGGACTCTTAGAGGGGGCCCCTATGAGATACAGCGTAAGGCCTTGAGACGTGGGAAGAACTTGGCCTTCAGCGAAGATACATGTTTAGAAAAGGAAAGAGTGTGTTCGAAGGTGACTCCAAGAAAAGTTTCAACCCCAAGCCGGAGTGTGGTTGAAACGGAGGCGGGAGTTGAGTAGGAAGAGATTGGGCTGGTGGTTAGCTTGGTGGGGATCCACTGAAAAAAAGGAGGCCTCACATTTTCTCGGATTGAGAGGAAGACACCAGCACTCAGACCCGCGCTCCAATTGAAACAGAGCTCCTTGTGTGGCCTCCACCGCAGAGGGGACCGAGGATCATATGGCCAGATCGTCAGCGTAAAGAGAGCAGCTGGCGGAAGAAGGCAGAGAAGCCGGAAGATTATTGATGAAAAAAGAGAAAAGTACAGGGCCAAAAACGGATCCTTGCAGAACACCTCGACGAACTCGAAAGGAAGGACTTTTGTGATTTTGATAAACCACGCAAGCGCGCCTATCAGAAAGGAAAGATTGAGTCCAACCAGCAAAGCAAGGAGGGAGGCCAGCCGAAATGAGTTTATGGAAAAAGGCGGGATGCCAGACAGAATCAAAAGCTAAATTTTTCTCCTAGCTCAAGATGTTGGCACTGGGAAATATGTTGTGCACAGGTAGGAAAGTTGATTATTTCACCTTTCAACAACTGACTTTTGAAAAGTCGTAGTTTCATTTTGAAAGCTTTCACTGTTTCTACCAACTGAAATATTAGCAGGTGTTTTCCCTGAAGCTGCGTGTTGAGATCGCTCAGATGAGCAGTGATATCACAAAGGAAAAATAAATCATGATTACAGGATTCACTCTCAGGCTCATCAAACTTTTTTGATTCATTTTTAAGAAATGTAAAACTTCCTTTTTCAAAGTAACAAAACGCTGTAGCACTCTTCCTCGCCTCAACCATCTCACTTCTGTGTGGTATACTAGGTCTATATTCGGCATCCACCTCCCCCCAAATGTTCTATGTTTTAGAGCGCGAGCACGAAAGTAATTTACAACCGAAACTATCACAGACATTACGTGGTCAATTTTTTAAATCTTTGTCACACAAAGCCTGCTGGTGAATAATGCAGTGGTGTGTGATTTTACTTCTTTCAATGACTTCCTGAATTAGAGAAACTGCTCCAGTGTGTTTCCCACACATAGCTGGAGCACCGTCGGTGCAAATGGCCACTAAGTTTGTAAAGCTGTATGCCAAGTTCTTGTTTACACAATTAATTTATTAATTCAGTACTGATGTCTTTCCCAGTAACACGGATTTCATTGATTGCATGGCAGCAAGTTTTTCACTAATATTAAAGTACTTGTCAACGCCTCAAATATATATATATATATATATATATATACATGACAAGCTGAGTTGTATCGCAACAATCGATACTTTCATCCAAAGTCAATAAATAACAACAGAATTCTTTTACTTTCTGCTTTAACTGATCCGTTAAGTCGGCAGCTATGTCAGCCACCTTCTTTGCCAAGGCTTTTCATGAGGCTGGTTGCTTTAAGGCTTTTTTTCATTTCGATTACCGTAAAACCTCTATTTCACCGCCATGGCGCTCTATTTTTCAACCCTTCCTCCATAGTGGTGCTCTGTTAGAGGTGACGTTCAATTAGAGGCTGGCGCTCTATTTTTCGACTTGCTGGTCAGAATTTTGAGAAGATATATTTTATGATTGAAAAGAAAAAACATCTAACACATTTATACAATTAGCAAACGACACGAATGTAGGGTGATTACTGGTAAGTTGGGACTTCCCAGCGATTAAAACAAAACGTGCGATGTAGCTCCATAGAATGGGACTTCCCAGCGTCTAAAAATAAACGTGCAATTTGACAATCCATTCTTTCCTTCTTACACCTAGAGAGGCGATTTCAGCCGTAACTATTGCCAAAATAGAATAATTCATCAAAGTGGCGTTTAATTAGAGGTGGCGTTCAATTAGAGGGTGGCGCTGTATTTTTCAACTCTTCTATAGTGGCGTTCTATTAGAGGTGGCGTTCAAATAGAAGTGGCGCTCAAATTGAGGTTTTACGGTAATTTAGCAATAGTAGGATGCTGAGTTTCCAAATGTCGTCTCAAATTTCATTCCTTGGGAGCGGCTACAGTTTCTCGACACACTGGGCAGATTATTTTGTCTTTGTTCGTTACAAACAAGTACGCTGGCTATTTTCCTTTTTTTTTTGCCTTCAGACACGTTCAACCAGTAAAAAACAAAGTTCAGCTACATGCAGATTACGTAACACTAGTACATAAACAACACTGAAACTATAACGGTAAAAAGAAGCACGTGAACCACTCTCTATGGATAGATGAACTTCAGTTTGTACGGTACTTGTATCTGATCGTTTTTTTGCCTGCGCAATGGCCCTAGTACAGAATTCTAAAATTTTCTATTCTTTAAGCTCTTCTCTGACTTATCTAGGTTACAAGATCAAGAGCTATTAGCCTAGAGTCTAGACGAACTTTTAACAAACATCGTCTAAGCAAGGCATCATAACACAAGTAACTGTTACGTAATAATTGAGAAATAAGATTTATTCAAAATTCTTTCTGTCTCACACAGCAGGTGGAATATAGGAAAGATGGAGTTCAGTTGTTGACTGACTTTGAAATTCTTTCTCCGGCCGCACGAAACGCATTTTCGCAATGCTTTCGCGGACCGTATGTTGTGCAGGCCTGATCTAAGCAAATCCCACCTGTTGCTAGTATACAAGTTTCAGCTCATCAGCAATAAAGTGCACGTTCCATTACAGTTTTTTTATTTAATACAACATAAATTCATTCTTTTCTTTTGAAACACACATTATAGATCAATCAGCACCAACTTCAACGCTTCCGGAGCCCTTTCCAAATCTTGTGTCAAAGGATGAAAAGAACAAACTCAATTTAATCCTGAATTTTTTTTTTATATTAAAAAACCTAAAGCAGAATTCTACGTGCAAGTCGTATAATTGTTTGCGATATTTATTTACATGTTAATGGACTTCCTTCATTGTGGCCAGTGAGAAAAATAAGGAAAATCGTTAGGATTTGTCTGAAAAGGTTTAATTTGGTTTTGAAAGCATGTCGTGCACTAATCGACATTGCGTCCGCGTTGATGGTGCCAGCAGAAAAATTTGAAATAGAAAAAGCAGAACCGAGTTTTGTAGAATTGTTCGGCGGGCTTGATTAAACCGTAAAAGGGGAGGGATTGGGCGCCCTGGTTGTTGTGTGCCCGCCCATAATTGATGACCGAAGACAGGAAAATTTATATTCAGGCAAGTCGACGTTTTGAAGGATATTTATTTCACGCAGTTTGGAACCTTAGACCGAGATTTTATGTGGTATATGTCCCGTTTCCAAAAACTTCGGTGGAATTGTTGTCACAACCCGCTAGTATTCCGCTGGCTAAACACTGTTTTTAGCTAAAATTCAAAGATGGTGAAAGTGAGAAAGAATTGCTGCTTCCGCTGTCGCAAAAACCTCAAGACGAAACATCCACCAACGTCGACGTCACACTGCTGCCACCTGCTTTCGGCGGCGCTAAGTTAGGTGACGTCATTTCGACAAGAGTCACGATACGTAACGATTTGGGTGAGTGTTTGGACAGTTGTTGCATAAACCTCCCATGATGAAATCTACTTGGTGCAAATTGCAAAACTTCACCAATACTGATAAATTCATACAGGTTTTTTGACATCATTTTGTAAATTAGAAAAATTTTAACAAAGAAATTAATCTTATCATTAACCTATTAGCCCTTATGTTGGCTGAAGTACTTGCAGCACAAAACGGTTTTATCTCTACGTTGTTCGCACCGGAAACTTCTGAAGTCAGTTCACACTTCCGAGAGCGAGTTGAACATCTTAGTGTGTCCTATTTTTTCATAGTGCACACGTATAAGCTAAGTTGATGTAACAAAAATAGAAACTTAGATGTTCAGCTTTTGTTTGAAAGCGTGAACTGGCTCGTTCGCAATAAGTTCGGGCGCGGTAAATTTGCACTAAGAGCACTGTGGCCGTTGCCGACTGAGCAGTGATGTTGCGGTAAATTGCCTTCAAGGCACATCAAGCTCGAAATCTTCCTAGAACAGAAATCATAACCTCTTGATTCGCGTCAACGCTACATCAATTTGGGCTTTTGTTGTGACGCTGAATCATCCTCTGCAGAAGGAGGAGTTGTTGAATTTGGACTGGAAGAGCTGGTTGTGAGTGCTACTGATGGTGAACTACGTATTCCAGTTGTACGCAGTGGCTTGTGCAGTCACCCATGTCAAGTTACATGGGAAGCCCAGGACGAAAGTGCGTTGCGGGGAAAACACTTCAGGACTGGAAAGGGCTCCTTGTTATTCGCCCCCAATGAACTAAGGTAAAGTGATTAGTGGTCATCAACTTTTATGAGCCATCGTATTTGCCGTGCATTGATCCAGCAACTCTGCGGTGGCTTCTTTGCCAGCTGTTCACCGACATGAGGATTGAATGATAATAATTTTAGGAAAGAAATCGTCATTCCCATTATTAACGACCCCACCGCCAACGTCAACCGATTCAATGTTACTCTTGGCAACCCGAGAGGGGGTGTGAAATTGGGGAGACGAACCAAGAATCAAGTCAAGATGCATCACGTGCAAGGTGAGGCGGGGCCATCTCGCATGTTGAGTGAGGCACGGAGTGAATCGAAGGGCATGACTTCGTCCATCAGCAACACGCATGTTGTGCGCTAATCAGCGGTAGGGGCAGATCTCATGTTGCATGGAGTAACAGAATTCCTCAAGTCACCACTCGTGCAATACTATGACTAAAAAATTGATTTCTGTTGGAAATAAGTAAATCTTTGTTGTAGTGCGCTTGAAATTTGCCATTTCCTCAAAGTTTGTGTTTTTAACGTGCTTTCATGTAAGACGTTCAGGGGTGCTTTCATACGCTTGACCGAACCGTGTTTGTGTTGCATGATTTTGTTTGATTAGAAACCACAACTGATGGATATCAACAATCAAGCTGGCATCCTCCAACCAACAGTAAGAGCTTGCTGCATGAATATGTGATGTAGTCTTAATGATTTCCTGCTTGCTATGACAACTGTTGTTGTTACCCGCCCCTTTTGAGGGATGGGCGCATGGTGTGGAACCATGGAGCCCCAGAAGATGGGCAACTTTCAAGGGACTCGACCAGAAGTCGTAAAGAAAAAGAGTCGCCAAAGAGCAAGCAGCGGAAAGAGTTCGTAGCTGGGCAGTGCAGAATGAGATGAGAGATGTCCTAAATGCTATGACTACAGGCACTGCATGATGGTTTCTAAATTATGACAATTTTAGAAAAATAAGAGTTAAAATAAAGGCTGTCTATGTTGCAGCGAAGACGAAAGAGGACACAGAGTGAGTGACGAGGAAGCACAAGTTCCTCAGTGGATACCACGGGGACCTGTGTGTCGAAAAATTTAGATGAGACAACATGCTTTCAGTCCGAGAAAAAAGAGTGGATACGAGAGATAATAGGAGAGGGACTACATGGGACTAGAGAAGACAGGAGTAACGCACCCCGCCTGACCAACTCATCAGCCGCGTCGTTGCCCGAAAAAAATGATAATAACGGAGGAGAGAGAAGACATTTCCAGCCAGATGAACATACTGGGTCTGCCAAAATAAAGGTAACAGAGCCATCAGTTCAAATCACTAGATCGTGAAAAGGGAGAGAATCAACTAAGCGAGGGCCGCATTTTGGCGAGGGAGAGAAGAGTCAGAGCGGGAGCATGTAGCAGAAAGAGTCAGCTCCACACTGAAGGAAAGCGGATTCCGAGAAGGAGAGGGAGAGCAAGCAAAAAAGAAGTTCCCTTGGAGAAGTAGGATAAACACTAATTCGGTTATTGGACGTAAAAGCTCTCCAGCAGGATCTGGATTCTTGGTTTCACTCCAAGTCTGGTCAAACCTAAAATAGGAAAAGAGTTTGGGAGACGGAAGGCCCGCTCACAAAAAAAAACAGTGCAAAATGAATCAGAGTAACTTTTGGGGGAGGTAGAGACAGACACCTTAAAGAGGAGAAGTGAAGCAGGCGAAGACGAGAGGCAGCCGATAATTGCGCGACTAGCCGCTCGATGAAAGCGTTCCAACTTCGTAGCGTTAGTAACGGAAAGGAAAGGAAACCATTCGGCTAATCACTAAAGCATTAGTGAGAAGGGGATGAAAAAGCTTTGTGCGAAAGAGAGAGGGACTTTCTTGATGGGCCCCAAGAGAAGCAGAGATAGAGTGTAAGGTCTTGAGACGAAGAAAGAATTTGACCTTCAGCGAAGGTACGTGTCTAGAAAAGTAAAGAGTGCGGTTGAAGGTGACCCCAAGCAAAACTGAAGTGTAATTGAAGCGGAGAAGGAGTTAAATAAGAGGGGTGTGGCTGGAAATTATCTCAATTACCGGAAAGGAGTCGTCACATTTGCTCCGGTTGAGAGGAATAAACCAGGGCTCCAGTTGAATCAGAACTCTTTGTGTAGCCTCCACCGCAGCAGAGACTGAAGGGGAGAAGGACCAAACGGCCCGGTCGTCAGCAAAAAGAGAGGACCTGACGGAAGAAGGCAGTGAAGCAGGAAAATCATTGATGAAAAGAGAGAAAAGGACAGGGCCAAGAACGAATCCAAGCGAAACGTTCGGCGGACTCGAAAAGAGCGACTTTTGTGATTTTGATAAACCACGCAAGCACATCTTTCAGCAAGGTAGAACTGAGTCCAACAAACAAAGCAAGGAGGGAGGCCAACCAAAATAAGTTATGGAAAATAGTGGGATGCCAGACAGAGTCGAAAGCTTCGGAGAAGTCGATCGCATCAAGAATCGTCCCAGAGCCCGGCTTTGGTTTGTTGAACCCATCCGAAACTAATTAAGAAAGGAACGGAATTTGATCCAGGGTAGACCGAAACCGGCCGGGTGGGAAAGAGAGAATGGAGTTAGACTCCAGGAAAAAGAGTAGACAAAATAGCATGATGTGTTCAAAAAGCTTTGGGATGCAGAAAGTGAGGGAGATAGGCCGGAAAGATGGAATGGGAATGATGCCATCTGATGAATGGGAATGATGGAAGATGTCTTTCAAGTGGAAGGAAAAGAATATGAAGACCAGAAAAGATTGAAAATATAAAGAAGAAAATCAATGCCAGGGCGAGGAAGGTGCTTTAGCATGGGATAGGCGACTTTGTTTGGACCAGAAGTAGTGGACGAGGAGAGGTATGTGACAGCCGCGAGAAATTTGGTGAAGAGAAGAGAAAGAAAACAGAGGAAAAAGACTCCTTGGGGCACTTGGCCCGTCGTAGCTTGTACAAGAAGTCCATGGTTCTGCAACGCAAGACCTTTGGCTGGGATACAGAAAAGTGAGATCTCAGGTAATCGGCGAATACCGATGCCAACTCCTAGAAGAGGAACAGTTGGGAAAGTTGGGAGAGAAAGATGAGGAAGAAAAATCAGCAACAGAACAGAGGATAAGATAGACAATGTAGGATCAGATTTAGGAGAGAGCGAGAGAGAGACAAACATGTCGCCTGCCATGCCTCAGCCTTGGCTTTGGCAATGACAAGACGAGGCATGTCGAGAGGCAGAGATGTAGGCCAGACGATCCTCGTCACTTCTATGAGCGAAGCAAAATTTTTTAGTCTTTTGCTTCCCGCTTTTTCCGCTGTATATATAAAGTAAGGTTATGTGATTTCGTAGCAAGAAGACTTTGAAGTTATCTGCTCTGAGAAGCAATTGATCGCCTCATCGCGAAGGCGCTGGAATAATTTGTTTATAAACTTCAGTTCACGGCATTGTTGGGTTCGACGAGCCTCAAAAAGAAATTAATCAAAGCAGCGAGGAGCTGGTAATTTCTGTGATGCGAAAAACCGGAAATCGAGGCCGGATTGTGGTACCGTGGAATGTCGAGCCGGATATAACCCCATCGCCGTATAAGGTATGATGATGATGATGATAAAAGTAGGCCTAGCAGCTGGATCATGCAAAACGTCATTATCATTACAGGAGCTTCATGGTCAGGAGACTTTCAAAGACGGAGAAGATAAGAGTCGGATCATAATCAAACTTCCGAAAACTCCTCAAGACGTTGATATGGAAAAATTTAGGTGAGTGTGGTTAGATAACTATTCAACAGACTTCAGACATTTTCAACTTCACTTGCTTCCTTTTGTAAGTAGCCTGCACTGTAGAAGTTGCAATTACGATGCCACAATAAGGGAACCGACCAACTAACTTCACGCTTCTTAAACAATGAACTTTTCAGAATTATCCTTGGCCATCCGACAGGGGGCGCAACTCTCTCCGAACAATCCGAATGCTGGGTCAGTGTGTTTAATGACGTCACACCTGGCATTATATGGTTTCGTGATAGTGACGTCACAGTCAAGCAATCCGACAATGAAGCGCGCTTGAAGGTTGTGAGAAGCAATAGAACAACGGGTAAGCAACCAGTTAATTAAATCCACAAGAAATGATTATAGATATTGATTTAGGAAAAGTACGAGTTCCGTGGAGAGCTAGCTGCTTGGATACGCGATCTCCGTACGTAGATATATCAGGAATTGAAACTTTCGAAGATGGTGAAGATACAACACACATTCGCATCCAAATGCCGCAGGAGCCTCGAGATGTCAAATCCGATTGCTTCACAGTGGCATTGGACAAACCCAAATCACAGAACGCTGTGCTAGGAGAAAACTCGTTGTGCGTTGTTAACGTAACAAACGACATCGGTAATCATGTGGTACGATCCAACCAACTACCTAGTATCTTATACTTTTGTTTTTTATGCAGCGCCGGGACTCATTACATTTTCTGAAACGAGCCACAAAACGTTGCAAAGCAAAGGAAAGATTCCACTCAAGATAACTCGTTCGCAGTGCAGCGATGGAAAGGTGATCGTACCGTGGAAGGTGGTCCCTGAGTCGCCCGACTCGGTTTATATTGGGTTAGTTGGTGAGTAATGGACGATGCGCCGTAGTACGATAGTTAAAAGAACTAGTAATGATTTAAGAATAATATTTGAAGAAATAAAACAGTCTTTAAACTCATTCATAAGCAGAGTTTTGTCAGCGCAGACCTGATATTGAGCCATTTTGCATCAACTTTTCCATTTGTCTTTCTGTTAAATACGACTGACATTAAACACGTTCAGGTGAAAGTGTGTTAAATGACGGCGAGGATGAAGGGAGTGTGGAGATTCCCCTTCCTCTTACTCCCCTCACTAACGAAGTGGAGCGTGTAAACGTAATCCTGGAGTCCCCTGTTGGCGGTCGGGTGGTTTTGGCAGATGAAGCCATGGCTACCCTGGAAGTTACTCATGATGTCGGTAAGTGAGATTCTTTAATTGCTAACTGATGAGGGTTTCGTATGCGCAACATGATGCCTTTAGTAGTCGGCTAATGATTTGCCATAAAATGTAAATTATCACTGCAGCGTTTGAAACAGCTACGATGCTGAGAGCAAACCAACTTTCACATAAGCAAGTGACCTTCTCCGTTTACCTTATAATGTTATAAAATCAATTTTATCAGGAGAAGGATTGATAGAGCTCCGATCACGTGAAATGACATGCACCAGTGACGATGGTGATGCTGCCGTTACGGTTCTGCGGAAACTGGGATCCAATTTTCCAGCCGAAGTGCAATGGTCTACACAAGATGGGGATGCTTTAGCAGGATCTCACTATCAGAGCAAAACAGGTGAGCGCAGGGGGAAGCTCGATGGGCGTGTGATACAGCTTCTCGTATCAAATGACCTGAAGCTCGCAGGGTCACTTAAAAATGAGCCCTGGGTTGGAATATCACAAGAATTGTTTACGCCTTGCTGCTTGAAATAAGTTTTTTTTTCAAACCATGGTGAAGGACGCCACCTCATCAATTTTTTTTTGCCAGAGTCGGTCAGTACCCAAGGTAATCTGATTAACCAAAGTTACAATCTCATTTGGCATGGTAGTGTGGACCTAGGCTGTCCCAATCTTATTTTCGGATGATCAGTAAGCTCACATTCAGTTCCATGGCCAGATGACTAGTGAGCTCACTACGCGTTGTTTTTGCAGGAAAGTTGAAGTTCAAACCGGGAGAAGTCGAGAGGACCGCGCACATCCCCCTCGCCAACGACCCCACTGGGGAGGTGCGCCACTTTTTTGTTACTCTAGATAACGTGAAAGGCCGTGACAAACTTGGTGACGTCATAAAATGCAAAGTAAAAATTTCAAGCGAAGCAAGTGAGTTGATTGCGCCGTTGCTGGACTTGTTGATTCGTTTTACATCACGTTCTTTGTTTCTAGTGCCGCCAAACGTAGTAGAAAACTTTAATGCTGACTTGTGTGGACCGCAAGCAATCCGGCTATCCTGGTTGCCTCCACAAGAGGGCGCGCCCGTGGACGGATACAGAGTGACGTATTGGAGTAGACCTGGCACAGTAAAAACAATGGACCTGCCTCGCGACGTAAGGAAATACATGCTAACTTAGACGCGACGGAACAGTAAAAATACAGGGTGTTTCAAAAAATTCGTTACCTTGTGAAATCTAATAGCTTTGCTGGTTCTCGTTTAAATGTCTTTAAATTTGCTCAGCATGCTGGAAAAAAGGCGAATTTTTTTTGCTTAATGTTTGATATGTTTAACTTTTGAGATGTATAAATTTTGACTGAAAAGTTATTCTCACTGTGTTTAAACCTGTGTGTGTAAATTGCATCCACTAGAAGAGAAAAAGCGTTTTGTGCGTTGGAGTGCGCTTGAACAAAATGGAACAAGACTGCAGTGTGCATTTGTGAGAAAGCTCTCTAAAAAGTCATTAAGCGCTATGCAAATTTACAGCTAGCAAGTTGGAGACCGTTTCTCCAGACATGTTGCAACTTGAGGAGGTAGAACACCGACTTGATGCGTGCAGCGTCACAGGCGGTGCGCGTATTGAACATCGCTGAAATCTTTCATGGAAATTTTATGTTTGTGAATTTCTTATTCAAAGTTAGAGAAATAAATTTTATATTGCTCAACATTAAACCTGCTAAGTTTCATTTGATTTGACTAGGTAGTTATGTGATGTTGACATGTCAAACGATATTAAACACTCTGCTTCTTTACAATTAGCATAATATATTTATAAAAATATTGATGCTTGAAGTTGTTGCCAAATCAAAAACTTAGTTTCAATTCTCAACTTGTGATTCCTCGTCGTTTTAAATTGTCCTCACACCATTTAGAGCTCTCCTCATATTTCCCTTGCAGGCGACTTCTGAACAATTAGAAGATCTACAGCCCAATTCATCCTACCAAGTCAACGTGCGACCCATCAATAGTGTGGGAGAGGGCCCCGCTTGTGATACCATGGTGGTGGACACCCAGCCAGGTAGAGCATACGTTATCAATAGAAAATTGTTAGAAATCGTGACACAATCCAGCAGCTCTCCTCAATGAGAACTTCGTGAGGAGATAAAAAGCTTTGGTCTTTTACTTATAATTTCCTCTTTTTCTGAAGTAAATATCAAGTTACTTTTTATTTTGTGCGTTTATTTTGGTGTTGATGATGTTTCAATAAAAATATCCCTTTTTAAAAAGTTGGTTCAATTTTTGCGAAATATTTTCTTTATCTAAAGTTTGGGAAAGAAGTGTGTTCGTGATACAAATAGAAAAACAATACAAGCATACTTATTTTATGTATCAACAGAAAACAATCAATTCTAATTTACAAGTGCATGTTTCGGCTTTCCATCATAAGGCAACCTTCAGGCTGTAATGCTGAAAAAAACCAAGGCCACCGACTGCAAATGTCATCTGTTGTTTTTGCAAAGCCATGTCTACTGTGACGGTTAAAACTGCAAACTTTAAAATAGGAATTCAAAATATTAGTATGTATTGTTTAAGCTTTTTTGACAATTCATAGTGGGTAATTCACAGCCGATAATTTGAAGTCGGCCATTGTGATTGTAGGAATATTCTCTATAACATGGTTTGTTTTTTCCCTAACTCTAACCGATTGGAATTGCCGACTTTGAATTTTCGGAATTTCATTTTTTGCAGGATGACATGCCTGAAGATTGCTTGACTATAACCTGCCGAAACATGTTGCGTGTTGATTAGAATCGTTTGTTGTTTGTTGATATTGCGTAAAAAAGCAACATATGTCTACTCTGTTTTTCTGTGTATGTTTTTATCTCTAAATTATGCAAAACCGTTTAATATTCATCTTATGTTAGGACCCTCAGTGTCAGCCATGTTACACTCGTTAATGGCGCTTTATATCGATCTCTCTATTGTTGTTTGCTGCTTCCATAAATCAACCCTTGCATGCAGAGTTGCGGCTATCTTACCGTTCCCCCATGCAAGTGAAGACTAGTGAAAAGGTCGCGGTCATCGCCTTGAAAAGAAACGTCAACGAATTTAAAGATGCGATCACTTGGAAGATAATAAGGGAGAATCGCAGAATGCAAAAGAGGAAGCCGTCGACGTCATCAAGCAGGTGATGTGAAAGAGAGTTTATTTTTAATTGATTTGTTTAGGCAATGGGTGATTTATTTTCGCACTCGCCAGCTCCAAGGACACACGTCTTAGAAGTGACAGCTGGTAAGGACAAAACTGGTCCCATTTAAATCATATTAAAGGAAAGGTAATGTCTCAGTGGCTTATTCAGTAAAACTTCTGATTTTTTATTGTCAGTTTCCACGCATGAACATTCAACATTTTTTTCTAAAACCTAGAAAAGGAATTATCTTATGACGTCATAAATTAGCTATGTGTAAACAACGTAACATCTACAGCAATCAGGAAGTTGCAAAAAGTTAAATTATGTAGTTGATTCTTCTGTATGACAAAACATAAATTAATTTTTTGATGTTTTCATATGATCAAGTCGTATTCAATTTTTGTATTTTTTCTCTGTTTTAAAATTTGCTATTCTATGTTAATACATTTTGCTGCGTTATTCCAGCCAAACTTTTTTATGTTTGCAGCGTCCTTGGAATATTTATAAAACACTCGCGACGCACCCCAGCCATAACAAAATTTGCAGGATTTTTAAATAATCAAGCAATAACCAAAGTTCTGTTAAAACTTCCGCTACAGTGGACCAAGTGCAGTTTAGATCCCACAAGTTTGGTGGTCTAGGCTAGGGATGGGCAAACTACGGCCCGCGGGCCGCATGCGGCCCTCGAGAGCATTCTTTGCGGCCCGCGAACACTTTTTGAAACTTTGCCATTTGGAAATAAATACGACAAGGGGATTGGCAAGGCGCAAAAGCGACGGTGTCCTTAAAAAAATGGTAATCGCCTGTACCTTAGGCGGAAAATGCGTGACAGCCTACAATTGCCCCCAATCAGGCAGTTACCGTCTACGAAAAGGTGAAGACCTTTTTTTTTTTTTTTTTTTTCTTTAGAGACACCACCGATTTCGCGCGCTGAGATACCACACTGCCAGAAGATTTCGCAAAATTATGATCTAATGCAATTTCTTCTATAGCATTCAGCTGTACGAGACAACAAACCCTGGCCCTCGACCACCCTCGAAATGGTCAGTGCGGCCCTCCGGCTAAAAAGTTTGCCCACCCTTAGTCTAGGCTGTGCTTTATTTAAATGGATAAACGATTAAGGTGTCCAAAAGTCAAAAAATACTGTGCAATACAAATCACATTCGCAACTGCTGCCACGTCATCAATGCAGTTTTTCTTTTTTTAAATCATTTGCAAATGGAATCACAATAATCTTGATTTTACATCTTTAAAATATCCTGCAATTTTTCATAAAAGCCATAAAAACTAATTTGTAAACGCAACGAATATATATCATCCAAATATATGTAACGTTTTTTTACAATGCTTTCAGATATCAAAAGTAACATACTCAACATTATTTTTAAACGTAAACAAGACTTATTTTTCTGGAAAGCTATTTCTGCCTAAGCAACAGCGATACTGCTTAATACTGTTTCGAAGTTTGTAAGTTCAATATTGGATTGGCTTAATTTTTAAATTATTTGATAAATCAAGTCGCCAAACAGAAAAAATACATTATAGTGCTTTTAGGCAGATAGGCCTATAACATAGCTGAATTGAATTCAATGTTGCAACAATCAAAAGTTGGCAGTTGCGTTGAGAAAGCTCCAGACTATATCTACAAACTGGGTATTTTTCAGAGAAACCAGAGTTAGTAAAGTACTACACCCCAACTCTTTTCAAAAAAAATATTTCGAGACCTTTGAGAAAAATTGTTAACTTATTTCTTCTCCGAGACGACAGCTTTCAGCAAACCTTTCAGCGCTTTTACAAAAAAAGCGTTGCTCTGCTCCGTGATAAAATCAATTTTTTCGTTAACTTTCACACCACCCTTAGAAATAGGCATATTTAATTGAGGTAACACTTTATTTTGTATAAAGAGAGAAAACATTTTCGTCTTAAAACAAAGTTAAAATTAAGTTTTTTAGTAACTTTTGCTATTTTTAGCGCCAAACAAACGTAAAAGCCATTTTTTACGTATTCTGCCTATTTTTGAATATTCTCGGGAGCGGATCCAATAGCTTTTTTGTCTTAAAACAAAGTTGAGGGCCTTTTTTTCGGGGTAAAGTTTGTCTGAGTGCTTTTTTTGCTATTTTCAGCTCCAAACTCCCCCAAAGACAATTTTTTTCGTCTTTTGCCTATTTTTGAAAATTCTGGGGGAGGGAGTGAAGACATTTTTGTCTCAAATGAAAGTTTCGGACCTTTTTTGATAGTCAAGTTTTTGTGAGTAACTTCTTAGCCATTTTTAGCTGTAAACAAAAGTGAAATAATTTTTCATCCATTTTCGAAATTTCTGGGGAGCTGAAGGCATAGCAATGTTTGTCTCATAGCAATGTTGAAGTCTTTTTTGAAGATCATTTTTATTTTAAGTAAATTTTCTCTGTTTTGTTGACTCTTTTTCTATTTTGCTCCAAGCAGACAAAAGTGAGAACCTTCTTTAGATTAAGCTTTTGAAAACAAATTACTGCCTGTTTTTGAAATCTATCAAGAGAAAAGGGGTAAAAAAGGGGAAAGGGGTTTTGTGCCGATAGGCTTATCCTTGCAATTACAAAATCAGTAATGGGTTTTACCATTTATGTTTGCTATCAAAATGATAGTAGATACTTTTGCTGCCTGCTGCTGTTCTCACCATGTAGTGGCAAGCATTGCGATGTGATTTAACATTATTACCTCACAATGCGTTTTGAGCCATTATTATTAGGATCGCTACTAACCACTTCTTGTTGTTGTTGATTACCCGACCCCTTCCGAAGGACGGGGGCTAATTTTATTACCTTAGTACAGCCTTTTTCCTGCAGTTCGAGCTGTTCGGTTGTGTTAGCGTTATTCCAATTGAATTTTGTTTTGTCTTGTTTGAGTTTTTCACCTAAGTTTTTGTTTTTACTTATATGTTTACTAGAAACTAGGGTAGATCCTGGTTTATTCTTGAAAACGTTCATACGGCATCTAAACTTGTCGTAATCGGTTATTTTATTTTTCTTTTAAATGTAAAATGTTTTTGCCAGGCATTTTTTACAGTGATCGTTTGTTTGTTAGTAGCTTGTGATTAGGACTACCCAATTATTTTTTTGTTTTTCTTCTGAATTATGTATCTATATTTTTCTTGAGTCTTTCATTTGTAGTTTTTATTATTCTACCCACCACATTTTTGAAATTGTTGGGGTTTTATTATTTTTCATACTTACGGTAAGTTTTTTGATCCCCTTTAAGTTTTTTTACTTATTTTTTCCAGTTTTTCGCTTTATCATAAAAACTTTTTGAGGGTCTATGCGGTTTTCATGTATGCGTTTATGTCGTTAGTTTGTCTTTATTGGTTTGAAAAAGTATTTAATACTTGTGCGATTTTTTTGCAAAAGCTGAGGATGTGTAAGCGAAATCGATTTTTCTTATAGCAAAAAAATGTCTAAGCTGACTTTATTACTATTATGTGATAGCAGGCTCTTTTCAACACTTACTAATATGGAGAAAAGTCGCTTATATAAATTATCCTACTAAGGTTTGGTTACTGTTTTCCAGTTTAAATTTTGTTTTTATAATTAAACGACGTTCATTTTCTTGTGGCAGACATCCACAATTAGGCAAATAACAAAAACGATGGGTCGACAATCAGCTGTTTGCGGTCAACCGGATAATGTGTTAGGTAGAAAATGCATGACGGCCGCGTGTCGTAGCCAATAATAATGAGATGAGCTTTGTTTACGAAGATTTTTTAGACGCAAAGCACCAGTTGAACCAGAATTTCTTAAATTATGAATGACGATCCATTTGGGGCAGCAAAAAATTTGCTCTAAGTTTTATTTTCAGATATTGAAACAAGTAGTGAACTAAGCACATTAAAAATTTAAAAACATTTTTGCGTATGACCATTATCAGAGAAAAAATTCGTCTAGGGCTTGCTGAAAACTTTCTTTGTCAAAATAGAGGGTAAGAGTTTAAGAAGATCTGGAATAAATCACGAAGATATCAACTTTACCAACAAGACCCAAATATCAACAGCCAACAACCTTGATCTGGGATATATGAGGTGCTTGATAGTGGCAAAATATTCTAGTCGCCTTTTAAGTCGGACGCCTAGAATTAATCTCGTATTCCTTGGCACACGCCAAACTGTCAGAACTTAAATCTTACTATAAGAAATTAAACGAAAAATATCAGAAAGAACACTGAGTAAAACCAAGCTCCTTGACCTGCCATGATTATTATTTTGATTAAAGATTCCGCATGCTTCGGCGCATGTTCGTACTGGATCAATGAGACACCATTCTACTTACCTCGTTTAAGCACGCATTTAGGTAGATTGCAAGATCGCAGAATTCGTGATATCAACGTCAGTTTGATTGTACTGCAGGCTTTGTGGTGAAGTGGTAGTTTGCTTTCAGACCAACGCTCCCAAAATTAGTTCAAGGAAATTTGAAAATTTATAACTTTGAAAAGCTTCTCGTGGTATATTGACTCAAGTTTTGTAACACAGTAATTCATCATGGTCTAGTAGCGATCATTTATCGGATGATTCGCCGCCTGTCGTATGTAGTGGAGTAGTGGAATTTCCACCTGGACACGACAGGCTGACCGTTGAATATCCACTGAAGCAGAACATGCAACACTCGTCACAAGCGTTCCGATTCATTGCAAACAAACAACCACGTGATGAGCAGCCAGTTGATGAGAGCAGAGTGCTTCCTTTGGCAAACATCGAGCTCCACGTCATCAATGATACGGGATACCCTGGCCGCGTGCGTAGGCCGCTCGCTTCATCAGCGAATCCTTTCGAGGCGACGGTATCTTGGGAAGCAGCGCCACCTGGTGGACCAGTTAATGGTTATAAAATCGTGGCCAGAAGTGATGGTAAATATTTTTTTTATAATGCTGCTTAGTGCACCGACTACCAATTACAGCAATCCAATCTTCTTTAGGAGAACCAGACGTTGTGACCGACGTAGGACCAGACGCTCGAAAAGTCACGCTTACTGGACTGCGACCATCTACCAGTTATGACGTCATAGTGCAACCCTACAATCAAATTGGTCTGGGGCGGCCTTCTCCATCTGCCCACGTGACCACAAAAGAAGGTAAGACAATTCGTTCCACTTTAGTGCACTTGCAATACTTGCTTGTTTAACAGAAATAAAGATCGAATTCACCGAGCGTTTCTACACTTTCAAGTCCAGCGACAAGATGGCAGTTATCCCAATTAAGCGCCATTTTACGAGCGGGTACACCACCCTGAACTGGAACGCGCGATGGTGCGCGCGCCATGATAATGACGAGCCTTCATCAGATTCAGAAGATGAATCGGTAAGAAAATGTTTGTGTAGCAGGGGTGCGTTTGTGTATCTGAGTTCATGGTCAAGTTGATGTGCGTGGTAGGATACTTGGAATAAGTGGTAAATGCCAATGCTGTAAATTTTAATAGAAATATGTGATTAGACTCAGGGACGGCCGTGGGCGGTTGGTTCGGTCACGTTTCCGGATGGAGTCTGTACCGCGGAGGTTCGAATTCCGTTGCAACAAGCGAGCCCTCCTCCTCCCCCGAGGAAGAAATCCTACTTCTGGTTGAATGTGGAGGATCCGAACAAAAATCGGCGGCTGACAGCAATGAGAATATTGTTGGTGGATGATCGAAGTAAGATGTAGATGCCGGTTGACAGGCTGATCGCAGCAAGAAACCGCAATTTTAGCAGCTTGGCCAGTTGTTTGAATGCATTTATCTCCTTGATTGCGGCACCACAATACTTAAGTTGGTTTGTTCATAGCTAGAAAGTTTAATAACCACTAAGCGTCAGCAGGTAGCTACGAACGTGTCCGCTGGAGAATAGTTTTTAGTGAGTTTACGTAATTGGCAGATCGAGGCATGATTGGATTCGGCCAACCCATGGTCACAATGCGGGGAGGAATCGGGTCCCAATCCACCGCCACGTTTCCTCTGGTTCGTAGAAATGGAACGGATAATGAAGTGTCAGTTGATTGGAGGGTTGACGTCCCATCTGAGTTGCGGGAAATAATAGGAAATCCCCGCAAGGGGACGGTACAACTTAATGATGGAGAGGATCATTCTACAATTGATCTGAAACTGGAACCCAACTGGGAGGACCTCTGTACACGAACACTTGATGTCTCTGTCGAGCTGCTTGGTGCCCACGGAGCTTTGTTGCTGGATGAAACAAACTGCGTTCTACAATTAGTTCCCGGTATGGTGCCTGCGCTGAGCTCGGCCTCATAGTTGAAGCATGTTAGGATTTGCGATGATTGGTGGTTTGAAGAATAAAATACTTGGACAAAACTATCAACAGAACTAAAAATACTTTTAACAAATGACTCACAACACTAAAACTGTCTCCACTAATAAAGACAAGTTTGAAACGAAACTAAACTTAAACTTTTCCTAAATGTGTTTGGCTACGGGCATTTACTAAACTAAAACTTACAACTAACGCTCAACTTATGTGACTAAATAATTTTGCTCTATCCACTGCAACCAGCTAATCAGCCTGAAAGTTGTACATTAGCTTTTTTTTCTTTACTTTGCGTAATCTTTTCTTCAAAGTAAGATGCATGTTTATTTTAACAATACTCACTCAGCGAAATTATTTTCTGTTAGGCCTATGTCATAGAACAAACTGAACTTTTTTGGTCATACAGGTGTGCAAGCGCATGGAAGGTTTTAAAAAAGATATTTCTCACAATTTATCTTTGGGTTTCTTTACCCTTCCAAATGCAGTATTTCCTGGATCTAACACAAGGGGTGAAGACCACTCGGGCATCAATTTTCAAAAAAGATCCCCAACTACAACAATGAGTAGAAACTCATCGTAACCAGTTCAACTTTCCGTCTCACCACCAAAAAATTTCAATATATCAGAATTAGACAAAATTTACTTAACTTTTGGTCACGCATTTGAAAGCATTCAATCTAAAACCAAACTCTGTAAGGACGTTCAGCACCCGCAAAAAATCTGTTGCTGATTTCGGTACGACACTGGCAGCACTGGACAGAGGCATTTTCATTGAATGCGGGTTTTCGTGACCTGCAGTTTTCAATTTGTTCAAATCAGCAACTGAACCGACCATGGGGACATAGCGACAAGTCGTGCAATGCCCATCACAATAAAACTATGTTTTGTTATTTTTAACTCTTTCGATTTTTCATAAAAAAAACTCCAAAAAACTCTCACTCCTGTTACTTTTTAATTAATTTGTTTGTCGTTTAGCCCCTCGTGGTCGCATTTTACTTCGGCCTGAGGCCTCATCCATCGAATGGCCTCCACCAGAGAGCAAAGTGTTGTTTGAGGTTTTCCGTGAGAATGGCTCCTACGGCCATATATATCTTCAATGGGAGATAATCGGTGTAGAAGCGGAAAAATGCTTTCCTAAAACCAGCGGAGATTTGTGGATGGGAAGCGGTCAAAATGAAGCACACTTGCAAATACCTACATCAGGAAACTACATTAAAGATGATGTGGGATTGGTCCTTCAGACTGAAGTGCTCACGCAAGGCGTTATACTGGATGAGGATTCCTGTTCGATTCCTTTTCTTTTATCTGCAAACTGTGGAACAATGTCGGTCAATGTTAACAAATGCGAAGTTGAATGGCCACTCGAAGATGATGGGGCTGAAATCGGCGTCACTCGGGAGGGTAACACGAAGGGGTGTGCAGAAATACAATGGCGGATAGAGGGAGTGGGGGAGGGGTATCCTTATTTTCCTGTAAGTAAAGGCAGCCTCAAGCTTGACGATGGAGAGTCGAGCGCGATTCTGAAGTTGCCGATCAATAAAACCGAAGCGGGTCCCAGGCAAGACACTGAGTTCAAGGTCAGGTTGACCACAAGCTCTCCCGGGCTGAAGCTGAATACAGACGATGTAACAATCATTCTCAAGCAGCACAAACCTGGAGTGATCGAAATGCGCGAGACTTCACTGCAAGTTGATCAGGAACACGAGTCATGTGTTGTAGCATATTTGCATCGTTACAATGGGTGCGAAGGTGACGTGTCAGTGACGTATGAAGTTGAAACATTTGCACCTCAGTTTGAAGATGAAGCGAAATCAGGAAGGGTTGTGTTTGGAAACAAATGTGAATCCGGGGAGATCCGAATTCCTCTCCCCCAGACAGAGCACGCTGATGAGATTGTCTTCAACGTGAGGTTGGTAGCAGGAAGTGGCGGAGTCGAGATCGGAGATCGAAGGAGCACGGAGGTGACGCTGATGCCGTTCATTATTGAACCTCCCTCTGTTGTTGAGTTTCGGCGTGATACGGAGACGCAAGTTGATTCAACGACTGATGACTCTGTCGTAACAACGTTGACGAGACGTGGAGGCACGCGTCGATCTTGCCGCGTTTTTTGCTCCACTGAAGACGGCACAGCAAAGGCAGGTCTTCATTACTTGCCTTGCGTGAGGGAAATTGTTTTTCAACCGCACGAAGAATCGAAATCGGTGTCAATCAAACTACTCCCTGCGAAATATAGGAAGGAACTTCAGTTTAAAGTCAAGGTGTTGCCGACCGATCATCGCGCTTTGCTAGGAGACGCATCCACCATTAACATCAACTTAAAACGAACGGAACATCCTGGGAGGTTTGCTGTAAAAGTTGATCATGAAGTTACAAGTTCGAACGCTGAATCAGTATCACTCAAAATTCAACGTGAAAACGGAACAGGAGGACGAATTTCGATGCAATACAGAACAAAAGATGGAAGCGCGAAGGCGGATGAACATTTCAAAGAAGTTTCAGGTTGCTGTGTTTTGAAAGATGACGAAATGAATGGAGAAATAAAAATTCCACTTCTTCGAAAACTTTACAGAGAATCTCTCTTCTTTGATGTCGAGTTTTACCAACCTAGCGAAGATGAAGTATTGCCGGATACCAGTATCATACGAGTAAATCTACCGCCCACAGACACCGAACCAGTTGGAAAGCTATTTTTTGATACAAGCCAACCGATTGTAGTAAGTGGAGCGTTACCACAAACGATCTTTGTTCCAGTGCAGCGACTACATGGTGCTGGCGGGGAAATGCCGTTTATTTTTAAGACAGAACCGAACACCGCAATTGATGGCGTCCATTACGAAGGAGTCAACAAACTGCTTTCGTTGAAAGATCGTCAGACCGCCACAGAAATTCCAATCAACGTGCGAAACTTTCCGCATCTCGAACCCCTCTATTTTGACGTCATTGTTTTAGACCCACAACAAAAAGCGAATCAATGTGATTCGCTCCGACAAAGCATCTTGTTGCAACCAACCCGAGAACCAAAACCGGGACATCCAAGTTTTATGCACAACTCTGTGGAGATTGATGCAGGCTCAGAGGATTTTGTTAAGATTCTGGTCTCCCGGATTGGCGGTTCCGATGGCAATTTATCCACTAGGTATCGCACAAGGGAAGGCACCGCAAAAGCTGGTGTCCACTATCAAAACACCGAAGATATTCTAATGTTTGGTAACGGTGAAGACATCCAAACAATCTTTATTCCTTTGCTAAATAAACAATATCGTGATCCATTGAACTTTTCAATTGAACTTTTAGATTCTTCTTATGAGAACCCTCTCGGAACAACAACAGTCAATCTTGTTCCCACCAACAAAGAACTACAAGGAAAAGTATTTCTGATGCCTAAAATGGATGTTGACATCCACGGCCCAGAAAACAAGATAATTGATATTCCGTTGTTTCGAAGTGAAGGAACGGGTGGGGATGTAACGGTTCACATCAAAACGAAAGATGATTCTGCTAAGGATGGGATTCATTACAAAGGTATTGATCAGGAAATAGTCTTGAAAGATGGTCAGCATTACATGGAATTCCCTGTGGTGGTATTCGGAGAAAACTGCCAAGAAACTTTAAACTTTGTCGTGGAAATAAGTGATCGGGAAAATGAAGGAGTTCTTGGAGAATTTACAAAATTAAACGTGAACATTATTCTACCTCAGAAAGCAACTTTGCCCAACGAAACAACAGATGAACCTGACCGGCCCAGTTTGCATCAAAGAAAGTTCTGGCTTTTGTCATCATCGGTGACCGCATCATCGGCTGATGATGACGAAGTGGTAATTACACTCAATAAAGATAAATCTCAGCAAGGTAAAAAAGTGGAGATCCCATTCCAAACTCTGGCTGGATCCGCCAAACCCCGGAAGCATTTTGTTCCGACAAAAAGCAAAGTTGTGTTTCCGCCTGAGAGCAACGAGGGCGTGGCCAGGATATCTCTGGTCAAATCACGGCACAGGTTGCCTCTAAACTTCTCAGTCGAGTTCGAAGACGGAGATAAGAAATATCCGCTGATCGTCGTTTTGAAAGAAACAATCAAAGAAGCACCAGGAAGGATTGAGTTCAGAGACTCCGCTTTGTCCTTTTCCTCTCCAATCAAAAAAGGCGTAAACGACGTCGCGTCGGTAGTTGTGTGCCGCCGTGATGGAGCGCGCGGTGATGTGGAAGTTGATTTTGCTTCTCGAGATAACACGGCTGTCTCTGGATTACATTATGATGACGTGACAGCAACTTTAAAGTTCGCGGACGGAGAAAGCGAGAAGCTGGTCGAAGTCGCAATGCTTCCGCGGTCGATGTATTCAAAAAACTTGAGTTTTTTCTTGGAACTAGGGTCAGCTAGAGGAGGTGCAGAAATAGGAGAGGTGTACGAGGTGGAGGTGACCTTGGAAGCCCCCTTGGATGAAGACGATCCCGGAATTCTAGGGTTTGATTCCCCGAACACTTACTTTAGCAGCAAACATTTACGAGACAAACGCTGCAAAGATCTGCAAGTTCCTATTCATATCGGTCGGTCAGTCGGCTGTGGGGGGGATGTTGCCGTTGGTTACTCGATGAGAGATAATACTGCAATTTCCGGGAGGCATTTTCGTGAAGTCACAGACGAGATGGAATTCGGAGATAAAGAAATTTCCAAGAATATTTTGGTCCCTCTCATCCCTGGCCGACATTTCAAGGAGCCAGTGTCCTTTACCGCCGAGTTGGGGGCAACATCTGGTGGCGCTGAGGTCGGGGTATATGAAACTGTGGTGCTCCTTGATCCTATGGTAGGAAGAGAATCATTTTCTGAAAGCTCTACTGATGAAAACTCGAGCTCTTCATCTTCATCAGATTCCGACGAAATGGAATTCACAGAAGAATGGACCAAAAGAACGTCGCTGGATTACTATGCATCGCAGGTTCAAGTTCAATCTGACGAACCAAGTGAAATCAGCTTCCCTCATGATTTCTTTCAAGTGCTTGCTGGAATTGACAAGGAAGCAAACATCCCACTGGTCCGATCTTTTAGTGACGTAGGCCGGGTTGCGGTCGAATGGTTCACTCGAGAGCATTCCGCCGAAGCAGGAAGAGATTTCGTTGAAAGCAATGGCTGGGTGGTGTTCGACGATGGCCAGAAAGAGGCCACCCTTAGCATTCCGCTGTTGCACCCAGACAGAAACAAAAATGGTGTAAGTTTCATCGTTGAACTGGGGCAAGTTGAGGGGAACACGTTCGTCGGGAAATATGAGGCGGTCGTGGAGATATGTTCTGAAGGGAAAGGTAAGTCATTGATGGTTGTTGTTGTTGTTATATTATTTGGATTTGCAGTTGTTTGTTGGTTTGTATTTTGGATATATTTTTGTTTGTTGATTTATAATTTTTTGTTCTGTTTTTAACCAAAACCGCACGGAAAAATTTTATTAAGAGTTAACTTTGCTCTGCAAGCAATATGCTGAAGACGTATAGATGTTCAACTTTTATGGCTGATCACTGGTTGCGAAACTTTCACTTCATAAAACCCCATTAAAAAAATAAACAAAAAAATCACCTTTCAACTCACAGACACTCAACAGGCCAACATGAACAAGACAGAAAGGCAGGAGCAGCCGGTCACACCCAACATGTACTCGTAGTAACGTCGGTGAACCAAACCAGCAAAACGTGATGACTTCTCATCTAAATTACATAATTGCTAGAATTTGCTTGCTAAAAACTGAATCAGAAAAGACAAACGATAATTTGTAGGAGGTAAAAAGAGGAACTAGTTTAGGTCCTCTGTTGTGTCGGGAGCTCTCATCATTGCAAGACTAGCTTAACAGCTCCTCGATTGCTTGCCGCTTGTTTCTAACGTCACAGAATCTGTGGAATTTTTCAAAGGTTTTTCAAATGATGAAGTTCTGCAACTAAACATCGCTGGTTGGCACTTGCCTCAAAATCATTATAAAGTTGATGATGCAACAAATGTGGTCTGAGGATTTAGATCGATAAAGACTTATAAATCCAGTACGTCATAATTTCAAAAATTATTGCATTTCAGCACGCTTGGTGGCGCCCAGAAACGTTCGAACAGTGGTAAACAGCGCCACCTGTTTCACAGTAACATGGGAGCCACAAGAAGCGCAAGTGCAAGAGTACTTGGTGAGTGGGAAATGTATATGACGTCATAACAGCATTGGAAGTGTCTTGTTGTAGCCGATCCCACGTTCATTTAGGATTGATTGAAAAATCACTGCTTCCTACAGCCTGGCCTGCTTTAATTTTGTTTGTATCCTCTTCACTTCAAGGCCAACGTCAGTGGCGCAATTATAGTTCCGACCTGCGGCGGAATTTTCAAGTTTCATCATTGTGCTTAAACTTTTTTCTACAAACTGAGAGGTTGTTGGAATCCGCCAAGGAAAGAAAACCAACATGGAGTGCCTTTTCCAAGGGCACGTAGCGACAATGATTTGACCTGTGGCTGGCTCCTCTAGCTGTGGCTGGCAACGCCCATTTTCCCGTCGATCATGTCGCTATGCTTCCATCAACTTTGGTCGACCTACGGTAATTAAAATTAATTTCAAATATCGTTCATTTCATGGAAGCTGATAATGCAAGTTAATTATGACATCATTCCAGGTATCGTTCAAGAAAGCCGGGTCGAAGGAGGAGCCTTCACGACACACAGTGCCTTCTAGTGATCACTCCTTCACCATTGAAGGATTGTCCCCGGATTCCGCTTATGCCGTTGTAGTATCCGCTTTGGGAGAAAACAAACAACAAGTGTCCAGTGACGTCATCGGATGTAAATTGCCAGGGGAAAGTGAGTGGAAGTGGTCTGGTTAGTAGTGGGGATAATATTAATTTTTTTTATTTCAGTTCCTGGCCCTCCTAATAGACTCGCCTTCCAGGTCCTCTCCCCCACGTCCCTCAATTGCTCCTGGGGGGAGCCGGCGATCACGAACGGACTCATCACCGGATATGAAGTGGTATACGAGCCAATTGGTACGAGAATCAAACTTGAAGTGCTGTGGTTTGTTCATAATATTTTTTGTTTGATCAGATGAAGCGTTAGGGAATTCCCATCCCCCAGTGGTGGTGAAAATCCCGGACGGCCATTTCCGCTCGCTCCTGGTGGAAAATCTTCTTGAAGACACGACCTATCTTTTCATAGTTCGGGCACAAAACAAGTCGGGGCTGGGGGCGCCTAGGAAGGCCACGATGAAGATCGAGCATGTGCTAGGTTCCCGACCTCCCTCAGGTATTTTTTTTGCTTGAATTTTTTTGATGATTTGAAATGGCACTCGGCGAAAATTGTTGCCGTAATAAACAAATACTGTATTGCTGGTGAAAAACGCATTTGGGTTCTGATTTCACTCCGGTATCGTAATCGGCAACATACTCTTTCCTTCTTTCGAAATCAAACTAAAACTTCATCCCATGTTGCACGCAAAACCGTTGAGCATTATTGAATTCACTGGGGGTCTGCTAAACACCCCCTCAACAATACCAAGGAGCTAAAACAACTCATTGTTTCAGCAATTTTCTTGGATGAGGAAAACATGAAAATAATTCAGCAGCAAATTGAACTGGAGGAGGCTCAGCGGAAAGAGAGAATTAAGAGCCGCTCATCTGTGACCTCCACATCCAGCAATCAGGAAACTACGGTAAGCCGCAAGCGACTGCAATCGAGTGTTCGACTCTCGCTTTTAGCCTTGAGAAGCGGCATTCGTATGCGGAGATTGCACTAAATACTAGCTTTACGCAAACAAACTTTTATGAAATCTGTTAAATAACCGCCGTTGCTTTCAGGTGTCTTCTTCCCAGCAACAGATGCAAAGTCCGATCACATCCAGCATGGCTGCAAGTGCCGCCAAGACTCTCATTACTCGGTAACATGTTTGCTGTCGCTGTATTAACACAGATGACTGACTCCTGCTTTCTAGATACATCCATAAAGACGGACAGACTGAGCCGGTGATCGAGAAAATGGAGTACGACGGGAGGCTCTCTCAGGATGAGATCAACCAACTGGCCGCAGATAGTCAAAGCATAGAGGTGAGATTCCACGAAATAAGTTTTTGCCGCTTTAAGATTTGAACTTGCTGCTGCTGTAATGAAAAGAAGAAGTTTCGTTCCGTAATTTTTGATTTGATAAGGCTGCTTCTCGTTTCCGTATTCTTTTTAAAGAGAGGAAGTCACAGCTGGTTACCTCAATCCAATCAAGCAAGTAGAAACATGATGGTCAGGTTGAGGGCAGTCCACTTTGATCCGGTTGTAAATACAGGCTCGCAGGCAAACTAGCGTTGGTAGCAGCCAATAATGACTGCGTAACATCTTCTGGCTGAGCGGTTTTACTGGTTCTTTTTGAAACGCGGAGACGTTGCTGAGGTCTTCAAAGGGAACCTAAACCTCCGCACCGAAACAGCCGCTCCTGGAACATCACTGCCTTCTTCGATCCAGGTACAAGTGATATCGTACAACACGGCAAGGACACAATCCTCCGGTGGGTATGTGGAGGGGACGCCAATGACGTCATCCGTATTTCACGAGGTTGAGCCGATTGAGTACAGCAACAATGACGTCAAAAGTGACGTCTCGCAAGACACGAAAGTCTTCACCGATGTTCAAGAATCGAAGGAAGGTGACACAGAGGTAGGTCCGTCTATAACTTCGCACTATTATGTCCCACTTTTAACTTTTCACATTTGAAGAAAAAGAAAAGTTTTCTTTGGAAAATAAAAAAGTTCTAGCTACTTTTTCTTCAGCAGTTTCACTCCCTCCATGTCCTGTTCACCCCCCTCAACATTAATTTTTTCATGAGGCCTTAATGGCTCCATTATCCCCCATCAAAATGAATAAGCATCCTCTAGATTGGCAGTTGTGTCAACTTCTATAACTTAATGGACACAAGATTGTTATTCGACTTTGTAATTCTGTTGTTAGGTAACTACTATAACCAAGACCTACCAGACCACAACCACCGAGAGAAAATTAGAAACCTCATCAAGGCTCAAACCCGTTCTCCTTTCTCCGACTCGTCGCCAACAAAAGAGAAAGTGACGTTACTCCATAACATCCCACTGACGATGCTTGAACGACACATTTTAATATTCTAATCCTCATTTGCTGCTAACACCACTGATCATGAGATTCATGTAACGTTAGGTGCGATGACGCACCTTGTCTGGATGACGTTACTAGCACGGTTGCGAAGGGGGCGCGCGCCAAGGGATTCGTTTGAACTATTTTTTAATGTTGCCAAACACAAAGTGCTCAAACTTGTTTCGATTTTTCATGTCACCCCCAACCTCCTCTTGGCCCATCCTTTGTTTAGTTTTGTCATTGCACGCACTCTTGCGGCCATTGTTTGAAACGAGTTTGCAAAAACGTGTTGAAGATTTCTTGCACAAGTAAAAAGTTGCGTAATGAAGTCTCTTGCTTGTAATTGCTTGAGGAATTATTTAAAGGTTTTCAAACGTTTTGTATGATATTGCATGTTGCTTGTAATTAAAATAAATGTGTAACGGGATGTTAGCTGTCTGCTTCGTTTAAACTTGCGGAACGCCTAGCGATGTGAAGTAAATGAAGGCATCTTGACAATGAGCCAGCTATCTCACAACTCATTGGGAAAAGATTTCGTGCAAATGACAAGAAAATTAAAGAAGGTATTTTATCTTGGCTTAGGCGAAGACTATCGATTCAAAAAATCTTTTTACAAGCGTTGGCCTCTGCACCGACTGCATGGCCTCCTGATATTTGCAATTCTTATCAACAGCCTCTAGCATGATTGCTTTCTTCATCAACTTTCTATGCGATTGATATCTGCTGCAGCTTTTGAAATGAATCTGTAAGATACGTGGTGTAGTTCTTTTGTCTTCCGGTTGCACATCTCATCTTGTTCTGTGACTACTTCTTACACCACTTTTTTTTATTCCGGAAACCTCCATATCCAAGAGACAAACTCGAAAAAAGTGTGCATTCAACAAAAATTCGTTATGCTAATTTTTCTATATTTCTTTAACGCATCGTAACACCCGGTCTGAGAAGATAATGCCAACATGGAAGTAATACCGATCGGTCACGTAAAAAAGAACGGGAACTCAGGGATAGATTAGCAAAGCAAGTCGAGATGAGACAGCTTTTTCAATGCGTTCAACCACTGATATTTTCCGTATCTACATTCGCCTAAATTACTCCAAAAAGACATTTTCAATGTGCCAGTCGATGAACTAATCAAAATTGCATTACTCTATACTATAAAGCGCAATTCTGTCTGAACCTGTGTACGTATGAACGTGCGGTTTAACTCGTCCGAAACTACCGGGCACGATTGATCACCATACTGGGGTGAATGTCAAAACAGGGTTCTTAACGTCATAGCGATATTTTTTTTAATGTGCATTTCTTGTCAGTGGAACCATTCTTTGCTCAGACAAAAGCAAGCCCTAAACCTACAAAATTTTATTGTCTTCGGGTCTAAAATGACGTCTTAGCTATTGCTTAATTTCAAAATTTGTTCTTTGTAGACAGTGACTCTGTTTCGACGTATCAGGTCTCTTCAGTGTTTTCTCAAAAACTACTGATCATAGTAACGCGATTGTTAAATTTACACGTTTAAATTTTATATGTAATGTTCTGAATTTTTAACCTGCAGTGTTTCGATTCAAGTCTGACACTCAATTCATCACGTCGGGCTGCTACTAATGACAATTTGAATTTTTTGCCCCGAGTTTCCCTAAGTTTAAGTGTGCTTGATTCGAAGACAAAATCAAAAAAATGTTTGTGAATTAGAATAATCGAGAATTTACAACGATCGGAAGATTGATAACTGTGGGAAGATTTGTGTAAAGCAGTGGTCTTCAACCTTTTTTACCAAATTGCCCCTTTTTTGTAAGTGTGGGTTTAAATCACCCCCACAAAAAGGTTTTTTTTTGCTGTGACGTAGCCAGGATTTTTGAATGTGGGAGGGGTTGCTTGCTCAGTAAGATCCTCGAAAGAGGGAGTTCTATTTTTGCGTATTTTATCCCTTTTTTTGGCTGTGTTAAAAAGTGGCTAATTTTATTAAAATTTGGCCCCAAGGAGGGGGTGTGACCCCAAATCCCCCGTGGCTAGTTCACTGTGCTTTTGTACAAAAGTTTTTGCTTATAACACTATACAGAAAACTTTAAAATTAACACAACGATACAAATAAACAAAGCAAACACAATGTATTGAAATGCAACAGCACGTGCAAACTAATGCAACCCTTGCGCCTGGTGTTTCTCTGCAAGACTAGCAAAAGGTAAATGCAAGCTAGTCAGCTTGAGTCGAATTGCGTGCCCCCCAGTCTTGTCCATGTCATGTCGATTACGGTATTTATTTCTCATATACAAAACTTCACTAAATCCTTCTTCAACAATATATGTTGAAGGAAAAGCCAATACAAGCAACTTTACTTTTGCCCATAGTTCCGGAAATCGATCACTGCATTTTATCCAGAAAGCTGTCCATCCATGTGCATTAAAAATTGCACGAGCTTCTTCGTCACTTTGCAAGTCGATAAGCAATTCCTGCATGGCGGAATCACATTCGCTGTCCGGTATGTTAGCAGCATATGGTTCTACCAACCATGGAAAAACTTCAAGATCAAGCAGATCTTTGAATCGAGCGTGCACATCTTCTTGTTCAACGAAAATGAGCAAATGATTGTCTGTGACGTCGTCAGACATTTTTGATAGTCGAGGAAAGTGGTGAAAATCTCTTCTGTTCAGGGTTTGCTGGTACAACTCCAGCTTGTTAATTAGGCCACGTATTATGCTTTTGCACTGAACCAACGTGATATTTTTACCTTGGAGTTTGTTTATTGCGGTATTAATTTTCTCATAAAAATCCGCTAGATAGCTGGTATCTTGACGGCAGGTAATGACATCTTTAGTAAGATCAAATTCTTCATCAAGAAATTCCACTACCCTTTCATGAAGTTTGCAGTACCTTGAAAGAGATTCTCCTTTTGACAACCAACGAACTTCCGTATGAAGTAGGAGACGCTCGAATTCTTCATCGTTTTTGTTGCACAGCTGTCGAAACAATCGGCTGTTTTTGGCGTTAGCTTTTATTTTGTTAATTGCTTTGATAGCAATAGCAAACGATTTTTGCAAACGTGGACTAAGACGCTTTGCAACCAAATGCTGACGGCGTATCACGCAATGCACAGTGAACAGATGGGGATTTTTTGCCGAAGAAGAGAAGCGAATCCGCGATACCTTCCTACCATCGCTGGGGCACCATCAGTAGCGCATGCTACTATGTTTGTAAGGGGGATAGATGTTGACGGATAGATTTGTCTTGCAAGTAGGCCAACAAAGTTTGAAATATCGTTTGACCTGTAGCGTCCGTTTGCAAACACTTGCAAAACAAAAGCTCCTCCATAACTTTTCCGTTATATATATAACGGACATAAGCCATTAGCAAGGCATTGTTGTCTGACGTTGTGGTTTCGTCCAGTTGTATGCTAAAAAAAGTTTTTTGTAGCACTTCACAAAGTTGCTCTTCAATGTTCGCACCCATTTCATCGATTTTTCGTTTGACAGTAGTATCACTCAGTGGAATAGCTTGGAGTACAGGTGCAGGATCTTTCTCCATAACAGTAGAGATAATTTCTTTAACAGCAGGTATTAGCAAACTTTCACCAACAGTAAAGGGCAAACCCTTTTTCGCGATCAACAAAGAAACCTTGTAAGAAGCTATCAATCCTTTGAGATTTTGGTCACCTTTTCTAGCAAAGACATTTCTTATGGTACTGCGAGCATGACCTTCTTTTAAAGCTTGAAAAAAAGTAATTGGTTTGTCCATTTTGTCAGGATGAATCCTGCTCAGGTGGTCTTTCAACCTTGACGGCTTCATTGCTTCATTTGTGAGGGTTTTCTTACAAAAAAGACACATGGGAAGTTGTATATTTGATGGACATCGCACGAAAGCAAACTTGATATACTCCACAAGAAAAGAACGGCACTTAATTTTTGTTTTTTTAGGATTAGAAGCCATAACTCTCCGCAATAAAATAATTACTAAATTCAATAGTTACTAAAAATATATCAATAATATTATAATTTAGGAAAAATTGCCATCAAGAGCAACACTAGTCACAAGCTAGTAGCTACTGCCAAACTTCACAATGGGAGTCGTCCATCTAACTCTCAAATCTGCGTAATCGCTAGCAGAGCATGACCACACGCCGAGAAGAATCAACGCAACATGCTGCTATGCGTCACACATTCACGAAAACCATGTGGAAAGCGCAGACGGCCAGAACTGATGCCAATCAAAATAAGATTTTTTGAAGCAGAGGAGGCAATTTACGGACGCATTTTAACGTGAATTTATTCCTTTTTCGAAATGAATTCTTAAGAATATTTGTCTCTTCAAAAATCGCCCCCTAAAGAGTTAAATTGCCCCCCAAATTCAGAAAATGTTACAAATGCCCCCCTGATGGCCAAAATCGCCCACTGGGGGGCAGTATCGCCCCCGTTGAAGAACCATGGTGTAAAGTAACTGTCGGAATACTTGTGTAAAATAACTGTTGGAGATTGTCACTGCTGTTTTGAATTACAAGTATACTGAACGCACTATATGTAGTTGGATCGGTTTCGTTATAGTTCCATAACTTTGCAACAGTAACCTATGAAATCAATCTTTGGAACTGTGGCGTTTAAATAGAGTCTTGAATCTATCTCAATCTGAATTTATACTTCTTAAAATTGAAGCGACTTGCAGTATCGATCCAATAATTAAGTTTGGTTGCAACTTAATAGCTAGGAAAAGATTGGCTTCCACTAAGATACTTTAACCCGCACACTTCTCGATCAAGAACAGAACAATATATTCACAAACCACTTTATAACTTTGAATTCCTTCGCTTGCCAAAACACAGAACTAAAGCACTTCAATAAATGAATATCAGAGACTAACTAAAACTAAAACCACCAAAATAATTGCTTGACTCCTATCACAACAATCACCACACAACAACGCTTTTTACAACACTCTTATCTTTACTCTGATCTGCTACTCAATCTTTCTATCTATGAATGAATAAAGTCTCGCCGTCTTATCTATACGACGGAAAATAATCTAGAAATTGCTAGAACATCAGGTGACACAGAAAAAACACCGTTAATAAATTACATAATCGGTAATAATAATAATAATAATCAAAAATCTTGTTGGTGATACAGAATTTTAATATAGCTTTGAAAAAAGCTGTTTGAGCCACAAGCTTTTCGTGACGCTCTCATCAGTGGCGGTATCGCGTCAAAAGGGAAGATCTAGAGTGAATAAGTATTTTATGTGAATAATTTGGACGTTACGCAATCCAGACGAGCCAATGATAGCGCTAGTATTGCAAAGCGCGCCAAAGAAAGATTTCGCAATTGCGAAAGTTAGAGAAGGCGCAGCAGGAGGCCAAATGCCACGATTATCGAAAGAGTTTGAGAGTGTAAACAAACTCTTTCTGTCTGCATAACACCGGGCGTCGGGTCTTGATATAAGTAGCCTCTAAAAGATTGAGAGGGAAAGAGCTGCGCGCTGCGGCAAGGATTGAAAACCGCTTATCATCATAGTTTAATGCGCATCGATCATTATCTAACAGATGCTGACCAATGGCAGAGTCACAATCCGGTTTGGTGTCGGTTCGTTTGCACGATCTGTGTGGTTAAGATCGGCGTGGACGAGTCAATTGCTGTCTTAACCATTGCGGAACATGTTGCTTGATGCAATTCTGTAGTCGTTGAGATGTTCGCCCTACGTACCGACTATCACAGTGGCACTTGTATTCATATATGACAAAGCTTTTCTGAATGGCAGGTAGAACATCCTTGCGGGCCACAGGCAACATGCGCCTAGACGTAAAGACCAGGCGGGTGCTGACGGAACCATAGCAGCTTTCCTTTCCTTTCCTATCATTGTCACCAAACCCCACAAAGGCTCCGGCGTTGTCCTTTTAAACAAAAGCGACTACGTCGATAAAATGAACAAGATACTTGATGATCAATCGAAATTTAGAAGACTTGGTCCGGTCTCCAGCAATGACAACACAGCCAGCATTGAATCGCACCTTCAGAAGCGGTTGCTTGACTTAGTCAAAGCCGATCTTATGCCGAAGTGGATATATGACGCAATACGACCAACTGGATCGCAAAGACCTCGATTGTATGGTTTGCCGAAAACACACGAAGAAGGCACTCCACTTCGCTCAATACTGTCTATAACAGGTTCGTCCCATCATGAACTTGGTAAGTGGTTGGCTAGCCTATTACAACCTGTGTTGGAGCGGTTTTCGTCATACTGCATATCAGATTCGTTTACGTTTGCTAAGACCATGCAAAATCTTAATATCGACCCTAATGTCTTCATGTGTTCTTTTGATGTATCCAGCTTGTTCACCAACGTTCCTCTTGATGAAACCATCAAAATCTGTTCGGAAGCCCTCTACGACCAGTTTGATTCCCGACCAGTCATTCCAAAGGACGTGTTTGTTGAATTGATGAAGAGCGCTACATCCTCAGTTGAGTTCAGCTTCAATAACACTACGTACAAACAAACAGACGGAGTAGCTATGGGATCACCACTTGGTCCGGCTTTGGCCAACATCTTCGTTGGATATTATAAAGAAAAGTTATTTTCTCAAAGCAGAAACCTCCAACATACTTCAGATATGTTGACGACACATTTGCCATCTTTGATCACGAAGCTGAAGCAGATGAATTCCTGACCAAACTTAACTGCCTTCATCCATCCCTCATGTTCACCTTTGAAAAAGAGAAAGGGAAATTTCTACAGTTTCTTGATGTCTACGTCGAAAGAACAGATGTAGGCTTGGAGACCAGTGTATACCGTAAACCCACTTTCACTGGCCAGTATTTGCGTTGGGAGTCCTTTAGTCCTCTCACCAAGCGTAGACTCAATGAAGAAATAGAACGGATCAAGAAGATATTACTGGACAATGGCTATCCTAAAAACATCATCAACACTCAGATCACCAAGAAAATTGCTCAGTTCTCCACCCTTAAGCGATTTGGCTCTGAAAAGTGTCCTGTGTACTTGAGGGTACCTTGGATAGGTAAGACATCTACAAACTTGGAAAAAGAAGTCAAAACCGCCGTGGAAAGCTGCTATGGTTCCGTCAGCACCCGCCTGATCTTTACGTCTAGGCGCATGTTGCCTGTGGCCCGCAAGGATGTTCTACCTGCCATTCAGAAAAGCTTTGTCATATATGAATACAAGTGCCACTGTGATAGTCGGTACGTAGGGCGAACATCTCAACGACTACAGAATTGCATCAAGCAACATGTTCCGCAATGGTTAAGACAGCAATTGACTCGTCCACGCCGATCTTAACCACACAGATCGTGCAAACGAACCGACACCAAACCGGATTGTGACTCTGCCATTGGTCAGCATCTGTTAGATAATGATCGATGCGCATTAAACTATGATGATAAGCGGTTTTCAATCCTCGCCGCAGCGCGCAGCTCTTTCCATCTCAATCTTTTAGAGGCTACTTATATCAAGACCCGACGCCCGGTGTTATGCAGACAGAAAGAGTTTGTTTACACTCTCAAACTCTTTCGATAATCGTGGCATTTGGCCTCCTGCTGCGCCTTCTCTAACTTTCGCAATTGCGAAATCTTTCTTTGGCGCGCTTTGCAATACTAGCGCTATCATTGGCTCGTCTGGATTGCGTAACGTCCAAATTATTCACATAAAATACTTATTCACTCTAGATCTTCCCTTTTGACGCGATACCGCCACTGATGAGAGCGTCACGAAAAGCTTGTGGCTCAAACAGCTTTTTTCAAAGCTATATTATAATAATAATAATAATAATAAGGAAAATCTTCGAGAAGAAGCAAGAATTACTAGAATACGCTGGAAAACTAGGTCACGTAGACACCCGTTGTGACGTCAGAAAGGCGTGTGAGTTACAAATCTATTTATAAATTCGAAAGAGAAAAAGGTCTTTTTTTGAACACAGTTTAGCAAGTGTAGAGCTTCAGACAATTCAGATTTACAAATAAAACGATCACTGCAAAATAAAACAACAGATTACAATAACTATGCATATATAAAAACTATTCTTTTAAAGCAAATTTACTTTTTCGTGACAGGAACACTGGGGCTGCTGAGACAGTTGCATAGACGAATACGTGCACTTTAAAATTCACACTTCCAGCCGATGTTGTACAAATTTACTGTACTGTAGTGGTATTACCGTACTTCCTCACTTCGGGTAAAAACCTTTCCAAAGGTTTGACGCCTTCAGGCTTCAACATCAAGCTCTCGGCTCGAATATACAAATTTTGCAGCCGCTGTTTTAACCTTGTAGTTTCACCAAAGTTATCGAACAGAACCAAAGCGTCTTCGAGCGTCCAGTATACTTAGTGAGTCTGTGTCGTCCCTTTCTTTGTGGTACTAAGTATTACTATGGAGATAAACCTTGGTAAAATTACAAGGTTAAAACAGCGGCTTCAAAATTTGTATATTCGAGCCGAGAGCTTGATGCTGAAGCCTGAAGGCGTCAAACATTTGGAAAGGTTTTTACCCGAAGTAGACAGCTGCTTTGAAAAGCTTGTTGAAGCATGTGACCTCGTTCCTAAAGATGAGTTAGTACCAGGTATTGATTGGAGCAAGTTAGACCAGATGAAAGAAAAAGGAAAGCGTCGATGTGCCCGCTGTTAGATGGTTTTCTCATAATGAACCCTTGCAAAACTCAGAGCTTGTAAATGCAAGCAAGGCACCCTGGTATTCTGTTGTGTCAGGTAGCTCGACAAAAAGTGAATAGCTTCGTAGTCAAGTGAGACTAAAGGTTACTACCGTTGCAACGGAGCAGAAATCTACAAGAGGTTATAAAACAAGGTTACGTGGAATGTAACTTGCAGAAGAGAAAAAGAAAATAATCCTTGCGGATGCGAAGAGAAAACAAAGGGAATTGGAAAGAAAGACTTGTCAAGAGATGGAAAGAACTCTTGAGGAAGTAGACCGCGAGCTGTTTAAAATTGAGGAAAGTGCCGCGAAAAATCTTCGCAAAAAGGAATTCGAGTTTGAAATGGCTAGAGCAGAAGCCGGCGCATGGGATGAAGTTGCCGATATCCTCGCCCCGGAAGTTCAGCGAAATGTAAACGAGACGTCAGCACCTGCTATACCGATGATTGAGCCTGATGAAGGAGCAGGTCAAGCTGATCCCTGTAGTGTGCACACAGTGCACTTGCCCGTGGAAATTCCGTCCACATCATTACATACAATTCAGCCCGTAGACAATTTAAATTATCCCAACAAGCCTGATTCGCAGTCTAAGCAGCTAAAATATACTAATGCACATAGTGCAACGCACTCCCGTGTGCTGCCAAATGTGTCACAACTAGCTAATGAAGGCTTTAGAAGCGTGAGCGATTTAAATCCGACTAGAGTTCAAGTGAATAATCACCTCTCGGGTTTGCCCTTGTCTCAAAATAAACCCCCAGTCGAATCAACACAGAATGTTAGTCCTTTAGCTGGCCAACAAAACTTAAACCGATATCACTGGCAGCCATCACAACTACCGTATGCTCATACATTTGCTGGGTTTAATTATGCATTTCCCCAACCTAAAGCAAATACGTTTACACAAGCTAGTCCTGCTGCTCCTGTACTGGGTTTAAGAAGAATCGTCTTGCATCAGCTGTAGTAATTGAAAAGTTTGATGGCGATCCAATGAATTACTGGCTTTTTGCGCGTCAATTTGAAGTACACGTTCTAGGAAAAGTTGAGGAATATTACCTATTTCCTTTACTTTATCAAAGCTGCGAGTCAAATGTTCAGTTGAAGATTAGCCACTTGTCAAATCAACATTTCAGTACTAGTTTTTGCTTGGCATGGGACACCTTTTTTGATGAATATGGCCATGTGCATGAAATTGCACAATGTTGGAAAGACCGGCTAATAATGCTTTAAAAGTGGATGATGATAATGACCGGTAAAAATTAAAATCACTTGCAAATCTGATGGAAAAGCGTTGTGTCTCCCTCGAGCATATTGACCAAGCTTCAAGTCTTGATTCCATGCATGTGTTAATGGGAATTGTGAACAAACTACCCGTGGATATAAAGCGTAGTTGGGTCGAATACTCCGTTAGGGTTGAAGACCAGTGAGAACAAAGAGCGAAGTTTATTGATCTCTCTGCATTCCTTACAGAACGTAGCCGTGTAGCTAATTCAATACTCGGAAGAGAAACCTTCCCTGGCAAAACTAAAACTCGCTGGGAACGAGCGTAGGTGACATTCGTTGTAGTAAACAACAAAATGCAAGTGGAAAAATTTTTGAAATGCTACTTGTGTAGTGGCGGTCACAGGTTGACAGCTTGTAAAGAATTTATGAAAAAGAGTGTTGAGGAAAGAATTGATTTTGTTTGCAGTAAAATGCTGTGCTTCAAATGTCTTGGAGGAAAGCACATTTCTCGTGAGTGTTCATTAGTTATGAACATTATCTTGCTCATTATCTTGTTCATTGGTTTTGAGCAAATCCTACTTGGTACCAAAAAACGAGATTTCCATACCCCATCTGGAGCTATTGGGTGCCGTTACAGTGGTGAAAATGGACTGCATGTAAAGAAAAGAATTACATGTTCAGCTTAGACCATCTGTGTTTTGGGCCGATTCCTTGATTGCTTTGCATAGCCTCATAAATGAGAGGAAGCGATTCCCACCGTTTGTTTCGCGTTGGCTGGCACTGATTACAAAAGCTACCAATGTCAACAACTGGAATTACGTTCCAACTTCACTGAATTCTGCAGATTTACAATCCTCTAGTGCAAGAGCAGATATTACCGTAAAAAGAAATGTATGTTTTACTGGACCCGAATATTTGACACAAATTCCCAGTAACTGGCCAAGACGCTTTAAAAAGAAAAAAATGTCATCAGAAGAAATCAAGCTTTTTGACAAGGCCCGAGTTGATTGTTTTAGTTCTTGTGTAGTTGACAATATGACTTTCCCAGTTGATTAGCTAATGACCTATTTTTCTTCTTGATATAAGTTGAAGGCCACTGCGCGGATATTAAAACTTAAAGTTTATGTTATGTATTGCAGGTCGAAAGATATGCCCCTTGACAAGAAACTAACAGTTGATGACTTGCGAGCTGTAGAGTCGGCTCTCATAATGAACGAACAGAGACAATGTTTTAGTGAAGTAATTCAGCGGATGCCGATAAGGTGCCGGTTTCCAAGCAACCTTCAGTGATAAAATTAGACCCCATTGTAATGGCATTAGGCGAGCCGGTGGGCGATTAGATAGAGTGCCAGTTGGGTTTGAAGCACGCCATCCTATTGTATTAGCCCATGTTTTGCATATCACTCACTTCATTATTTTTCACTTTAATGCTTTGACAGGTCATGGTGGTATAGGCCTGTCAATGAACTCATTGTTTCAACGATTTTGGAAAATGAAAGCTATCCGTAGAGTGATTACTAATTGCACACACTGCTGGTTGCGGTATGCAAAACCGAATCAGCAACTGATGGCTAATCTGCCACAAGATTGGCTCCAAGTCGATAGCCACCCGTTCACATACTGTGGAGTGGGCTACTTTGGCCCTCTCATTATTCGGCAAAAAAGAAGTGATATAAAAAGATATGGGTGTCTATTTACTTGCTTGACTATCAGAGCAATCCACTTAGAAGTTTCTACTGACTTGTCTGCAGATGCATTTATAAACGCACTAAGAATATTTTTATCCAGAAGAGGTCCAGTGATTTGCATGTACTCAGATAATGGGAAGAATCTAGTAGAAACGAAACGTATGCTCCGTGAAGCACTGCAAAAATGGAATGAACATCAAGTTCAAGAATTCTTGCTTTAAAAGGAAATCCGTTGGTCATTCAATCCCCCTTCATCTAGCCATATGACTGGAGTGTGGGAACGAATGGTGCGGTTGGTTAGAAGTATTCTGATATCTCCAACAAGAGGGCGGAATCTCAGTGACGACCAGCTGCACGCTTTTTTGTTGGCAGCTGAGTCTGTATTGAACTTCCAACTTCTTTTACCTTTGGTACTAGATATTGATGAGCAAAACCCATTAACCCCGAATCATTTGTTAAAGTTGAATCCTACCCAAGCATTACCTCCTGTATTGACGCTGCAACAAGACGTTTGTCTTTTTAAGCATTCAAAGTATGCTTCTTCCCTTTTCGTACTCGCTTCAAACTCGCTCTATGATGTCAAAATGTTGTCAGGTACGATCAACACAGTCTCGCGTTACCACAGATCACCACATGATGATTTTACAGGTCAACATCAAAATTTGAACAAAGATTGTATAAGTGCTTCTTTGACGCCAATTTCAAAATTGTTTTTGTTTTTTTTCCCAGCACACCAGGTTTTTGAGTTATCTTCATTTTTCCTTTTTAAGAATTAGAACAATGGGCTTGCATATTGAGCTTACATTGTGACGTAATAAACAAGATTTCTAAGTCGTGAAACAAAGTTAAATGAATACGATTAATGGCCAGGGAAAGTGTAACCATACGTTTTGTGCTGCATAAACTTGTGAAACTACTAGCCCAGTGGTTCTTAATCTTTGTAATCCCACTTGAATCCCTATGATATTCTCAAAGCGTTGGTTGAACCCCTCAGTTTATGCCTTGTGATGGATCTAGTCTAGATTATATTCACAAATTTTAAACAGAAGTTTCTTACCGAAACGAAATGAACCAACACAGCTAAACAATGCATTCAACAGTCAATTTCTAGTGGCGATAAGAGCCTGGCTCGCAACCGGTGCGGAATGATTTTAAGCAAAAACGACGTTCAATATTCTTCAAAAGTCACTCAGTTTTTATCAAAAATGGTTGTTTTCGGGAAAAAATTTAGAGTGAAAATCAACAATCTTTTCAAATTTACATTTGGATGCTATATTTCTAGGAAATTTGGGTACTCTAAATCAATGGTTCTCAGCATAAATGATGGGTAGGCGACGGCCTGAAAATACATATTGATCATCTTGATGTCTTTCCACAACTTGCTGAATTTAACACAGCTTTTAAGCACTTACTGAATTAACGGAAAAAAGTTTGTTAAGTTTAGGGACATCAACATCGCAAACAGAGAAAATAAGGCGTTGCCAGGGATTCGATCAACTTAGGAGACTTGTAATGGCTACGCGCAATTTCCCATATGTTTTGTTTAATCGATTGCGTTTAAAAAAATTGTAGTTTTGTTTCGGAAGGAGATTTGGCTACGAGCAAAACCATAAACTTTTTATTAATATTTTGACGACCACCCATTGGATGACGCAGAATTGGCCAGTTGAACCAATATTGTTGAACTCAACATTACTGATGGGGGGGGGGACTAGTCCAATATGTCAACTACACCTCTGTCTTTACGTGAGTACCTATGTACGTGCACTTTAACTTATCCGAAACCACTGGGCGTACATACATCAAGCTAGGGACGACTTATCACTCCCTCCATGCGAACGTTCTAAGGGGATTGGTGACGTCCTGATGACGTTATAATTCAAGATAATGGTTAATGACATGCAAATGAGGTAATAAAAAGTAAAATAAAAAAAATACTCAAAAATGATCATCAGCCTCATGCGGTACCATACAGCAATCTATTACATCATGTCAATAACCCGCGACCGGTTTCGACCTTATTGGGTCTCATGAGGCGTGTGTAAAAAAACACTCAATAATAAACATGCTGAAAAAACAAATTTTCCATTGGGTGCAAAAAAATGCAATACAAAACAATATGATACAGCAATACCTATATCATGGGGATCACATTCAAGGACACACACACATATGACATGGATAACAAGTCACATCGATCAGCCCTAATGTGTTTGTTATTGAGTGTTTTTTACACTCGCCTGATGAGACTCAATAAGGTCGAAGCCGGTCGCGAGTTATTGACATGATGTAATAGATTGCTGTATGGCATCGTATGATGCTGATGATCATTTTTAAGCATATTTTTTTATTTTACTTTTTATTACCTCATCTGAATGTCATCAACCACACCTCATGACATACCAAAAACCCCCTTTTTTGACGCTTCAAGTAAATTATTTTTTTGTATTTATTTTCTTTTTATCATTTTTGTGTATTTCTTTTAAAATTTGTATTTTTTGTGTTTTTGTAATGTCGCAAAATGTATTATTTATTGAAAACAGTCAAGGATCTAGTTTTGAGAACACAAGAAACAACTTTACATTACCCGTACTTACAAACCTAAATAAAGCTTTAGTTATCGACCATTTCATGGTACTCTTTTACAAAGAATAAGTGAAAACTCTAACGTTTTCGTCTAGCTCTCTTCAGGAGTTATCGCTAGAATGAAGCCTGATGTTGATGGCGAGGTATTTATAGCGAATGCAGCTGGTGAAAATGTCGGAACGTTCTGATTGGTAGTCAACCAGACGATTCGTCGAGTCCGAAACAATGACGTAATTTTAGTGTATAGACGAATTCTTTCTGGCGACAAAGCTCTGGTTGAAGTATTTTGATGAAAGTTGCTTCCAAGGTAGATAAATAAAAAAGCGTTCTTCCTTTAGCCAAAATAGAAAATTGGTTGTCATCATAGTGAGAGGCGCCGTTTTCATTGCTGAGGAGGTGTTGTCCAATTGCCGAAGTACTGGTATCGTTGGATTGAAATAAGTCACGACTTATTTCGTGAAGGTAGGGAAAGAGAGAAGACAGGTCAATTTTAAAGAGGCTGCGTGCTATCCTTCTGCGGTCGTTCAGGGGGTTGCATGGCGAAAAAATGGTTTGTGTGAGAGGAGTGTCCGGGGTAACCGGAACCCTCGGGAAGGCCAACAGCCATTTTAACCCAACCTAAACAAGGTTGGGGACCGCACCACCACGTTGAGGCGGCTGTTGATTGGTGCAGTTCAATTTTGCTCGCTTTAGTTGTATATACTATATATACAACAGAAATTTCGCACTTCACTATCCAAAAAGATCGGAGTCAATACGTGCTTTGGGGATGGACAGAAAGTCCGTAACGATGATTAGAGTAACAGTTAACTCAAAGTCAGAGTTAGTTGAGGATAGAGAGGGAAAATCAGCGCTATACGGTGTAATTTGTTGTTGTGACGACAGGTTATTGTCGAGAGCTGTAACATGTGGTCATACTGTTTAGATCTGCGAAGCATTAGGTTAAGTGTTGTGAAAGTAGTTGTAAGTAGTGAAGGAACTTGCAACAACTGTCTATTTGTTGAAGTGTTTAATCATTCTCTGAATTGTAGTGACAAAATATTTGATTTTCTTACAAGCAATTTGTGATTTCTAAATTTTTGTAAATGCGGGTTCCATAACAAATGCAAAAGTACATTAGGGGTTCCGTGATGATAAAAAGATTGAAAAGCACTGTTCTACATTCAACACGAGCTCTAATATCTAAGAAAAAGAAACACAGAGTAGTTTGGAACAATAAGCTCGAGCGAAGTAGGTAAAGTAATAGCAATAAATGAAGGTTTTTGTCTTCCCAAATGATGAAGTGTAAGAGAAGACAGGCTACAGACCCACAAAAATTAAAAAAATTGTCAACGGTCGTTTTCTCGTTTTTTGTTAGTGGAAGCGGAAGCAATAGGTGTGGAAGCGGAAGTGGTTGAAAAATAACCGCTTCCACATCCCTGCTTGGAACTAAACATGAGATCATTAGTAAATAATGCTAATTTTGGCAAGTTAGAAGCACTGTTATTATCTATGACATACAAACCAGACATTTCATCTATTTCAGAAACTTGGATAACTCCTCTAAGCTCAGGTCCTTTCTTAAATCTACCAGATTACAAGATTGTTTACAACTCTAGGCTTCATTTCAAAGGGGGAGGAGTAGCACTTTATGTCAAAGACACAATTAGGTTTCATGTTTTGACTGAACTCACCACTATGCATGAAAAGCTATTTGAATCTATCTTTATTAAGTTAGAATTGCAAAATGAAAGTGTTATCTGTGGAACAATCTATAGGTCTCCACATGACACTGGATCAAATCAAATTTTTTTTTTGACAACTTAGAAGTAACTCTTGAATCTATAAAGAGCAACCACAAATGCTATATATTTGGTGATCTTAATTATAACCTCCTTCAACATAATAATAATATGGTTAGTGATTTACTGGACATTATGTCAGATAATTCCTTTTATTCATTGATAAACAAACCTACTCGCATTATAGACACTAGTGCAACTATTTTAGATTATGTGTGAACAATTTTGTATTCTGAAAACATCAAAACAGGAGTGCTTCTTCATCCTGTTTCCGATCACTTACCTGTAGTTACTTGTTATCATACCAAACAAATAAAGCGTCAGCTAGACAACAAAGTCAGAATTTTTGACCAAGTAAACAATGAAAAATTTCAACAAAAATTAGAAAAAATATTATTTTGCAAGAAACTGATCCCAATACAGCCTTTTGTATGTTTATTAATGAATACACTTCTATTTTTAATAAACGTTTCTCTCTGGTAAAAAAAGATCTTTTAGAAAAAGCAAGAACTGGTTTGATGAAAATTTTCTAAAACTAATGAAAGTTATTTAAGATAAGTTATTTTAAAAAATCTATTGCCAAAAAGAGTATCGTAGCCAAAGCAAATAAAAAAGCTGGAAATAAATATTTTCACAGCATTCAAGAAAAAAAGGAAGCTTCCTTTGGATCAATTCTTGAAAAACAAAAACACAATATTAAAAAAATATGGCAAAATATTAACATTTTTTGGAAAAACTAAAACCATAGCTGCACTTCTTTAAGTATTCATGGAGAATTATCTACCGATGATGCAAAAATAGCTGACCACTTCAATAAACACTTCACAACAATTGGTGGTGACCAAAAAAAACATGAATCATGCTGGTGCTAAATTTGATGATTATCTTGGTTCGTCATACCCGCACTGTATGCATGTAAACCCCACTTGTGTCTCAGAAATTAAGAATATCTTATCTGACATTCAATCAAGAACAGTTGTGGTTTAGATGAAATCCCAATGCCAATTCCAAATTATCACCAGATAATATATTGTTAATACTATGTCATATTTTTAATCTTTTTAATCTTTCATATTTTTAATCTGGGACAAGGTAAATTTATTAATAAGTTCAAAAAGGCCCAAATAATCCCAGTGCCCAAAAAAGGATCCAAAACTGATGTAAACAACGATTGACCAATCAGTCTACTACCTGCTATGTCCAAAATTTTGGAAAAAATTTGCTACAAAAGGCTGTATTCATTTTTGAGCCAAGCAGATTTTTTCCATTAACTTTAATTTGGCTTTAGACAAAAGCACTCCATAAACAATGCTCTCACAGAAAATGATACGAAAGCATTTGAAGAAAAAAATTTTACACTGGGTGTTTTCTTGGATATGTCAAAGGCTTTTGACGCAATTGATCATAACATCTTACTTTACAAATTACATCACTATGGAGTTAGGGGATTACCCTATAAATGGTTTAAAAGTTATTTAAGAAATCGATCTTTACAAACTAAAATTAATGGGAAGCTATCGCCTACTACATTGATTAACTTGGGTGTCCCACAAGGGTCAATTCTTGGTCCATTATTGTTTTTGATTTATGTTACTGATCTTCCGAAATGTCTTACTTCTGGTCAAGCTATCATGTTTGCTGATGACACAAACTTATTGTTTAATAATGTTTCATATACCAAACTATTTAAAAAGGCAAATGAGGAATTGCATCAAGTTGATTCCTGGCTTACTGCAAACAAGCTTACTTTAAACATTGAAAAAATTAAGGTCATAACTTTTAAAACTCGTAATAGCCCTCCAGTCCGACTTAATCTTGAAATCAAGCTAAATGGCAATCCATTAGATAAGGTAACATCTATTAGATTTTTAGGTGTAACAATTCATGGGCATCTAACCTGGAAATCTCACATGGAATTGCTGCTGAAAAAAATTAGAATGGGAGGTGACATCATACAAAAAGTAAAACCTTTTCTTAGCCAAAAATCACTTCAATTGCTCTATTGTAGCATGATTCAAAGTCACTTTAATACTGTATTTCTTCCTGGTGTTTCAACAACAAAACACTGATTCACAGACTCCAAAACACAACTAATAAAGTCATTCGATTAGTATTTAATGCCAAAAAAGAAGTTGACATAACAGCAGTTATGAAAAGCATAACAATATAATAACAAAACAAACTGCACGATTAGAGATAGTTAAATTTATGCACAAGTATTTTAATGACATGCTACCAGACGCATTTAATAACTTCTTTCATCACAACCATCGAAACTGCTATACTGGTTGGTCAGGGTCGAAAGTTAGATATTTCCTAAATTTTGCAGAATTAAACTAACCCAACAATCATTCCAATACAAAAGTCCTGTGCGATGGAATAAGCTTCCTACAGCATTAAGAGAAATAAAATCTTTGAAATCTTTTTTCAACTAATCATGGCAGTTGTTTATTACCTCATGAACATTTAATTCACATCTAGCAAATGTAACACCTCTGAAGATTGTGACAGTGAAGTGAGAACAGTCAACCATGAACGATCAATTCATAAAGAACATTGAACGGCTGAAACTTCATCACTGCATATCAGTTTAGGATAATAAGTTATTGTTGTCTTTTAAAATCACTCTGCATGAAATTAATTATAAATTGAGTTGATTAAATTTTATGCAGACAATGCAGCTGGCGATACCATACCGGTACTATCCAAAGTCAGTTGAAAATATAAGTTAAGACAAGGTCAGTCATGCATGACACATGGAAGTTAAATTGGGTTCCAAACGAAAGTACCGGTAATCTGTTAAAGAAGTGAATTGAAGTCTGAGTTTAGGTTATTGTTTGGGATTGCTGGAACGCCTAGCTTGTTTCTGTTGGTGAAAATGACTGTAGTGCAACGTTTTGATATGCAAGACGGCTAGGTTAATTGGAATAACTAAGCTGTTTATTACATTTACAGAAAGTATTTGTGTAATATACCAGTAGTAGCCCAACTGATTGGTAATGGTTGGTTGTGCTGCACCTAACTGTTTCAGAAACAGTAGAAAGGGAGACAAGTTGTGCAGATTTTTATCCTACAAAGAAAGGAGATTAAGGTGGCTCATAAATTGCCGACGTGATGGATGGAAGCCATCCAGTGGAAGTAAGCTTTGTGAGGTAAGCATTTAAGTACTGTGGCCTATATTGTCAACTTTCTATCTCTTGTTTCAAAAAATTCAAATGTGCACCAAAAGTATTGTTGGGCAAGGTAATTGAATGTGAAAATTGTCATCAATTGTTTTAGTAAGTTTGCACTAAGCTGTTGCGAGTAACTAGAGTTATGGTCTATTTTTAAATGCTGAAAGCCCTAATATTGTTATTAGAGCACCGTAATTGTTATATTTTACAGAAACATTTGAATCAAGCCAGTTTATAACAAAACAACAAAAAAATGGATAACGAAAAATTTTAAAAAAAGATGCCACTCCAACTCTGTTTAATGTTCCTAGCCCTCCCAAACGATTGTTAAGTAAAAGAAGATCATTGCAAAAAGTGACAGATGATGATGCTGAATGTGCTCATTCCAAACTACGTCAGTATCCTTTGTAGCGCCAGAGGCGTGGCGTGCTGTACCGTAAGCCTACTGACCTACACTTAATTACTTAAGTTCACGGGAGTTCTTTGACATCGAATTGTATGCTTAAGTTTTCAGTTGACACGAATTTTTTCTGTTTTGTTTATTAAACCTTTTTCCAAAAATTATCGTACAATTTCAAAATTTAGCAGCACCTTCAGTCCAAAAGTTAATTCTGTTTTCTTTTTTATGATGTTTTATCCAAAGACCAAGAGATATTTATATCCCAAAAAAAAATGAAAAAAAAGGCACGAGGAATAATTTTTCATAGGGTGAAGACGAGACAATGCATGAGTCACGTTTCTACGAAAAATAAAACGAAGCACGAGGATTAATGTTCGGAAACACGAAGGAATGCATGACTCACATTTCTACGAAAACGTAACGAAACGCGAGTCGATATTTGAAACAGATGCGCATAGATGAGGCGAGGGCAAAGGTTACATAATCACTATAGAAAGACGAAGGAATGCATGACTCACGTTTCTATGAAAATGAAAAGAAAACACGAGGTAGCAATATACGAAAACAAACGAGCGCGCGGTAGGCATAAGGGCAAAGGTTACTCGATCGCTACACCTTAAACCGGTATCAGGGCAGTTACTCCCTGGACATTAACCTCCGGTCTCTTGGTTTAGGGTAAAGGCTAGGGTTAGGGTAAGGGTTGGGGTGCCCGGGGGGTATATGACTGGATGTATGTGACTGGGGGTAAGTGTCCAGGGGGGGTAAGAGTCCTTGAACCACTTGTATTGACTATTTTACTATGTGTATTGCTCAAGTATCATCTATATTTGTTGTGGTGTTATACGATATGTTTTCAGCAATTCAAGTAATATTTATAAGCTTGTAGCGAACGCCATGCCTTCGCTCCCAATATTTGTATTGTGACGTCATAACGCCGACTAACTATATAAGCGCTGTACAGTATTATTCGCTCTCTTTTCCGACAACACGTGCTGTTCAAGAAACACCTACTGTGTGCTGTATGGCCAGCTAAAGAAAAGACCGTTGCGCTACATTGGTGACCCCGACGCCTTTTGGAATTCAAAACTGGAATCAAACTGGAAACTTAAAGAGCAGTGAAGTGAGTTCAAATGAACAGTACAATGGACTTTGAATATGTGCTCCTGCTTTACAGCAGTTCTGTGATTGTAAGCTTAATAACGATTGCATGCATTCTAGGCCTATATTATTTTATGTTTCGCGATTTACAAAAGCATCGACCCGATACATTAGGCATATCAGCCAGTTCCACTAGGCACGCCTTATCTTCGAGTGGCGACACTAGCATTTCAGGCGCGCAGTTTTCGTCATGTAATTCACGTAATCAATCGACCCCCATTCCCTTGCCTAGACCCAGACTAGCAAGCGCTACTAACTCTCTGAATAGCTTGGTTGACGTAGAACCGTTTCGATTACCTGATTTCTGGCATGGTAATGTACGTGGATATTTTCAAACTGCTGAAATATTGTTCGACCACGCAAATGTCTCAGACGAAGTTACCAAGTACGCTAAGCTTCTCGATTCATTGCAAAAGAACCATGCTGTGTTTCCCAAAATAACAGACATTTTGCAAAATATCCCAAATAACCGCCCCTACTCCAGTTTAAAAGCTTTCCTGTTGAAAAAATATTCCAGGACCACAAGTGACAGTGTCTCTGCTCTTTTGCACACTCGCCGACGTGGTGACGATTCAGTGCTCGATTATTTCCAGCGACTTAAAACGACCCTAGGCGACGCTTTTGAGCCCGAATCAAACTTCCAAACAGAGCTGCTTCGCCATTGCTTGTTGAATTCCGTTGACGTAGACGTACGAATGAACTTGTATCATTATGAACATTTACCCCTTGACGAGTTTGTCAAGCATGCTGACCAACTTTTGCAATGTAAACAGGGACTCCATACCTTTAGCTCTGCGCACACACTGTCAAGTACCCCTGTTTCCCCGCCCCCTCACAATCAACACGTCATCAACGAGCTCTTGGGAAGTCGTTTAAAAAATATACAAGTGTGTGTAAATAATCTGGCAGGTAGCACGATTCGGCATCGTTTACATAACATGCCTCTATTGGATTCAAACTCATTTCCTCCCGGCGGCACTAGTTCCCCTTCAGAAAGACCCAACCTACATAGTTGCGACACCAGTTCACAAACAAACACACAAGCAGCCAAAAGCCTTTGTTATTTCCATAGCACCTATGGAGACAGAGCATACCGCTGTACTGGCCATGGTTGTGCCAAATATCGTCTCGGACGTTTGTCCATGTCAAAAAACGATCGCCCCAACTTCACGGAATAGGGGAGTGGAGTAACGGGGCAGCATTTAATAATCCCCTACTTTTTGTAATAGACAAGTCTTCTGGTGTCCGTTTTCTAATTGACACAGGCGCATCATGCAGCATTTTTCCATTGTCACACACAAACACAGCCTCTATTCAACCCAATCCCTCAAAAACCCTTCCTACCATTGGCGGCAACATCCAAATCACTGGCACTTTGAAAGCCACCTTAAACTTGGGGTTGTCACGTTTATTACCTTTTGATTTTTATGTTGTAGATTTAGCTTATGGCATCATAGGCGCAGATTTCCTGACAAGACACGGCTTAACCGTAAATTTAACAGCTAGACAGTTGATTGAATGTTTAGAAGTGGAACGTGCCACTTTTCATGACTCCGTGGAGAGCGAAGATGGCTTCTTAACTTCTAGTGACACCCCGCCTGATGCCAATCTTTTACAAACTCTCCAATCTGAATTTCCAGAGGTATTCGACCCTTCCCGCCGCTCACGCATTATTAGACATTCGATTATTGCCTCAGTAGAGACTACTACCGAAATACCCGTCCCGCCGCTCACGCATTATTAGACATTCGATTATTGCCTCAGTAGAGACTACTACCGAAATACCCGTCACTGCCCGCTCGCGCAAATTAAGCCCAGAAAAGTTTCGTGGGCTTCAGGCCGAGATAAAACGATTACTTGACCAAGGGATACTAGAAAGAAGCCTAAGCGCATGGTCTTGCCCAATTGTTATGGTGTCAAAACAAGATGGTTCATTCCGACTCTGCGCGGATCTAGTGGCACTGAACAAAATCCTCAAAGTACAAAAACATTCCTTGCCCAACATCAATGATTTCGTGTCGTTGGCACACGGCTGTAATTGGTTTTCTTCTCTTGATGTAAAAGACGCGTATTACAATATCCCTGTAAAGGAATCCGATCGCCATAAATTGACAATTACGTGCCCCCTCGGGAACTTTTCTTATAAATATTTGCCGATGGGCCTCGCTTCTAGTTCCGCATATTATCAGCGTTTAATGAACGAAGTTGTGACTAGAATGAGTATTGTTTTTTGTTATCTCGATGATATCATAGTGATGACCCACGACCTTAAGGAACATAAACGGGTTCTGCGCACCCTTTTGAGTCGCCTGCGAGACCACTGATTGATTCTCAACTTCCGTAAGTGTGTCATTGCTGTTCACAGCCTGCTTTTTCTGGGTTACCGTGTTTCTAGTACGGGTGTTGCTCCATCAGAAGCTAAAGTGGCTGCGATTCAAAATGTGGACTTGCCTCGTACCAAACGGCAATTACGACGGTATTTAGGAATGTATCAATTTTATAGTCAGTTTGTCAAAAACTGCACTAAATGGCTGCAGCCACTGCACGACTTAGTAGCTCAATCTCCGAATAATCGACCGTTGTTGTGGAGTAAAAACCAAAAACGTTATTTTGAATTGAGTAAGACCGCGTTGGTGGAAAGGACCTTGCTAGCTTTTCCGGATCCCACCGCTAAACTCGAACTGGTCACCGACGCCAGCGGAGATTTTATGGGAGGCGTATTGGAACAGGTTGAAAATGGAAATCGTGAGCCTCTTGCCTTCTGGTCAAAAGCTTTTACTCGAAACCAGCGCCAGTGGTCAACATTTGATCGTGAATTGCTAGCATGTTATTCTTCGATTCGCCACTTCCGTCATTTTCTTGACGCCAAGGATTTTGTTTTGCGCACCGACCACAAGCCAATTGTGCGTCATTTCCATAACTCCTCGAGTTCCTTAACACCTAGGCATCGCCGGCATTTCGATTATATTGCCCAAATGACTAACCAAGTCGAATATGTCAAGGAAGAATCCAACGTGGCTGACTTACCAAGCCGTCCGATTGTGCAGCCAAAACTAAATGCTATTCTACCCACTACGTCAGCCACCATTAACTTTTTGGAGCTTGCAGAAGCTCAAGCAAACGACTCTGATTTAATGGAGCTGTTGTCAAACAATACAACGTCGCTAGTTTTGAAACAAGTTCCCCTTGCCGAACATCACACCACCATTTTATGTGACCAGTCCGCTTGTAGACTGCGACCTCTGGTGCCTCAAAGTTGGCGCCATAAGATTTTTCAGTTTTACCACTCTTTATCACACCCCGGAATTATGGCTAGCAGGAAGTTAATTCAACGGTCTTTTGTATGGCCTGACATGCGGCGAGATATTACCAAATGGGCTCGAGAATGTCAACAGTGTGCCCGAGCAAAGATTGTTCGCCATAATGTTGCTCCATTGGAAACGGTTACTCCCCCCCTCAGGGACGATTCATTCACGTTTATGTAGACATTACTGGGCCTCTGGGGGTGAGTCATGATTATAATTATTTGCTGGTCATCGTAGACCGTTTTTCACGCTTTATGAATGCAATACCCATGGTCGGGATCTCAGCTCAGGAATGTACCGATGCATTTATTCGACATTGGGTCGCGTGGGTAGGCTGCCCACAGCATCTCTTCACAGACAGAGGAACCCAGTTTGCGTCATCGACATGGAAGTCAATGTGTGAGTACCTCGGGTGCCAGTTACATCATTCCACTGCTTACCACTCTCAAGCGCAAGGCATGGTGGAACGCTTTAACCGAACCTTAAAATCAAGTTTGCGTTGTACAGGCAATCCGTCTTTATGGTACGATCATCTACTTTGGGTATTACTCGCCCTGCGGAACACTCCAAAAGAAGACCTATGCCACGCTTCTCCTTGTGAGCTGGTATTTGGAGAATCTATGCGACTACCTGGTGAGTTTTTTGAATCGAAAGATGAACGCCCTGAACATACACTATTTGCGAATAATCTTGCCAAATATATCGCGTCCGTGCGTTATCACTCCCCACGTCAACACAACCGTCCTTCGTGCGTTGAAAAAGCGCTTTTTCTGCCGGAAACAACCCACGTATATTTAAGAATAGACAGTCATAAACCCCTGTTGCATCCTGTTTACAAGGGGCCGTTCAAAGTGCTGGACAAAAGAGAAAAGTACTTCATCATCGATTTCCGCACGCACACAGACAAAGTCACTATTGATCGCTTATAGTCTGCCCAATTAAGTCTCGACACGCTAAACCAAGACGCTCTTACCAACTCCATTGCAATGTCTCCTTCGACACAACCTCCTTACACTTTCCACCGCGACACTTACACATCATACACGACACGTACTGGCCGATCGGTGAGACGGCCTATTCACCTGACAGATTACACACCTTAATTTCAGAAGCACTGGTCGTCACCCTTGCAAATTGCCATAAGCTCATCATGTTTAGTTGTGGCACGAAACCAGTCCTTGTAAATGCTATCGTATGTGCTGTAAATTTACTTTGTGTTGCTTTGTGTTTGTGCTGTAAATTTGCTTTGTAAAAATGCTTTGTGTATTCGCTGAGTTGCTTAGATATTTTGCGGGGCGGTGGAGGACTGTAGCGAACGCCATGCCTTCGCTCCCCATGTTTGTATTGTGACGTCATAACGCCGACTAACTGTATAAGCGCTGTACAGTATTATTCGCTCTCTTTTCCGACAACACGTGCTGTTCAAGAAACACCTGTGTGCTGTATTGCCAGCTAAAGGAAAGACCGTTGCGCTACAAGTTATATTTTATTTTTGCTTAGCATCTTTATTTAGACTGTAAATGTGGTGATCATACGTATGCTACAAGCAATGTCTGTGAAAGTAATTGTAATGAGATTAAAGTAGCCAATGATTATGTTACCTTTGAAGAATGCCAGAAGTGCTCCAAGCTCGAAGTAGAATTAAGAAGAATAAGAAATGACGTTAGTTTATTGAAAATTGTATGACTATACTTAAAATACAAATCGCTATGATAGTATGCAATTTATGTGACCTTCAAGCAATGGTCATGGTCACGTATGAGCATTATAGTGTATGACTTTTCTCAACACTGACCATATTTTTGTCAGTTACTAGTTTAGATCACATTTAGCTAACATTGCATGACCTCGAAGCAGTAGTTTCTAATGTACTATCAGCCAAGGTACACTTAATAATTGTACTACTATTGATTAGATGAATTCATGAAAAGGGAATCAAACAGCAATGCTAATTTATTTTTTATTAATGTTAAGTTGAAAGCAACCCAAGAAAAGCTAAAAAATCAGGAGAATAATGTGAAGACAATTTTCAGTAAAGATCAGTTAGAGATGCTCAAACGTAAGGCAGGCAAAGTTGGTCAGTGGTCCCATAAGACATAAAAAACTGCTTTGCAACTGAGATGTGCTGCAGGTGTGCAAGGGTGAGTTGACAATGTAGAGTAATATAGTCTTTTGTTATTACATCAATTTGTTTACTTGTTTCTTTTTTTGCAGTTATGGATATCTGAGGAAAGCTATTTCTTTTTCATCGCCTAGTTATAGAACTGTGTGTCGGCATCTACAAAGCATTAAATTTTACCCTGGATTATTCTACGTCATTCTGGATTGGATAGCAATAAAGATGTCTCAATATTCAGCAACTAATACATATTGCTGTTTGGTGCTGGACAAAGTGCAAATATCTCAAGGATTCCAATATGACATCATTAAAGCAATTTGTCGGAAATGTTTCTGCTGAACTTAGTGGTTCAAGTGAAGCAGAGAAAAACATGCTGTCCCTGCCGGTCATGTACTATGCTATATGGCAAAGGGGATTACAAAGAAATGGAAACAGGTTGTGGGTATGTAATTTACTTAATAAGGCACTATTATTAGAAGTAAATGTAAGAAATTAATACAAGTAAATATACTTTTCCAGCTTTCTACTATACCTGAAACAGCGTACCTGGCAAAAAGCTTTTTAAAATCACTTGTTTGATTATACAAAATTACTGATAGATATAAAAACATTTGATTATACAAAAACTTCACAAATGAGGTTTTCATGTAAAAGCTATCACAAGTGATATGGGTGGTTGCAATCAAGCCATGCGGAGAAATGCAGGCATAAAAGCAAATCGGAAAGTATACTGCAAAAGTACTTTTGAATATTGCACCTTTTACATCTCAAGTTGTCATGTTTTGATCAGATTACGTCACCACCAGAGGCAGATATAGTCTGTATTTTCTCATACAGCTAAGCCCGAAACCTACGAGTTGTGAATACCGTCTGTAAGATGTTGGGTACTACTCGACTAGGCAATTTAATCAAGTTCTATCAACTGGAAAATAAGAGCTATTTATCTCTTGTGTAAACCGAAGTTAATCAAAAATCAACTTTTAAGCTTTGAAGTGATTTCCTGCATGCCACACCCCTCCAAAATCCAAGAGGATGTTTATATATTTGCTGATGTGCCTCATCTTCTGAAAAACTTGAAGTCTTTGTTTTTGAGCAGCAATATCTATTTACCTCAATCAATTGTTTGCAAGCATCACTTGCCAACTGCTGAAGTATTTTTTCTTGTTTAATATATTCTTATATTGCAATGAAATTGTTTCAGTTACAATAGTAATTAAACTCCACGAAAAGGTTGCTGGAATAAATAGACTTGTAATTAAAAACAAAGCCTTCCTTTTGACTGTGTTTTATTATATCATTAAAGGTGTGTAACATGTGGGTAAAAGAGTTGCGGAAAGTAATACATTCATTTTCTCGAAGCTTTTCGTCTGACTTGTCTTCAGGAGAAATACGTCAGAATGAAAAAGATAGAAGTGTTACTCGCTTATATAGAGGAATACTCGATAGTGATTGGTCGATGGGTCGACCAATGAAAAGAGAGGAAACTAATGTGAAATTTTTAAGCTGTATACGAATTCTTTTTGCTTACACAAATTAGGTTTTGATGTTTTGATATAAGTAGCTTCAAGAGTTGAAAGATGGAAAGCTGTTCGGCCATGTGCAAGTATGGAAAATTTATCATCTGAATAGTTTTGTGCGCATAATTGGTTATGTAGGAGATGTTGTCCAATCGCTGATGAAGAAATTAAAAGAGTTGGTACAACTGCAGCTTGACCAGGAATTGAAGCTTGCTCCAAAGTTAACTCCTGCCCATATCAACTCCACAAAATATCAGAAGATGAATGTTGGAATGGCAGCTCAAGTTTGTCGCATTATACAACTTTTTACGGGGCTTTAGACAAAGTTTGTTGAGTTGTAATACAAGCGCGTACAATCTTGAAAGCCCTTTTTGTTTGATGAGCTTTTATGTATTTTAGGTTTTCAGTCATACCACGGCTATAGCACTTCGTACGTTAGTTAATCAGAAGAAAATGAATCGTCGTGCTCTCTCAACGGCATGCTTCTGTGAACTGATCAACAATTGGTTTGATATCATGAACTCTCGTTCCCCTATATGTGCTATTCGGCAACAATTTCAAAATAACTTCGACCTTCTTGCTGAAGTAAATTCATTGTAGCAAACTTCAAGTTGGTATTCCTTTGCTTCAACATGTTTATTTTGTGTAATTTTAAATTCCTAAGATGCTATTTCGTGATTATTGCAGATAATTTTGTATTTTCTGTCGTTACTATGTACTCACACCAAAGCAAAACCTCAAGTAGAATGTTTTTGAAATTGTCGATGATTCATGGTATTGGCTACTCTTTGGTCAATAGCGAATTTATAAATCGGGAAGATGTACGTGGTGTAACCTAGTGTCTTTGGTATATTGTATGTACGTAAAATATGATATGCTTTTAACTTGATGTTTTTATTGTAGATATTACTTGTAATTAATGGCATGAACTTTCCGAAAAGTAGCTGAAAACCAGTACAAACAGGAGTGAAGTTTAGTACCACTAGTATGATTTGCCTAGTTCAAGAGTTACTCAGTAGTCCAGATATTAAATTTATTTTAACAGCACGGTTTACCCAGGATGCTCTTGAGAATTTATTTTCTCAAATCAGTGGTCAAGGAGTTCCCCATTCACAGCCCGTTCAGTTTCATCAAGCAGTACGCTTGGTGTGCCTTGGTCATTTCATGATATCAAACTCGTCTAATTACGAAGAAGACGATATTCCAATGTTGTTAGATTTTATTAAGCCATATGATGGTGATGATGTGATAAGCGAAGACGACTATGAATTAGGCATCCCTTCATCGGTGATTGAGGAAGCATCTTGTACCGCATTAAATATTTGTGAGTCATCAGGTTAGTACTATCTTGCTGGATGGGCTGCTTTTTAAGAATTAAAAACACTTACTTGCAATGCTTGTATTAAAGCTATTCGTGTGCAGCACGTTTCCTTGGGGCAATTTTCGGAATTGCATACTCGTTTAAACTACAAAGGTAATCTTGAAAATACCGTCAGTCTTAATACCTTATCTACGAATTTTTTTGTCATTCGTCACGTAACGTGTTATAATTGTTAAGTAATGCTGAGGTAGTATTTCGCTCAAACAGCTTGAAAATGATGAATATCCATGATCCTTTAGATTTTTTAATGATGAAAGTGTCCAATCAAAATGGCAGCACTTCTAATTGTCATGATGTCGGTGCGAAAATTTTGAAAAGGTATTTGCGTTTGCATATTTATGCCAGGCACATTAATTTCAATTTTGATCAACAAAAGCAATTCGCTGGAAAAAGTGCTGCTCGCTTTTAAGGTGCTAAATAAGTGTGAATAAGTGGTTTCCGCTTTAAGGTGAAAAAGTCAAAACATATCCTTTGGGAAGCGACTTCGTTAATGGGCGATAACATCTGGAAATTGGAATTCCAACTTGCAGTTTATATGACTACTGGTGAAAGGTTTTGCATTATTATCAAAAATCTTTACAATGTCGTGGTGAAAACCTCTTGGGTGACATTGGAATTTCACTCCTTCTGTAGGCCTTAATTGTAAAGTTTAATCGTATAAAAGTCTAACATAAAAATATTTTTGTAAAACGGCTACCGTACCAAAAATGCCATGAATGCTTTAAATTTGCAAGTTTGTTATTACGGCAACGTAGCTTTGTATGATACAAAACTAGTTTATACTGAGATTGCGAGTTCATTGCTCAGCTGGACACCGCGATGTGCTTTGTGGATAAGAATTTGCGTCAATATTTTCTTCTTGGTTGGTTTTTTTTTGTGATTGAGAATTGCTAAAAATCAAACAATTATAATAATTCTCCCAGCTTAGCCCAGAGGTCCAATATAAAGCTGGATTTACCGAAGAAAATTTGCCTTAAAATCCGTATAGCGACGAAAGAATGTTATGTGAGATTAGTGGACTCTATAGAGTCTGGGGACCGCAGGCTCTGCCGAAGAAGTATTCAACTGTACAGAAATAAAATTTCAAAAGAAAGCTGTGTGGGTTGCATCAAAGGTATGATAGGATACAGCGAGCGTGACAAGGAAGCTCAAGTTTTTTAGAGGGTGAATTTGTTCGTCGAAGCGCTCAGAGGTGACAGCTTACCTCTTATTTTAGAACGACTACGTGAGATAATAGAAGTGAGGCTGCGTAGAGTGATCAGTACGCCTACAAGTCACAGGCACCGCCGAAACACTAGAAACGAAAACCGTAAACAGTACCCCACCATTGCTCATTACAGTAACTGAGCAAGAAAAAAGTATAGCTCACATTAAACTCTACATAACCGGGCGTAGAAAAGATACAAACACCGCTTTAAACTACTGGGGAAATTTATTTAAACAATCTACCAAAACACTTCGCCAGCAATCTGTAATGCTGGTAGCTAGTCTGCTGACCAAACGTTGGTTATGTTTACAAGTTATAATTAAGATATATTTTACCAGTAGAAAGGAAAATATATACAGGCTTACAGAAAGTTTAGCAAGCGTTCCAAAAGATTACACTATTTATAAATTGTATGAAAATTTCAAAATTTATTTGACTGATCTTGGCTAGAAAAAAGAAACCGTTTTAATTCGATTACCGGTATTTATACACCGAATAAAAACCAAAAAAACAAATCTTTCGCTAAGCTTCAGTAGCAAGTCTTAATGAACTAATTAAGCCAATTAATGGATAGAAAAATCGAGCTTAAAACAAACGACAATCAACTTTAAGGACCATTCTTTTCCCGGGAATATTACTTAATTTCTATAACTTTTAACTTATTGATTGATTAACCACGAACTTCAACTTTAAAATAAAAAAAAACTTCTGAAATAGAGCATAATTTTAGAAAGTTACACCAAAATATGTAACAGCTGATGCCGTTTTTCCATAGTAAAGTATGCGGCTGTTCGTTGATTTGGGATTCATTTCACGCTCCATTGTCGCTTAACAATGTAACCAATAATTGCCATTACTTGATGTAATAAATGTACTTTGGTACTACCAACCCACAGTAATACATGAGTTGCTAGTCAGCAGTTTTCAAGGTGATCTCCTATCAAGAGGGATCTGCCTCCAGCATCAAAGTACAATAGAAAAATTTGCTCAAAAATGATCACCAGCATCATACGGTACCATACAGCAATCCATTACATCATGTCAATAACCCGCGACCGGTTTCAACCTTATTGGGTCTCATCAGGCGGGTGTAAAAAACACTCAATAATAAACATGCTAAAAAAAACAAATTTGCCATTGGGTGCAAAAAAAAAAAATGCAATTCAAAACAATATGATACAGCAATACCTATATCATGGGGGTCACATTCAAGGACACACACACATGACATGGACAACAAGTCACATCGGTAAGCCCTAATAGGGGTGCAGGATCATTGTCAAGACTTATCAATAATACATGAGTTGCTAGTTGCTAGCCAGCAGTTTTCAAGGTGATCTCCTATCAAGAGGGATCTGCCTCCAGCATCAAAGTACAATAGAAAAATTTGCTCAAAAATGATCACCAGCATCATACAGTACCATACAGCAATCCATTACATCATGTCAATAACCCGCGACCGGTTTCGACCTTATTGGGTCTCATCAGGCGGGTGTAAAAAACACTCAATAATAAATATGCTAAAAAAAAACAAATCTGCCATTGGGTGCAAAAAAAAATGCAATGCAAAACAATATGATATAGCAATACCTATATCATGGGGGTCACACTTGTAGGAAATATGTTCCTTAGAGCAATAGCGTGCTGACTGAACCCAATCGCTGGGAACTAGCAGTCACAAGGAGGAAGGCACGACAGCAAAACTTTATTCCACCAATTTACGCGGTTGTGGTAACAATTGAATTACGTCCGTCCGTCACGAAATCCAACGATGAAAGAGAGCACAATATCTCCGACCACATGGTCGGTAACAAAATCTGCACGCGACACCAGGAATTAGGTCGCTGCACACGTCTATGTAAACAGGACACTGCACACGTCACATTAACAAAAAATAACGGATAAACAACCTAATGGCGGGAAAGGCAAGCCGATCACCGAGCTACCAAGAGAAGATAAAAATAAACATAATCTAGCCCAAAATAAAAATATGTGTGTGTGATTTTAGACGCATACAATAATAACACACGAATGCACATAGTAAAAACTAGAATCACACACAACAGTCGAAAGCAAACTAACAAAAAAAAATGTAAAAAAAAGACAAAAAGATGTTTGGCATGGCAGCTTGATGAAGAGCGAGGCGCGACACGCTACACACTCAAGGACACACACACATGACATGGACAACAAGTCACATCGGTAAGCCCTAATAGGGGTGCAGGATCATTGTCAAGACTTATCAATAATACATGAGTTGCTAGTTGCTAGCCAGCAGTTTTCAAGGTGATCTCCTATCAAGAGGGATCTGCCTCCAGCATCAAAGTACAATAGAAAAATTTGCTCAAAAATGATCACCAGCATCATACGGTACCATAGAGCAATCCATTACATCATGTCAATAACCCGCGACTATTGACATGATGTAATGGATTGCTGTATGGTTCCGTATGATGCTGGTGATCATTTTTGAGCAAATTTTTCTATTGCAACCCACAGTAACTTCTTTTTTACAATAGCTATATGTTTAATTTAGTCCCAGGTGTATGACTTAAAACTACAACCGGCGACGGGGTTTATGTACCTTGAGACGTAAAGGAGCTGTCTCTTAGCGGTCTTTGCTCCCAGGTCACCCTTGTGCAAGGTGTAGCACCTGATAGCCTATACCCTCTTAGAGTTACAACATGACAGTTTTTTATTGTTTTAATGTATTTTGCGGCACTTTGTACATACTGTACATGCTTTTCTTCGTGTGTGTTTTTATTTATCTGCTATCTTACAGGTGCGATGGCCATTCCACTATCTTCAAATTTAAACTAAATTCTTTTCATGTGCATGCATTAACGTATATCGTTTTGCCATCGTCTCCCTTTTTTGTTCACTGCTGTCAAATTTATTTTCTTTGTATGCTGATTTGGGCAAAATTAAATGATTGATTGAAGAGCAGAATTTGAAATCTTTGCACAAAGATTTTCTTGATGAATAATACAGTGTAACTTCACAACAGTGTACCGGATCTTTCGCTCAACAAGAGTAACAAATCCCCGGTGTTTTCTCATCATAGCAGGTGCACCGTCTGTAGTAACTGAGAATATCTTGCTTGCATCAATACCTCTTCACTCAAAATTCTTGGTGAGTATTTCTTTCAAGTATTTCTTTCCCTTTAGTAGCGCCATACCCAGGTTTCTTGCAACAAATCTCTTCAAGTACCCTGGCCGTTAGTGCAGTGCCTAGCTACAATTGCTAAGCGTGGATTATCGTTTTTATCTATCCTTTCATCAAAAGCTACGCTGAAAACATTCGCACGTTTTAACGCAACAGTTTGCTGCTCAGTTACATCGGTAGCCAATGTCCGCGATACGTCTCTCAACTGTCGGAGGAGAAATATGCATATCCTTGATCCTCGAAATTATGGTGCATTTGTTTGGCAAATCATCAAACAACGCTTCAGCAAAATTAAGAAAGACCTCCTTTACAAACATCCCATCAGTAAATGGTTTTCCATTTCTAGCAATGACCTTCGCGACTTTGTAGCTACCTTCGATTGTTGAATTCGCGCTACGAATCACTTTTTTGAAAATGTTGCTTTGCTTTTCGGAGCGAGATATTGCCTTTTTCAAAGATTCAATTTTCTCTGCATCGTTTTTGAAGGATTTCTCGTGCTTTGTTTTACATGTCGTTTTATGCTTAATGTTCGGCAAACGACCTTCTGACAACAAAGAGCACACGTAGCTTGGTCGTCTCGAGAAACGAATCCGAAATCTGTCCAGAATTCATGAAAAGATCCCACATCTAATTTGAGTTTCTTAGAAGATGCCATTAAGTCTGATTTTATAAGCCCAAGTTTGTAAATTTTTAGGCAAAGAGGTTGTTTTTAAAAATCAATTAGCAAACAACAATAAGCAGGCAAACATTTTATTAAAAGGTGTTTAAACGTTTCTGGCCAAATATTTAGCCCTCATCAGGAATATACATAACTAACACAACTGCTCAGCAATAACAGTAGGTTTAACGAGCATTGCTACGACTCAATATCAAGAAAGTTAAGGCATGTCTACAAATTATATTACAATTATATTCATTCTTGCGCCGTAGCGCATCTTAGTTTATTCTAATTTGTTTGTGCTCATGGGAACTCGCATGAACTGGATTGTCTTGAGCCAATATTTTCGCTCTCAGAGTGAGCCAGTTGCGAGTGTGACTGGCAGAGCCCGAACAGACATCGCCGACACAGAAATTGTCAAGTGAAATGCATAATTTCGCATGCGCATCAAATCGCTTGGCGTGCCAGAGATTGCCGACTCCTGACCTACATAATTACAGAGCAAGGAAAGTGGTACCAGACGTATCGTAGTAGCCATTGATTTCAATGGTAGTTGTGATGTCACACATCAGTTACTGCTGTGATTTGACTGAGTTCTAGCCTCAGTCGAGATTACTCATCTTACAAATGAGTAACTGCAATGTATAAAATATCATTTCTTTAGTTTGATTACGATCACAATCACGATTTCACCTGATGTAATCAAATTTGATCTTCTTTGTCGTATGGCAGGGTATCTATGATCCAGGTCAGACACAAGAAAAGCATGGGGATCGAGGGTTTATTTTTTTACCACTCCAATCTGCTGTGTTGTCTAGATCAGATGCTGGCAGTGATGGAGTTGAAGCAGCACCTTGTTTCGTCATCCAAAACTGTCAAACCCATTGTTCCTCGAGGTCCCCGATGTATGGGACAGGTTAAAATAATGTGGTCTGCAGTTTATTCACTAGCGACGCACTCGCATTTCGCTGAAAAAGCAAGACCCCATTTGCACATGAACGAACCGAAACGCCCAACGCCAGTACGCAGGCGATTAAGTTTGACCCAAGCTGTTCTGGTCAAACTCATTCCAATAGGTCTTGTGCTGACCCTAAGAATGTAGACACAGAGCGCTTACGTAGGCTACTCTTGGAATACTCTATGTCCCATGTCAAGTTTGTCCATTGGGCAGCACGGATGCCCAACTCAGATAAGCTGTGCAATAGTTTCCGCGCAGGAACAGACGGGTGACTAGATTTCAGTTTCTCCTTGCTAGCAGCCTACGGCTCAGTCAGCTGGCATGCAGAATGTGGCCATGGTCCGACGAACTGCGATTAGCCAAGGAGAGTATTGCTCCTTGGCGGCGAAGCTCAGCTGGCTGAATGCCTGAGGGAACTTGAAGGTTGTCCGTTGGAGTGGGACTTAGGTATCCAGGGGCAATGCGCAAAGCGTCATTAAGAACGCTGTCAATCAGGCGAGTATGCTCGCTGCGACACCAAGCTGGTGCACAGTACTCAGCAGTTGAGTAGATGATACTACTCTCATCAAATTTGCTTACGATTAAGATTACACGACGGCCTGATTGTTCACAAATCACCGATTACTATGTTAATCGTACACCACCGACGCGATGGTGTAGTGGTCAGAGTGTCCACTTTGCAGTCGGTTGACCTGGGGTTTAATCCCCTTGTGGAGTCATACCAAAAGACTTTAAAAATGGTATTTATAGCTTCCCTGTTTGGTGCTCGGCATTTAGGGGAGGTTTTGAAGAACAAGCCGGCAAGTTTGCTTGTTGCGACCTTGGGCAAGGCACTTAACGAGATGCCCTCACCTTTTTGTGGAAGACAGGTGGTCCAGACACCTCGGAAATGGAAGCTCCTAAGGAAATGCGGACGTCCCGTCTAAAATATGGTGATACAATTCGCTTTCTCGTGAATGGAGGATAAATATGGCAAATATAAAAAAACAAAACATCCCAGCTCTTTACAGCCTCCCGTTAATTAGCCCATGACATGGTATCAATATTACTTCGTTGATTATCATTGGTATCTATTGTTATTTATGCAAAATTTTGAATCTTTTGTGGCAGTCAGTTCTCAGTGCGAATCCATCAGGACATGTGGGTTTATGGGGGCTCAGCCACTAAGTTGTTTGAATAATAATGGAGGCTTGTTATAGAACTTTGGTTAAATATCTAAAGTTTGTGACTTTGGTACAATCATTCAAAGCAGCCAAGAACCGTTATTTTAGGCCTATAGGCTAATGGGCACTTTTGTCTCACATGTTCATGTGCCATAGATTAGTAAGGTTAGGAGTTCAGAAAATCTTTCCAGCAGGAGTACGACTATGATGTTCTATGATGCAACCAAATTATACAGCTTTTACTAAAAATTACTTACTTGGATGAAAAAACAGCTTTTTGAGGAAATTTTCTGTCTGGCTATAACTACAGCTCAATTGCTTTGTCTGATACATCCCACGTATTAAACTGATCTGTGATCAATCGATAGATTTTCTCAAACGCATAAATTGCGGGAAATCTGAACTGTTACAATTGATCCGCCTTACATTTGTCCCCGGTCTCCCCTGCACTTGGAGTGACTTTTACAAAAAGCAGTAAGGACTCAGCACGATGGCCTACAGTCAGACACCGGCACTTTGCTTTTACGCATTGCTTTATTTCATTATGAATTTTTTATGGTACACCAAGTAGGGATTTTGCATGAATTTTGGACGCGGTAGAACCGAAAACTGAACCCGACGTGAGGCTTTCTGGCCATAGATCTGTGTTTTGTCCCAACCAGGAGCAGCAACTATTCCGGAATTCTTCAGTACATTTTGAATAGGATTGTTAACTGCAGGATCAGGATCAGGGATGTGGAAGCGGAAGCGATGAAAGCGGTCCTTTTTCTGTGAAAGCGGAAGCGCAAAAATTCTACCGCTTCCGCTTCTATATAGGTTGTTTAACTAGAAGAGTAACTTGGCGAAAAAGTTTTGTCCATTTCCCGATGTGAATTAAACGATGAAGTTGCACTATAAGTCTAAATGAATCTACGATATCAGTAGCGTGAGAGAACAAGAAAAAGCATAACTAGCATCACATTTTATACTGATTGCGAATAAGAGAAAAATAGTTTGGACAATGAAACGTAGCAAATAAAATGATGATTTGATTGAATTTAACTAATCTTGGTTAGGAGGTCGAAAACGTTGAAAAAGAAATTACTCATGGCGGAGACAATTTGATCATTCTACATCAGTGCTCTTCAACAGAGGTTTCGCAAAACATGCAGTTATGTTCCGTGAGTTTTAAGGGTTCCGTGAGGGGATCGCGAAGGTTCTTTGTTTATTACTAGTATTTATTTCTCATTTTAGATTTCTTATATTTAATGATGTTCCGTGTACATAAATAGTTGGTAATGGAATCTTGCGACAGCAAATTGCAGATTGTGACGTAACGCTTTTTACAAATTTAAGAACGTCTGAATTTGCTAACTCCCTTTGTTACGTTATAGTACGTCTGTAATTTCAATTTTGCTGCTGCTGCTGCTGTTGTTGTTGTTGTTACCCGACCCCTTCTGAGGGATTGGGGCATAGCGAAAGACCAGGGGGCACCAGAAGCTGGGTAACTCCCAATGGCCTGGACCAGAGATCGTAAACAGACACAAAATCGCCAAACAGCGAGCGGTGCAAAGAGTCCGTAGCTGGACAGTGCAGAATCAGATGAGAGATGTCCTGGGACGGGTGTCCGCAGGCGCTGTATGAAGGATTCTCGATTCTGCCAATCCTAGAGAGATAAGAGCTTAACAGTAAGCTGTGTCCGTTGCAGCGTAACGAGAGAGGACACAGCGAGCGTGATGAGGGAGCACAAGTTCCTTGGTGAAAATCGAGGGAACCTGTGTGTCAAAATACTTCAATGAGATAGTACGCCTCCAGTCCGAGAAAGGACAAGAGTGGATACGAGAAACAAATGGAGAGAGACTACAAGAGATTGCAGACGGCGGGAGTACCGCTCACCATTTTGCCAGCTCATCAGCCGAGACGTTTCCTGGGAGAAACGAGTGTCCGGGAACCCATTGTAGTCTGATAGAACAGGAGGAGAGAGAACAGTTCCTGCCAGATCTGCCACAGAGTGTGAGGTAAAAGGAAAAATGGAGGAGAGGATAGGGTGATGAGAATAGAACGAGAGTGAGATAGGAGGAGAAGAGAAATGGCAGACTTGTTGGTGCTGCCGAGATCAGCAAAGAGCGTGCATGATGGCGCAGGGTTCAGCAGAAAAACTTGTGCATATTGGGCCTGCTGAAAAAGAAAGAGTAGTATCTGTGCCACAGCGAGAGCAGTTGGCAAGTACGCCAGGGCCGCCTTTGCCAAAAGGAAAAGAAACAGAGCCATCTGTCCTGATCACCAAATCGTAAGGAGGGCATTTAGTGTCAGAGAAGTAAAGAGAACAGCAGCAGACAAAAGAAAAAGAGACGAGTATTTCTCTGCAGAAGGACAGTGAGAGTCAAAGTAAGAAGCAAAGTCATCCTAACGAGCTTTCTAAAAATTGAAGGAAGGGGGCGAAAGACTGGAGAGAAGGGGACAGTTAAAAAAATTGGTAGGTGATCAGAACCCAGGTCCTGAAGCACCTCCCAGGAGCAAGAGAAGAAGGAGCAAAGGAGAGGTCAGGGGAAGAGCGACTGCGAGAGACGCAATGGAGAAGAGTAGATATGTCAGCGGCATTGAGGGAGAGGAGGTCAGAGGAGATGATCCAATCGAATACATCCTCCCCATGGAGGTCGGAAGTACCTTTTGAGTGCCAGAAGGGGTGTTGGCAATTGAAGTCCCCCAGAAAAAAAGATTTCTGGAGAAGGGAAGAATGGAGGGAGAAAAGGAATTGATTCTGCCATCCGTCGGAGAAGAGCGAATAGGTGGAGCATAAACATTAAGAAATGGGAGCAAGGAGGAGTCGTTTAGAGAGATGTTGACCCCTACATAAACAGAGTAGGGGTCAAACGAAGAGAGAGAGAAGGTAAAAAGCAGAGCTGGGCACCGCAAATTTACACTCAATTCCGCAACCGCAAATTCCGCAAAACTGCAAGAGGTGTTCCGCAACCGCAAATCCGCAAGTTTGCGATAGGTTTGCAGTGACTTTTCGCACTTCCGCAAACTTGGACCGCAATATTTACTGTTTTTTTGTCTTCGTGATGACCTTTTTTATTTTTGAAGGTCAAATTTTGCCATCGACCAGACGTTGATCTCCAAAATAAAAAAAAAAGGTCATCAACTCCCGGTCGTTAACCTCCGACCCAGAAAATTGGAGCGTCCACTTTTTCCGAGCGGTTTTACCGCGGATCAGGCAACACTGCCTATTGGTTTGCGGATTTGCGGTAGGAAATTAGGTTCGCAAATCCGCAAATAGAAACTTGAGTCCACAATTTGCGGATTTGCGGACCGATTTGCGGAAGTGCCCACCTCTGGTAAAAAGTTCCGAGAAGGATCAGCCCTGCCTGAAGAAAATGATGATGCCGCCGCTAGCGTGTGTGGCATCAGTAGAAAAAATTCCAAACCGGGAGTGGGTGCGATCAGATTGCAGAGCAGAGAATCCAGGGTTCCTCTAAGAGGAAGATAAGTTAAGGTTAGATTCCTAAATACAAATAAGGTCAACGGGATGAGACGAAATAAATTGTAGAAGTTCACTGCTTCTGGCTCGGAGACTCCCAGCATTCCATTGAAGAACCTTGATGGAGTCAGTGAGAGAAAAAGAAGCAGGAGGCGAGAAACAGCCAGAAGCAAGAGGTGATGGTGAGGGTGCAGAGGGAGAAGATACGAAGTGGGCGAAACGAGAGTGGGGCGGGAGTGCAGCATTAGCAGAGGGTTCAGATGGACCAGATTGAGCAGTAGAGGTGTACAAGCTGGAGGAGTTCGAGAAGACGGGCAAGAGGAAGGCAGGAGAAGAGAGAGGACAGGTGACCAATTTTAAAGAGGCTGCGTACTGTCTTTCTGCGGCCGTTCAGGGGAAATCACAACGAAAAATGGTTTGTGTGATGGGAATGCCTTGAGTAATTGGGATCCTCGGGAAGGCCAACAGTCATTTGGACCCAACTCAAACGGGGTTGGGGACCGCACCATCACGTTGAGGCAGCTGTTCATTGGTCAGTTCAATTTTGCTTGCTTTGTATACAGTAGCCTATACACGACAAAAATTTCGCATTCCACTATTCAGAAAGATTAGAGTCAATACGTGTTTTGAAGACGGACAAAAGGTCAGCATTGATGATTAGAGTTAAAGTTATCGCAAAGTCAGAGTTGGTTGAGTATAGAGAGAGAAAATCCGCGCTATATCGTTGTGAGGACAAGTTAATGTCGAGAGCTGTAATTGCTATGACTTTCAGCAACTTTCCACAAACAAAATTTGTTCAAGCTGACCACTTGGACCTTGCCACTCGAAAAACGTATGTAAATAAAATCCAACTGTATTTATCCAAGTAACAAAATTTCGAGACAGCAAAATTTAACTTGAGAAATTCCCAATCTCACTTGAAAACCTGATAACAGAAAAAACATGCGTCCACATTTGAGCATACAAATACCAAAACTGCCTTATTAATTTTTCCGCATCTAATTCTCCAGTGCTCAGTGCATCGCAAAAAATTACTTAAGGCGCAGACGCTAATTGTTGCCATGCAACTGAGCCAAGAGCACTCGATTACAACAGTAGGACGAGCTCGCAATAAACATATGAACTATTAATATAATATCAACCCTTACAAAAAAAATCCCGGTAAAATCCTGGTAAAATGTAGGGTATTATGGCCAATTCCTGGTAAAATCCAAGTTTGTTGTACCAGTAATCTTATGATTCCCGGAAATTCCCAGTAACTTTGAATTTCCGGTACAAACTTGGATTTTACCGGATTGACACTTGTAATTTTAAATTGACCGGGAAATACCAGAATTTTATTGGGATTTAGTTATAAAACATCAGGGAAAACTTGAAATTATCGGTAAAAACTTGAATTTTATCGGGACTGAAATCGATAATGTAAAATACACCAGGCAATATCAGGATTTCATTGGGATGTAGTCGCAGTCCATTCCGGTATAAGCTATACAATTACTGGTATAAACTTGGATTTTACCAGAAATCGGCCATAATACCCTCCATTTTACCTGGATTTACGTGGATTTTACCGGAATATTTTTGTAAGGAAGGTTCGAAACCAACACACAGAGGTGGTGCTGTAACAGTAATATGTGGTCATACGGCTTAGATCTAAGAAGTATTAGATTAACTGTTGTAAAAGTGGTTGTAAGTAGTGAAAGGAACTTTAATAACTGTCTATTTGTTGAAGTGGTTACGGCTTCGCAGAGTACTGACAGACCTTCCACCAAGTGGATCTAGTATAGATCCCGCAAGTGTGGCGGTCTAAGCTATGCTTTATTAAAAGCCTCCAGCTTCTTGTCGGTCATCAACTGCACTGAAGAGACCTGACAGGTCGAAATAGTGTCACTGTCTGCAGTTTTCATAAGTGCATCGCTAGCCTCTTGCATTACTTATGGTTAATTATTGTTTTGCAATGTAGTAAAAATATATTTGATTTTCTTACAAGCAATTCGTGATTTCTAAATTTTTGCTAGTGGAGGTTCCATGACAAATCCGAAAGTACTTCAGGGGTTCCGCGATGACAAAAAGATTGAAGAGCACTGTTCTACATTCAACACGAGTTCCACCATCTAGGAAAAAAGAAACACAGAGTAGTAAGTAAAAAAGGGAGTCTGCTTATTCACTGGTATTGTCCGGTTTCGATTTTTGTATTACTCAACCTAAACAAAAATTATTATGGATGTGTTATAGTTTCAGTAACAAGAAGTTCTTAAAGCTCCTAAGCTTTCGTGCCATAAACTCCTACAAAGCTCTTCTACTGTGTGTTTGCTTGTAAATTGTGTCTCGTGACAAGAATGGTGCTGAAATGCGTTAAAGGAGCTGAGAAAGGCGGTATAGTAGTCGTTCAGTGCAATGCGATGGGTTGAAATAAAAGTGGCCGACACACTATTGATAGTTAATCAGTTTTCCTGCAATAATAGCAGTACATTTTTGAAGTGTTTGTGTATGTGTCATTGATTTTCCTGTGGTACCCGGTACTCAATGTACTGGATCAGGAATACACAATTATTATCATATATTGATTATAACTAATATACCAAAACATGGTGATATGCTTTGGCTGGTGTATCAGATTATCCTGTTGTGAGCATTTGGGCTGAAGTGCTGGTAGTTTTTACTGCACTCTAAGGGACAATGCTAAAATACTGACCTGTGGAATTTCTGAATCCCAGAAAGGAGAATTTAGCTTCAAAAACATGAAAATTCTTATAAATTGAAGAATTGCTGAATCATAGAGATACAGAATAACTATAAACTTAAGAAGTACAGTGGTGCAGTACAAAAATCACACGAATATGAAAAATCACAGAAGTAAATAAAATTATTTAGCTTATATATGTAACCAATTGTGTAACATTAGATAGCCTAATTAAATTGGGTTGAACTTCGCATTTTAGTATTTTTGCCATTTCTGTAGGCTAAATTAAGTGGTGTTTTCTTCTGTTTCTGTAAATCTGTATTTTAGTGCTGCCCTCATAAGTAAGGAAGTGGCTATTTTTCCATTTAAGGCATTTTACCCTTGGAAACTTTGCTGTAATCATTCACATGTGTATATATTGTTATAATTGCTACAATTCTGCCAGTGATGCTGTAGTGCATTGTTAATGCACCAGTCTTAAAATGCTATAATTGTGGGTTTGAATCCAAGCTGGCAGGGCACTAAAAGAAAGGTGGTGTACACTGGAGGGGTAGGCCTGGTATGTAAATGTACGGGGTGGTGTACACTGCAAAGGAGTGTACAGGATAAAGGAGTGGACACTGATGATGCAAATTTTTTTAATTGGTCATTAGAATTGACCAATAAGAAACGACCAAAAGTCGCATGTTTAATACATTATTAAGATTGACCAATCATAAATAACTCAACGACAAAATAGCCTCTAGGGTCATATTTCTCACAGTCAGCACTGGAGCCTGTTTTTTGAAAGCATTAGATCAAACGGCAGATAGTGCTATGGCTCAATGGTTGTTCTTGCTCATGGTGATTAAGGTTGAATTCTTGAGCTACAGGGCGGTGTGTTGCTTCATCTCTTCCAAACATGAAAACCAATTTAACTCTCTTACACTGTCAGTTTCTTATTAAATCAAATCTGAAAAAGTAATGATCAATGTGGTGCATGACTTCTGGGACATCCTGTATATTGCAACATCATACTCTAAAGGATAGAGAGTTTCTGTTTCCAAAGGATTTGACAACATCAACAACTTCTTGAGCAGTGCTGTTGCTATTTGGTGCACAGGGTAGAAGTTTACAGTCATAAAAATAACTGACATGAGGTGTTTCTAGGCTCCAACTAGACTTTAAATATTGTATGCTGGATAGAGTGCTGTCATCAACAAACAGAAAAATTTGTTTGTCATGAACAGCATTTCTTATTCATTGTAACTGATCAGTAATAAAGAGCAGCGCTGTTGTTCTGCACATACTTTGATATGGCAGGCTGTGACTGATGTTGTAAAATAGGTTTTGATGGGCTTACTGTTTAGTTCGTACAAAGAAATATCAGCAGAAAAATATGCCTTTGTTACCTTTCCCACAAAATTGGTGTTACTGCTCCTTCAAAACATTTGGGAAGTATGTGGGTATAGTGGTTCAGATCGGCTGCCTAATGCTGTTTAGTGTTTGGATATACTTTGATGATTTTCAAGAAGCAAATGTTTGTAGCAAGAAACTGTACAGCTGCACAAATTGCAATATAAATAGTTGTTGGGACTTTTGGTCTATTCTTCAGGGAAGTTTTGAAGTACGGATTAAATTTTTCCAAAATGTTGTTGGTGGTGCAGAATCTTAATAGCTTTGAAAAAAGCTGTTTGAGCCATAAGCTTTTTGTCACACTCTCATCAGTGGCGGTACTTCATCAAAAAGGAAGATCTAGAGTGAATAAGTGTTTTATGTGATTAATTTGGACGTTAGGGAATCAAGACAAGCCAATGATAGCGCTAGTATTGTAAAGTGCACCAAAGAAAGATTTTGCAATTGTGAAATGCTAGAGAAAGTGCAGCAAGAGCCCTAATTGGAACACTGGAATTATTGAAAGAGTTTGAGAGTGTTAATAAACTCTTTCTATCTGCATAACACCAGGTGCTGAGTCTTGATATAAGCAGCCTCTAAGAGATTGAAGTGGAAAGAGCTGCATGCTGTGGTGAGGATTGAAAACTGCATTTTATCATGGTTTAATGCACAACAATAATTTTCAAAAAGATGCAGACCAATGGCAGAGTCATAGTCAAGTTTGATGTCATTTTGTTTGCACAATCTGTGTGGTTGAGACCAGCATGTCAATTGTTGTTTTAACCATTGTGGAACATGTTGCTTGACGCCATCCTGTAGTCGTTGAGATGTTCACCCTATGTACCGACTATTACAGTGGCACTTATATTCATATATGACAAAGCTTTTCTGAATGTTAAATAGAACATCCTTGGGGGCTACAGGCAGCATGCACTTTGACATAAAGACCAAGCAAGTGGTGGTGGAATCATAGCAGCTTTTGATGGCAGTTTTGACTTCTTTTTCTAAGTTTGTGGATGGCATACCTATCCAAGGAACCTCAAGTACACTGTGCACTTTTTATGGGCCAAATCAATTAAGAGGGTGGAGAGCTGAATGATTTTCTTGGCGATCTAAGCATTGACGATGTTTTTAGGATAACCATTGTCTGGTAATATTTTCTTGATCTGTTCTATTTCTCCATTAAATCTACACTTTGTGCAAATCAATAGGGCTTGATGCATCAATGTAGATATTAGACTTATTTGATGTTTGAGAGGACTCCCAACGTAAATACTGGCTAGTGAAAGTGGGTTTCCAGTATACACTGGTTTCAAAGCCAAAATTGTTCTTTTGATGTAAACATCAAGGAACGGTAAGAATACATCCTTCAAATTCATCTTTGAAAAAGAGAAAATCTCTACCATTGCTTGATGTTTACATCAAAAGGACCAATGTTGGCTTTGAAACCAATGTATACCAGAAACCCACTTTCACCAGCCAGTATTTGCATTAGGTGTCCTTTAGTCTTTTCAAACACGAAATAATCTACATTGATAGATAAAATATTACTGGGCAGTGGTTATCCTAAAAACATTGTCAATGCTTAGATCGTCAAGGAAATTGCTCAGCTCTTCACCCTTAATCCAGTCAGCTCAAAAAATTGCCTTGTTTGCTTGCGGTTCCTTGGATAGGTATGCCATCCACAAACTTGGAAAAAGAAGTCAAAGCTGCTATGGTTCCACCACCACCCGCTTGGTCTTTACGTCAAAATGCATGCTGCCTGTAGCCCCCAAGGATGTTCTACCTAACATTCAGAAAAGCTTTGTCATATATGAATATAAGTGCCACTGTAATACAGTGATCCCTCGCTATATTGTGCTTCACCTATCGCGGCTTCGCTGCTTTGCAGAATTTTTTACAGTGAATCCTGATTGGCTCAGGGGCTTTATTGTTGTCTAGATGTGAAAAAAGTGAAAAAAGTTGATATATACGTTAATATTTCTATTTCTTAAACACATTTTGGGCCTGAAAAGAGGTTTTGTTTTTTGTTTCATTCTGCAGTACAGTATTGCATTGTAAAATAACTGTAAAAAATAAAGCTGACTACTTAGCGGATTTCACCTATTGCGGGTTATTTTTGGAACATATCCCCTGCGATAAACGAGGGTTCACTGTAGTCTGTACATAGGGTGAACATCTTAACGACTACAGGATGGCGTCAAGCAACATGTTCCACAATGGTTAAAACAACAATTGACATACTGGTCTCAACCACACAGACTGTGCAAACAAAATGACATCAAACTTGACTATGACTCTGCCATTGGTCAGCATCTTTTTGAGAACTATTGTTGTGCATTAAACCATGATAAAATGCAGTTTTCAATCCTCACCACAGCATGCAGCTCTTTCCACTTCAATCTCTTAGAGGCTGCTTATATCAAGACTCAGCACCTGGTGTTATGCAGATAGAAAGAGTTTATTAACACTCTCAAACTCTTTCAATAATTCCAGTGTTCCAATAAGGCTTCTTGATTGCCTGACGTCCAAACTAATCACATAAAACACTTAAACTCACTCTAGATTTTTTCCTATGGAGTGATACCATCACTGATGAGTGTCATGAAAAGCTTATGGCTCAAACGGCTTTTTTCAAAGCTGTATTAACTTTTAGATGTCTTGGTAGCTTTAACTTTTGGCATCATTTAAAAACCTAAATCACAAACTGAAGTAAAATATAGATAAGTATGTCATGTCACCCTTTTTACAATTGATCCCACTCTAGAATAGTACATCAAAAATTTCATCTGTTGAATGAGCTAGCACAGTGCACCTGCATAAATAAACTATTCATTATTTCTTGATTCACCTTAAATCATACGACCTTAACTTTTTTGTTTTTGTTTACCTCTTGACAGTTTTTGAAGTAAATTTTACCCCATTATTTGTTCCATCCAAAGCAGATAGCATATGCTTATCATATCTAAAAGCACACAATCTTGAACACATTCATGTGGGTCAGATTGGCATAGCAGTTTCTTTAAATTGCTTTCTTTATTGAACCTATTTACTGCATTTTTAATATACAGGGTGTCTCAAAAGTAAGTATACACTTTAAAATTTGAATAACAATCTAATAGCTTATTCAAATTTGTCAAAAGTTTACAAAAATATTCTATAAACTACTAGAAACAGATTACCGTCCTAATATCTCGTTGAATTTATTTATTGACAGAATGTTAGACCTCAACGTGGGAGCCACCAATTTCGGGAGATTTCAGCCACCTTTTGATGCATTCTTGCTTGACACTTTGCAATAAATCTTGTGTAACTAGTCCACATGATGCTCTAATGTTTTGTTCCAACTCTAAAATGTTTTGAGACCATGTGGAGTAAACTTTGCTCTTAAGGAAACCCCAAAGAAAAAAGTCGCATGGGGTTAAGTCAGGTGAACGAGCAGCCCATTCTAGAGGACCTCTGCACCCGATCCACCTACCAAGAAAAAACTGATTTAAGTAATCTCTGACTTTCCAGGTGTAATGTGCAGGAGCTCCATCTTGCTGAAAGTAACAGTTTTTCAACCGAAGCATTTTTTGTCAACTTTACTCCACACGGCCTCAAAACCTTTTAGAGTTGGAACAAAACATTAGAGCATCATGTGGACTAGTTACACAAGATTTATTGCAGGGTATCGGGCAAGAATGCGTCAAAAGGTGGCTGAAATGTCTCGAAATTGGTGGTTTCCACGTTGAGGTCTAACATTCTGTCAATAAATAAATTCAACGAGATATTAGGACGGTAATCTGTTTCTAGTAGTTCATAGAATATTTTTGTAAACTTTTGACAAATTTGAATAAGCTATTAGATTGTTATTCAAATTTTAAAGTGTATACTTACTTTTGAGACACCCTGTATTATGTAGGTGAAGACCTTTTTCTTTTGGAGATAATATTTTCCACATTGTATGTAATTCAACATATTGTTAGTCCAAATTGGCAGTGATGACTCTTTTTTGGACATTACTATTTCAATGGTCTGAATTCTCGAAAAGCATCAATATTTTAAAATTCACCAAATTTATCCCCTAAGTATGTAAAATTTACCCCTTGTTAAGAAACCATGCCTTAAATAACAAAAAGATAGTCAAAACTTGCATCAAAGGTGCCTCTGCACTATCCTGCAAACATTTTTACCACACAAATGTACAGTATTGCACCTCCTAATTGTGGCAATTATTCAATTTTAATGCACTTGCATATAATTTTGTTTTAACTTTTATTATTGTGCCTCAATCATGTAATTGTGACAAGAAGTGGCAACCCGTACTACTGTACAAAAAACTGGCAAACATTACAAGTTAAAACAAAAAAGTTGGGTAATTTTTATCACAGTTATCAGTTTTTTTCTCCAATATGAAAAAGCATTCTGGCTAGCAGTGTTATTTATGAAAAATTGACTTTGTTACCCAAGAAGAATTTGACCTAATAATAAAAAATTGACTTTTTATTGACCTATCAAATTTTGAATATAAAAATGCTTTTTGTATCCAAAACTCTTACCAAATACTATGCTGCTCAAGCTTGTTACCAAAAAAATTGACTTTGTGAAAAAAACTTATCCTAGTTATAACATTAGGGTTAGGATTACATAAAAAATACTTTTAGCAACAAAGTGTCTCATGTTGAAATTTCTGTGAGACAAAATTACGATCCAAAATTTTGCAATTGGTTTGAAATAGTCTAAACATTTTTCAATGTACAGTCAAATCTGGTTAATTGCATAGTCAACTCGCCAAACTATTTTATGCGATTAAGCGGATTGTGCGTTTATCCGAAATTAGTATAAACAAACAAATAGGTTTTGGGATTTACAACTCTTATGCATTAAAACATATTATGCAATTATACGACATGCAATTAGCTGGATTCGTCTGTAGTATGTGACGAAACTTCTGGCAACCTAGTAGATAGGCCTTGAAAAACATTTTTGTATTTTGACCCAATTTCAGGAAAGAAATTTTTATGCCACTGATGAATTGTTTGACCAAAACTTAAGATTCTTCAAAAATGTTGCAAAAATTTTCATTTTCTTGTTAGGTTTACTACATTTTATTTGAATTCCTGGCACCAGTGTAAACTTTGAAGCAAATTCTGTTGCAACCCTGGCCCCCATAGTTTAAGCTAACCTGCTCTATATTGTAGATCAGCGTGGTCCAATTTACTTTTGACCCACTTGCCACTTTACAAAAACATGACACCTTGCAGGCCATTTTAAACAAATGACACAAGACTAAAAATTAAATAGGAACAAATTCAGATTCACAAGATTTGAAATAAAACAAACAGCAAAGATAAGTGAGTGCAAAAAATTGCCAAGTTATAGCAATTTTGCTTCAATCGGATGCATGTGTTTGAGGCTTCTCTGACACTATATCATCATCAATGCTAGTGGTAGAAATTCGGAGACAATTGTCCAGTGTTTGGTTTACCATTCGATTTTTGTTTCTAGATTTGACCAGCTTCATATTAGAAAATGTACTCTCACACACATATGTGCTTCCAAACATTGAGTGCATTTTTAGTGCAAAATCTTTCAGTTTGGGAAATTTATCTTTGCTGACTAATTTCCAGAATCTCTTTTGGGTTTCGTTTTTTCTTGAAAGCAAGAATGGGTTGCATTGAAGCTCACAGAGTTCGAGCTGAAATTCTGATAGCTGTGTCTCCACATCAACATCCATAGAATTGTTATACAAGTAGAGATTAGGTTTTAATCTATCAAAATCTTAAATCTATTCTCAAACTCATGAGATAAAGCCTCAATATCTTCCACAAAACAAGAGCATTCCACTTCTACATCATCTGCCAGAAGCTCGTGTAAAGAATCGAAGTGTGAAAGATTATTATTTTTCAAACGTGTAGCAAACAGGTGCAGTTTCATTTTGAAAGTTTCAAAGTGCCCAACTAAATGTGAAATATTTTAATTTTGCCCTTGCAACCTCAGGTTCAACACATTCAAGTACATTGTGATATCTCCAAAGAAAGAGAGTTTGCAAAGAAAGTTTTTATCTCTCAATTGAGTCTGGTACACATGTATTTCACTCAATTCCTCTGCTAGAAACGAAAGGATATCCATTCGAAGACCAAAGAAATGTTTCAGTACTTTCCCAGCACTAAGCCACCTAATATTTGTATACAGTGGTAGGTCACTGAAATCTGCATTTAACTCTTCTAAAAAAGTAATGAAACGCCTGTGTCTGTGTGCCTTATTGCTGCCTCTAATCAAATTTACTATTTGGACAACTGTTTTTATGACATCACTTGTTTGTAGCATCTTTCGACAAAGTGCTTGTTGGTGGATGATACAATGCAGCATTGTACAATTTATACCGTTTTTCTACAGCAAACCAAATAATCCAGTCTTATTACCGGTCATAGGTTTTGCGCCATCAGTTGTGATACATGAACATTTTTTATATCCTCCATAATCATGAATAACTGACTCAAGGGCAGTGTAATTATTTGAGCCTGTTGTATCTTCATTCAAGGAACACACTTTGACCAAATCTTCTTGCGCAGTAAAATTCTTATCAGCAGTGCATATGAATATTAGAAGCTCACTTGTGTCACTTATATCCGTACTCTCAACCAGTGCCAATGAAAAATACATGCAGTTTTCTACTAGGCTCTTTAGTTTTGATGATATATATTTGCCAAGATCACTTATCCTTCTTGCAATAGTCTGATGAGACAGTGATACAGTTCCAAATTTTTTGGCAACCCTGTCTTCCCCAAACACATGTGCCATTTCTATCGCACATTGTTTTACCAACTTGCCATCCCTAAATGATTTACTTTCCTTAAGCAACATCGGAGCGATTTCACACAATGCCATTGTATTTGTTGTTTGTGGTTTTATGAAACTACTCAGAACTTTCTTCTGTTTCTGGTATTCCCTTTTAAGACGGTCAGCAATATCAATTCATGTCTTCCCATAATATTCTTCATAATGCATTTTATGTTGCGTTTCAAAATGTCGCTTAACATTATATTCCTTTTTCATATCAATTACTTGCATGCAAACCAGACATAATGGCTTGCCATTATTTTCCATCATAAAGCAATTTCCAACTACTTTTCATTAAACACTCTGCCTTCGTTAGCAAGCTTTCTCTTCTTGCTTGTTTCCATTTTAATAGTGTGTACATGTACAGTATATCCTTTTCAGCAAATTTTGAATGCTTGAAATTACTATTTCGACTCTGGCTAAAACTTTATTTTCTTTTTCAAATTATTTCACTAGAAACAGTAATGTACTATTGAATATATTAAGCGTCTCGTGAGGGAAACCAGGTCGCGTTTGGTAGTATATTGATTTTCTTATTTTTCTTTATCTCCTTGCAAAAAAATGAGTTATCGCAAACTATTTCATGACTGGCAGTTTTATGAAAAATTGTATTACTGTAACATACATACAACAGATTAAATAAATACTGAGAAAGTTCGCAGGCCACAAAAATTCTGACCGCGGGCCTGCTATTGGACCACGCTGTTGTAGATGATAAAGTAATTCACCAATTCAATAGGTTTTGCCAGTGAATTATGTTGTGCCTGCTCTCTCTCATTAACAAAATCTTGAGAAAACTGTCCTGTTGTCATCATATTATGGAGCTCATTACAGAAGCAACCTGTGACAAAGTGACCTCTGCATAAACTGTTTCATTTGGACCAGATATGCAAATTTTCAAGCCTTCTCAATAACTGTGGCAGTTTTTATAAGGAGTTTGCACCACACAACACTTGTCAATTGAGCAAGATGGAAAATATTTTTTGACAACACATTTTGGCAGCTGCTGCTAAGAAGCAAATGATGGTCTTCTTTTGGTTCTTTGAAATAATGGCAAACTCCCATCAATTTTTGAAACAAGGAAGGTTAAAAAAATTTTCTTAAAAAATTTCCATATCCAATTTCGTAGGATGTGTCAGCCAGGACTTTGTTTTATTGTTCAAAGTAGCTTTGAAAATCGAACTTTTATCATTTTGAACCTGATCTCATTGTGTTGACAGAAGTTTAAATCCATTCCTTGCATGTTGTGGATGCTTTGAATAAAGATAGCGCTTGAGTTTATTGGGGTTCATTGTTTCCAGGGTGAAAACAGGCAGCATTACAGCAGCATGTCACAAAACACAAAAGTTTAGTCACGTCATATCCATTGAAACAAAATATTGTTTAAGGTATAAATCAGTCTTTATGGTGTTTTGATTGCATTGCCATAATCCTGTTGGTAGAAATAGTTAAAAATTTTATTTTAGCATTTTTTATTTTATTGAATTTAAACAGCTTCCATCTAACAACCAGTGTTGCCTCTAAGATTCTAGTAAAATAAATAACTGCTGGCAAATGTACAGAAACCACTAGACAAATTTTGGCAAATATTGTTGTACAAATCGTTACACCAGCCTTAGTTACACATTTTGAAGGTATGAAAATAAATATTTTTGGTATCCTACTGCTATTTATTCAGCATATATGCCAAGCGAACAAAGATGTTTACCCTGATTTTATGTCCTTTGTTCAAAATTTTTTCTAAGGCAGTTAAAGGTCTTACAAAAACTTGACATGACAATAACGCAGCAGTGATTTACAGCTTGCATGCACTCTGCACCAATCAACAGCCGCCTCAACGTGGTGGTGTGGTCCCTGACCTCATTTGAGTTGAGTCAAAATGGCTGTTGGCCTTCCCAAGGGTCTCAGTTACCCCAGGCACTCCCTTTCATTTTTTCGCTATGCTGCCCCCTGAACGACTGCAGTAGGCAGCACACAGCTTCTTCAAAATTGGTTGCCTGTTTTCTTTTTTTCTTTTCTCTTGCTTGTCTTCTTCTCCTCATTCTTCTCCTCTTGATGAGCACTAACATTCATCCCAACCCTGGCCCCATCTTTCCTTGCTCTGTGTGCACCGGAAATGTGACCTGGCTGGGTAAGTCAGTGTAATGCTGCACCTGCTCCAAATGGGTTCATCTAAGGTGCTCACAACTTTTCCTCTCCAAATTCAGAGCTCTTAGCAGCTCTGCCCCTCCTGCAGTAACACTGTGACTCTCTCCTCGGACTCCTCCGAGGGCTGACTCTCACTGTCCCTCTGCAGAGGAATACTTGTCTCTTTATCTTTCCTCTGCTGCTGTTCTCCTTACCTCTCTAGCACTGAATGTGGTAAAATCTTCCATTCTTTTTGGCTGCATCAAACGCCCCCCTAAAGCCTGGTGGTCTGCTGAGGTGGAAAGTGTGCTTAGTGAAAGACGCAAGGCTTTTGCTGGCACTCACAGAAGTGATGAAAATCGCCAGGCTTACATTTCTGCTTCTTGACCTGCCTTGTCAGACACTGCCAAGGCTGAGGCATGGCAGACGACTTGCTCTTCTCTTTCACTTAAATTTGTGCACTCTCTTCTTTGCTCTATCGCTGACTCTCCTTCCTCATCTTTTTCCTTTCCTAATTTCCCCAACTGCTCTTCTCCCAGATTTGGGCTTCGATCTACGCCGCTTACCTGAGATCACACTTTGCTGGGTCTCAGCCCAAGGCCCTGCATAGCAGAGCCAGGGGCTACCTTTCTGAGCTCCACCAAGCCACGTGCCCTGAGGAGTCCCACTTGTCCTTCTGCTCATCCTTTCTCTCTTGCTGAATTTCTTGCAGCTGCTTCCAGCCTTTCCTTGTCCACTGCCACTGGCCCAGACAAAGTCGCCTATCCTATGCTAAAGCACCTTCCTTGCTCTGGCATGGATTTTCTTCTTCACATGTTCAATCTTTCCTGATCTTCGCATTCCTTTCCTTCCATCTGGAAGACATCTTCTATTATTCCCATCCACAAGATGGGAAAGCCTCTCGACTCTCCTGCTTCCTTCCAGCCTATCTCTCTCACCTGCGTATCAAAGCTGTTTGAACGCATCATTCTATCCCGCCTACTCTTCTCTCTGGAATCTTAAGTTCATTCTTTCTCCCCGCCACGCTCTTTGCTGGTCTTGGCAGCGCCAACAAGTCTGCCATTTCTCTTCTCCTATCTCACTCTCGCTCTGTCCTTGCCACCCTGTCTTCTCCTCCATCTTTCCTTTTATCTAAAACTCTGTGGCAAAAATGGCAGGAACTGTTCTCTCTCCTTCTGTTCTATCAGACTACAATGGGTTCCCAGACACTCGTTTCTCCCAGGGAACGACACAGCTGATGAGCTGGCAAAATGGCGAGCGGCACTCGTGCTGTCTGCAATCCCTTGTAGTCTCTCTCCATTTGTTTCTTGTATCCACTCTTGTCCTTTCTCGGACTGGAGGTGTACTATCTCATTGAAGTATTTTGACATGCAGGTTCCCTCGATTTTCACCAAGGAACTTGTGCTCCCTCGTCATGCTTGCTGTGTCCTCTCTCGTTTTTGCTGCAATGGACACAGCCTTCTTATCTCTCTAGGATTGGCAGAATTGAGAATCCTTCATACAGCGCCTGCGGACACTCGTCCTAGGACATCTCTCATCTCGTTCTGCATTGTCCAGCTACAGACTCTTTGCACCGTTCACTCTTTGGCGACTCTCTGTCTCTATGACCTCTGGTCGAGACCCTCAGGAGTTACCCAGCTTCTGGTGCTCCATGGTCTTCCACCATGCCGCATTCCTTGGAAGAGGTCAGGTAACCAACAGCAACAACAACATACATGCACTACATCCGTACTTTCATTGCACAGTAGAATTATTCTAATGGTTTTATTAATGACGTCAACTTGCCTAAAATATTGTAGCATTTTCCTCAGTCCCTCCTGAATTCCATCTGTGCATATTTTGAGCTACCAGATCAACATTAAAAAGAAAATCAATTGGTTGTTCTAGGACTGCCAGAACTCTGGCAAATGTTGATGCAGTAAATGCCTGAATTCAACAGTCGCCAAAACGTTCTTTACATAAACATGCACTGTATATAGCTATTTCAAAAAGCAGTATGCATAGAATTTTTCGCAAGGATCTGAAATTGCATCCATACAAGGTGATGTTGGTACAGGAACTTAGTAAAAGAGAGCATGAAAATTGCAGATTATTGTGTTTGCAGATACAGCAGCAAGTTTCACATGATGATCTTGTGATTTTCAGTGATGAAGCACATTTCCACTTAAATGGAACAGTCAACAAACAAAATTTTCGTTATTGGTCGCATAACAATCCTCATGAAATTCAAGAATGCTCATTTCATAGTTCCTATGTGACTGTATAGTGGGCAATTTCAAAATTTCACATTTGGGGCCTGTACTTTTTTGAAGATGACAATGGTGCAGTGACAGTTACTTCTGAGCAATATTGTGTCATGCTAAACACTTTTCTGAGAGCCAAACTGAATGAACTTGAGTATAGAAATAATGTGTGGTTTGAACAGGGTGGAGCAACATTGCATACTTCCAGATCTTCAATAGGAATTCTAAAGGAAATGCTCCTGAATCATTTCATTTCTTTGCATGGTGATATTGGTTGGCCTCAAAGATTGCCTGATCAAAACCTCTGCAATTTTTTCTTGTAGGGATATGTGAAGTCAAAAGTATTCAGCTACCATCCTCAATCTCTTGAAGAATTAAAAAGAGCTATTCGTTTTGAAATTGCGGCTATTCCACCTAAAATGATCCCATCAAGTTATTAAAAACTTTTGCAAACCTCTTCGATTGTGTGTTAGCAATGATGGCAAATATTTGGCTGATGTGATAGATACAACTTTGTGAAATAAAATTGCATTCTATGTACTTTTAAAAAATATTTTTTTCATTTAATTTGTTATTTATGTTTTTCTAACGTACAAATGTGTCAGATCATTTTGGGACACTCTGTACTAAAGAAGTGTGGTAACAGCATGTGTGATTCTTAAGTTGTCGTCACACGTTGTGGTCATGACATTTCTAACCAGTGTTTCCTCTAAGATTTTGGTCAGTGTGAAACTGCCGGCTGAAGTGCGATGTTGTGAGTAAATATGTGAAAACCACCAGACAAGTTTAGGTGGACATTGCAAAGTAAGGCACCAGCCTTCGCAACATATTTTGAAGTAGTAAAGAACGTTATTTTTGATAACTGATTACTAGTTATTTGGTGTCTGTGCTAAGCAAATAAAAGATATGGTTTACCCTAATTCAGATCTTCTGTCCTTAATGCAACATTTGTTGAAAGCAGCTAATGTCTCATGTAGTAAACATCACGTTCCAGTAATTTATATGGCCAGGTTATTTATTTTACTCAGTTATATAAGTGACCTCAAAAACTTATCAAAGTAAATTTCAGAGGTACAAATAAAATGGAAAAACAAGTCATCACACGAAATGTTTTCCAATTTCACTCATTATGAAGGCTAAATAAAGTCCTTGCTCAGTGAAGACTGCAGTTCACCAATTGTTAATGACTGACCTAGGCTGTCATTTTTGTTTTTATCCAATTAGATTGCCAGTTTGCGAGTTGTATCTTGTTTACTTTGCTCTGTCTTTTGCACCAGGGACTCAAGTTAACTGCGTGTCAAAATTTTCTTAAAGTTCACCTAAAAACAAGTCTCAACAACAATTGTATGAACGCAAGCATCAACTTTTCAAAATTTTCAGGGGTGAAGAAAGGCAAAACTGTGATGTTGTGCTTTGATGACGCAATAATTCGCATGATAATGTCAGCCCAAAAAAGTTTATAAACAAGTAGATTACTGGTAACTAATTGGCGGTGGTGGCAAAATGCATGACTATTTCTGTTTAGTAAATTGTGTTAAATTTTATTACTCAAACTTTATGACCATTGCAACAGTAATTTATGAATGTTAGGTTAACAGTGCGTGCAATTAAAGTTATTCCTATGCCGTCACCTGACATGAGCATGAAAAATATGATTTTTATGAAACAATGGGATGTAAGGTGCATTACCACAACTATGACACAAGAACAAAAATTACTGGCAGACATCAGTTGTTGCGTGATTATGGTAGATAAATCAAACTACTTTCATTTCTTTGTGGTTATCCATTAAACAACAGGGTTTTGCAATTGAAAGTAAACTTTCAATTGAAGTAAAATAACTGTTAAATTGAAAGTAAATTTCATTAAATTGGAAAGAATTTGATGGCCAATGCCACTCACCTGAAAAGGAGAAAATTAAGATTTTTGAGCAGTGTAGTATTTATAGTTTGTGTCTTGCATTCATCCTTAAGTACTCCATGAATGCTTGGAACAGGGCAAATAAGGCATTGCTGGAGATTTCAAAAACTTGATGAGAAATATAGTGGCTGTGCACTACCACCTCTGATATTTTTGTACTCAATTTTCCTTAAAAACACCTGTTAATTTGAAACAAGAATTGACTCTGTCAAACATTAACTTTTTATTACTGCCAATTGGGTAAAGCCGGCTCGGCCATATCAACCGATGTACTTAATCCTGACATCATGATGGGAGGCCTTGCGCTTGACACTAGCAGAACCAGCTGGTTATAAGATAAAACGTTTTTATAGAGATCAAAACAGAATCCACATTTTTATTATTCAGGTTTCAAAGCTTATTTTTAATCACGACTGCTAAGCTATCCCGGCACATAGCTATCAGCTACATTTTATTTAAAAAATATGCTTTTATCTAGGATACTCTAAACTGTAATTTGTTAAGTAATATTGTTCATTTATTTATAGCTTTCATAGCTGGCAAGTGCAAGAAAATTATTTGTTTGTAGTTTGCAAAAATTGAGAGAGAGATGCTTTTTTAGCTCAACAAATATGATTGAAATTAGGATTGAAACGTCAAGAAAAGATATAGATGTTTACCAATTCCAGTGTGGAACTTCCCTCGAAAAATGATGTCTTGTGTTAGTCTAAAGTTTGAGAGCTGCTTGCTATATTACTCTGCAGCTACTATTGAAATTGGTGGAGGAAAGTAAACTTTTTGTTCTTATGGTAATTGCTTGAGAGATAATTTGTAATAGAAAAGAAGTGTGGTAATGGTGTGCATGATACTTAGGTTGCCATCATTCGCTGTTGCGTCACTGCCATGCAATGCTTACTAGAGATGTTGCACTGCTCTAAAAAAATCTTGGTCCAAACTTGAAATCTTTTTCACTGCCTCTCACGTATTAAACAGTTGATTGAAGATATAGCTAGCAGAATTGCAAAAGTTTTAACAAACAGAAAAAAGTAATCTAAAACTGCTAGGCATTTTTTATGCACCATTGAAATTTAACTGCAAATTCACTGGACATGTTTTTGCAAAATCACACTTTTTTGCATTAAAAGGCAATGCTGCTACTATCAACTCATGGTTTATTGTGGTTACTTGCAAAACGACGATTATATTTGAAATATTGCAGACAGGTGAAACAAACTAATCAAACCATTTGAAAGGTAAATGGACTAATATTAAAATGGTAAATCAATCTTTGATGTTTTGTAGGAAGATTATGGTAGGGTATGAAGTTAAAATTTGTAAGCAGCTATTTTTCCAACTTAGAGCAAAAAAATATGGGCACATGCCAAGTTATTAAAAACTCAGATGGAACTCTTCATTATTTCATTCATTTTAAGCTGTCAAGTTGTGATATGGCTACTTTTGTTCCTTTATTTAAGCAAGATCTTTATTTGAATTTTCAGATCTGTACTAGCTTTAGTTAGAAGTGTATGGACAAGTCTCAAAATAATGTTGGTGTGACCTCAGTGTAGGTCATAAAAATGCTTGATAACTAATTAATAGTTTGTTATACCATTGTGATGTTACGCCGAGATTCTACGAATTTACTTAGCAGTGACACTGATGATGGAATCGGATCACAAGGGGATGTTGGATTTTCCCAACAAACTGGAGCCTTACTTCATTCTGATCAAAACAGTGGCGACCACTACAGTAATTTGTCAGATCATTTCTGCAACATGTCTGATCAAAATCATCAGTATAAGAAATCGGTAAAAATATTGTTCTACGCATATCCCTTGTCTCATTGTAGCTGAGTTGAATATTGCTGTTGTAGCAGTATCTACAACATCATCCAGGTTTTTGCTAATATTTCTAACTTTGTGCACGTGTTTATAGCTACTTCAAGGATTTCCATTGTTTCAAAGTTGCAATGTGATATTGATATGTAGCTTAAAGTATGGCTGCCTATGTTCTGCTACGGTGTGAACCAACAGCAAGTTTTTGTGGTTCATGTATTGCAAAACATACAAAAAGTTTTGATTTAGTACCTTTTTATTCCATTGAATGCTTTGTCACCTTGCTATGTTTTAGTGCAAAATTATAAAGCCAAATTTTTCACATGTGCGCACTTGGAGAAAAACCAAACTCTGCTTGATTGATCTCTACCCCAGGGTAATTTTCATGAGGCATCATTTTAATAACCAGAATGTTGTATCAAAAATCTGCCTTCGAAAAAATTCTTCAATGATTTGAGTTTTTTGTGTGTCAAAATAACAGATCCCTTATTTTTGGCATACATTTTTATTTCTTTTTTTAAAACTATATAATTATAGCTCAGTTTTGTCACAATGCTTTGGTATTGTAATAGCAAAAGCGGCAGAATTTCTGTATTTATGTACAGTTAGTAATTTGGGTCAATTATACTAACCATAGATCAGTGTGAAAGGCTAAAATATTTCCTGGACTAATTGAAAAGAAGCTGTTTATTTCCATAGGTAGGAAAAAGCTAATTAAAGTTTTGGGTACTTTTTATGTTGAAGATTAGAATGAAAAATTGATGTAGACTAAAAAAGCAAACAGGATTTAATCAAATTTGGATTAGGCTTCCAAAAAATATTTCAACTGCGTTTCTGTGGTCAGCTCTTTTGTGAAAAAGATGCTAATCTCTTTTAAAAGATTCGAAATAGAAATGTATCTTCAATTGTGACGTTGTTATGACGTTATCAAACCCGTTATGGCACTCACCCCAGACTGGTGATCAGTCATGCCAAGTTATGTTGTTTGCCTGGTAGTTTTAGAGGAATTGAAGCACATGTGCACACACAGACAGAATTGCGCTTTATAGTGCACATTAAGGAAAAGTTGATGAAATGTAAACTTTGAGGGGAAATCAAAATATAAGCACGTATTTATTTGACATCGTATTGTAGACGGCAAACATTTTTGCATTTTGCGTAAATGTACCCTTATATGTCTTCTGGAATCGAATCAAAGGAACCTGAGGAAAAAGATGGCCCTTTATGTGGAGCAAGGTTTTTTCTGCCTGTGCCTACACATCTAAGCATAGTCAAGGCCTTGTGGCCACAACTATATTTATGAATTGTAGCGCACAACATTGTAAAATAGATGTTATCAGCCTGTTTTTTTGCGTTTTTAATAATGACCATTGCTTTGTTGCTGTTCATCCCCAACTTTGACTCTTTGCTCCTGCAATTATTAAAAGGGACCAAAAGGTGATGAGGGCCTATGGGCTACTTTTCATAAAATGCTTTGAACAGATTCGCGTTTAAAGCACACTTTGGTTTAGAGTAGGATTCAGTTTCTTTCAGTAGTAGTGGTAGCAGTAATTCAGTTTTTTTCCTGTTTTGTACCCTTCATGGAGTTGGCCAGATTCACCCATTCCTTTTGCATTTCTTTGCACTCTTCACCACATCCGTCGATTTAGGGCATCTTTCATCTTCAAACCAATCTTTTCTGTTTCCTCTTCCAGGTTTTCTTTGGTCATCCTTGCTTTCTCTTGCCACTCACTTTAAGACCTAAGGCCATGCTCAAGCCACAGTCATCATGTCTTCTCAGCACATGACCGTACCATCTGTCTCCATTTGCTTTTTTCAACCCTACGGCAATTTCTTTTTACTCCAGCATGTCCATCTGTTCTTTAGTAGTCTTATTGCCGACTAGATTTCAACTACACATGGCTCTAGCCATAGCTCTTTCCATTCTTAAAATTGCCTTTTCATTTTCTTTTATACACCATATCTGGCTCCCATGTAATATTGCTGATCTTATGCAAAAGCAATAAATTTTACCTTTCATCTTCAGCGGAAACCAATTTCCAAACAACAACTACACAACCACCACTAGCATATAGTTTGTCTCCTCAATAATGAAGTCCATTAACTGTTTACACTTCATCACACAACTTCTCCATCGAATTCACCATTGCCTTCCATTACTTTCATCCATGTTGAGCAAACAATACGTGTTGCCAACCTCGTGGAAACTTGCTTTATGTTTGAACTTCTGCCACGAGCCCAGTTACCACATTTCGTGCACAACACAAAATAGGTCATCACTCTTCTCCCTCAAACACCACATGGATCTATCTTGCTTTTTAACAGCTCTCTTTCGACCTGCTTACCATCACTTTTGTTTTTATGATGTTGACCTTCAAACCCATATTTTTTAGTGCTTCCTTTCAGTTCAAAAATCATTTTTTCATATCTTTCATGGCTTTACTTATGAGAACAAGATCATCTGCATGTCGTTCCTCATTGATCACATCCCTTCTTGCTTTTTCTGCAATAACATCCACAGTTACTGCAAACAACAGTTGCTACAACACAGATCCTTGATGTACACCAACTCTTACTTTAAACTCTAAAAATGCAGATTCCACCCTCACTCTTTGTATGAGATTTTCACTTTTTGATTCTAAAGGTTTGGCAAGGATTTGAACCGTCACTTCAGTTTCCAGACAGACGTCTCAACACCTTGCTGTGTTCAGACCGACTTTAACCACACAATACAGTCTTTCAAGCAGCGATATATTGAGAAGTCTTAAACACTATGCAATTAATAAACATAGGCCAAAGAGTGTTTATGGCAACGGTTAAACACCTTGACCACTTTACCATTAAAATAAAACAAATATCTTGATTAGCAACCTGGCTTGCTATTCTACAAACTGATAAACTTAGGCGTCTTGCATCTTAAACAGAGAAACAAAGTAAGCTAATTCCAAGCCAAGGTACAATCTGGCTATTTCCAACTCGTCCAAGTACAAATACAAGCACTCATGCATGTTTTTTCAAACAAAGGATTTCCGGGTTCAAAGGTAAAGTGTTTCCAACTCGATTTGTAATATTTAATTTAAAATATGAAAGGTTTATGCTACACTCTTGTTTTTGCACCATCATACAAGCTCATAACAACTTGAACCATTACTTCTAGCAAACCCTTCTTTTTCTTTGCCCACTCCATCATCTTTTGTGGAACTCTACTAAAGCCTTTTCCACATCAACAAATACATATACAACTTCTTTTCTTTTAGATATTGCTTCTGCATTATCAAAATGAATATTGCATTCTCTGCTCCTTTTCCTGGCATAAAGCTAACCTGCAGTTTATTTAAACTGATCAGTGATCTTTTTTCTTTGTAGTACCCTTTCAACAATTTTCATGGCATGTTCTAGCAGTTTTAGTCCTCTATATGATTCACAGCTCATTTCCTTTAATAGTAGGCACAATCACACTGGTTTTCCACTCACCAGGTATTCCTCTAACATCCAGGACACGCTGCCCCTGGTCCATCATTTCAACTCCAATTATGCTACTCGCAACTATCATCTTCACGCTTTAGATGATCCAGTTGCCTTTCCTGATTTCATCTTTTTCATTACTTCCACAATTCTTTCATGACTAGCTTTCCATCGGCCCTTCTATTACATCATTTTTCACCATCTCATCCCATTCCTTCTCTTTATTCATGATCTTATCCATGTGTTCCTTCCAAATTTGGCCTTGTCTTCTTTCTTCATCAAGATCTCTCCCTTTTTGATTCCCTAAGAAAGCTGAAAACACTGTTGGAATTCTGGCATAAATTATTGAACTCTTTTTCGGCTTCCTTTCTCATAGCTCCAGCAACAGCTTTCCTTGTTTGATTTCTTATACGTTTGCATGGGGTCTTATATTTTTCTGATGTGAACATGCATAACTCATTTACTGCTTTCTTCTTTCTTACCACAGTATCCTTCACCTTCTCGTTCCACCACGCCATGTCTTTTCCATCTCTCCTAAATTTCTTCTTTCCACACTTCACTGGTCAACACAATTTTTTATGCTGATGATACTGGTATTAAAGTGAATTTAGGGTAATTTAGGATCACTGATTCCAAAAATGATGTTAATTTTGAAAATTATAGGCAAAGATATAGAAATTGTAAACCTTGCACCTAATTGGCAAAGCAGCATACAGGCGTAAGAGGCATTAACAATTTATTAAAATGAGTATGCCAGGAAACAAAAATGAGTATACCACCCAACCAATTTAGACAAGACCATCCCTGGATGCGTTTTGTCCTTTTGGACTCATCAGAATTGTAAACCTGATGAGTCCAAAAGGACGAAATGCGTCCAGGGATGTTCTTGTCTAAATTGGTTGGGTGGTATACTCATTATTGTTTCCTGGCATACTCATTTTAATAAATTGTTAATGCCCGTACGCTGCTTTGCCAATTAGGTGCAAGGTTTACGATATTAATTTTGCTAAATTGGCTCTAGTTTTTGAGATATTTGAATATTTGTGTATCTGAATATTTGAATATCTCATTGTGGATTCAAATGTATGCAATATAAGCTTTCACAATGTCTAGTAGACCTATTTGCATCCAAGTTTGTTAAAACTCATCAACACAATAAATTACTAAGACAATTTCTATTGAAATGTTATGCAGAAGACAATGAGATTTTTTCAGGTTTCAATTTCGGTTCTTTTTTGGAAACACTGCTTATACGATTTCCTGTGATGAGGGTGATTAGGACAATCATGCTGCAGGCACCAGCAGTAGTCAGCCATCATATGTCTGTCCCATATTCCTTGATATCTCTCCTCCATAACTTTTATGTCCTGGGGAAATCTTTCACCTTGCTCTTCCAAAAAATCACCCACGTTTTCAGGAAATCTGTCTAAGTGACTATGGAGGAAGAGGACTTTGATGCATATGTTTGCTCCCATTTCTTGGTATTTTGTTAGCATATTTTCCAGAAATTCAACATAATTCAGTGCTTTGTGGTTACCTAAAAAGTTCTTCACCAAAGAGACGAAGCTGGACCAAGTAGAAAGCTCAACATCAGTCATGTTTTTTGTAAAATTTGGGTCGCTAATGAGCTTACAAATTTGTGGATCTGCTTCATTAAGCCAAGTTTAATATGGAGGGGTGGCAACATAATCTTTTCCTTTTCAACTAGTGGTTCCCTTATGATGTTTTCTTCACCAACTTTCAGAGCATTTCTTCTAGGCCAACACTTTTTTATCCAGTGTTGTTGCTTTACCCTGCTATCCCATAAACACATAAAGCAAGGATACTTGGTGTATCCAGTTTGTTGTCCAAGAAAAAAATTCACCATTTTAAAGTCAACACAGATTGACCACTGGTGTTCCTCATAACAAATCCTTTGTCACACCGTTTTAATGTTGTCATACTTTTCTTTGAGTTTTGTAGAGTAGCTATTGGTATAGATGCAAAGCGGTTGCCATTGTGCAGCAAAACACATTTTACGCTCCTTTTGGAACTATCAATAAATAGTCTCCAATCTTTTAGTCTATAGTTCGGGATTTTCATTTTGAGAAGAAGTCCAATTATGTTGTTGCAATATACAAGGCCATTGTCTTGGCTAAAAAAGGGAAGAATACCTGTTTTCTTATTCCGGTAAAATGTGATTTTAGCATCTGGTTGCAGGCAGTTTTTTTTCTTTCAGTCTGGATGCTAAAAGCTCAGATCCCTGTTTTGATGAATTTAGATCTCTGATCAAATCATTTCATTCTTGCTAGGTAAATTGCTTTGGACTTGAAGAGCTTTCTTCGTATTCACTGCAATTGCCTTCACTTGTTTCACTACACTCTAGTGGATGTGGTTCTTCACCATCTGAATCATGAAGCTGAGGAAGTGAAGTGAAAACAGGCACAGGAGTGCTTTCGCAATGCAGAACTGGTCGTCTTGCTGACTTTAAATCTGGATATTCCCACTTCCTTCTTTTGTAGCGGTTAAAACCTTTTATATTAACCATGCAGAAATAGCAGTCGTCATGGTGATTTTGTGGTTCTCTCCACACTATAGGCATTCCAAATTTTAATCCTTTAAGCTTCCCATTCTTCCATAGTCTCAGGTTTTCTACACAAGTTTTGCAAACCTTGTGAGGTGCCCAAGGCTTATCCTGGTCACCAAGCTTTACATCAAAATATGCAAAATATGATTGCTTGACAAAATCCGTGATGCCTTTCCTTTGGTGTTTGGGCGTATACTCTCCGCAGATGTAACAGAATGCAACAGGACTATTTGCTCAGCTGCGTCGACAAGAAGACATTGCAATGTAATGTACTGAATCTTAGGTAGTAGATTAGTAACATGCATAAGAAATTCTGCAAACAAGTGATTACGTAAATGCAAAGCAAGCTATCAAAGCAAAATAATGCAATCAGCTCGTACCAGTAAAACTAGACTCTTAACAGATAAACTAGCTAGTAGCTTTAAAATAAAGTTAAGGTTCTGAATGTCCTGCACTTTAACATATTTTGCTTTGATTCCATTAACTGTACAGTATAGTCTGCTAATTTTTCTGGCTACTGAACTTTTTAAATGCAACCTGTAGGCTAGTAGCAAGCCTTGTACTGCAATAGTCCAAGTTAAAAACCTTAAAAAGCATGAGTAGGCTAGCTATATGGTTGTGGAAGTTTTTGCTCAGGCTCAGTTCCATTCTTTTTTAAGTCGACTGTGAAATGATGGGCATGAAAACTATCTGCTTTTATCATCTCTACCTGCATCACAAAGGTCAACGTGCGACTAAGCATAGTAGCCTGCAGATAGAGTACACTTGGGCTCAAAAAATGGCTTTTATCTCAAAAACTAGAGCCAATTTAGAAAAACTAATATCATTTTTGGAATCAGCGGCCCTAAATTCATTCCAACATTCCTGGCATAAAAAAAAATTTTTTTTTGTTGTGCTGTGTTATTAGAATTCCATCCTTGCAAGTTTTCCGCAAATTTACCACGTCTGTGCTTGCTAGTTCTTTTACTCTTTTTTCAAATCTTGTTTGTTTTTTTTATCTTCTTCGGTTTTCATTCAACTTACACATTCTTAGAATCCGTTTCTTTTTCACAATCTTTTTTATAACCCTATTATCCAGATGTAAGACCACCAGCCTGTGTTGCAGTTCCCACGGAATCACTTTTACATCCCCTACAAACTTTATGCATTTCTCCCCCACGAGCACAAAATCACTTTCTGTGTCATACCCGCCTGCAGTGTAGGTTATTTTCCTTTTCTCATTCTTTTGGAATCACGTGTTTGCCTCGTACAGCTCTTTTTTATCACCAAATTTCAGCAATCCGATAGTAATGCAAGAGGCTAGCGATGCACTTAGCAAACTGCAGACAGTGACACTGTTTTGACCTATCAGGTCTCTTCAGTGCAGTTGGTGACCGACAAGAAGCAAGAGGCTTTTGATAAAGCATAGCTTAGACCGCCACACTTGTGGGATCTATACTAGATCTATACTGACATACCTTCCATCAAGTGGATCTAGTATAGATCCCACGAGTGTGGCAGTCTAAGCTATGCTTTATTAAAAGCCTCTTGCTTCTTGTCGGTCACCAACTGCACTGAAGAGACCGAATAGGTCGAAACAGTGTCACTGTCTGCAGTTTGTTAAGCAATCTTCTTTCATACTTCTCTTCCAGAAGCCATTCAATATATAATAATATTTACTATTGATGGAGAGTGAAGGCAAAAGTGCTCAATGACGTACTAGATGTTGATTTAATGCCTTGTATAGGTAGAGCAGAGCCGTAAAATCAAAGCTAACCTCTTAGTACATTCTTCGACGTTGTTTTTCTCAGACGATGACGATAGTGTTTTGAGGGTTGCAACACCACATGGATCTTTAAGGGAGTGGCAAAAGAAAGCGAGGACGACCAAAGAAGATCTGGAAGAAGCAAGTGGAAAAGATAGAAAAGATTGGTGTAAAGAAGCGGGATACCTGAATCAAGCACAGTGGAGAGATGAAGTACGAACAATTACTGAAGAAATGGGTTGAAGCCGACCATATCTGCTAAGGGGACAATACCGGATAGAAAACTGAATGACTATTCTTCATCAATTGCGTTGCTCAGTGTTAACACCCAACAATGTTGGCTTATGTAGCGATTAACAGAATGCGTCACATTCCAGCTGTTGCCATGGTAATGCAGGACAAACTAACTTTGTTATTGTTTAGGTAGAATTTCATCGACATCATAAAGCTGTTAATTATGAGGTGATAATATATTTTTAATTATCCCTTAGTTCAGGGGTTCTCAAATAATTTTTGGCGCGACCCAACAAAATAGTCATAAGGGTCACAACCCATTACTGAGCGTAGTTTTACGAAAAACATGTTCATGAAAACTTACAGAACACTTCATTGCGGTGTTGATCTCCAAAAAAAAATTTTTCTCGGTTTATGTAACTCAAAAGTGCCCCAGTTTCCAACTGGATTTCAAAAAAAGAAAGGCTTTTACGGTTCATGCTATACTAAATACCGCTTCCGTTTCCAGTTGGGTCCCTAAAAAGGTTTTCACCTGAATTTTTTTCGCGACCCCATGTAATAGGTCTGGGGTGGGCAATTGTTTTGGCTTGCGGGCCACATCGCTTGCTGAGGGCCGCACTTTTTAACGAACGAATTTCTATATTATTCTAATTGATTGCATTTATAATTTGGTATAACATTAAAAACCAACAATTATTAGACAAATGAATAAAAGTAGTTTTATTCAATCGAAGATGCAAGCCCTTTTAATTTTCAAAGTCTATCACTGAGAAAAATACACCCAATCACGTTCTTCTACATTAATTTTTTTTTAATTATTTGCTTGAGGCTTTCGCGGGCCGCAGTTTGCCCACCCTTGACTAGGTGCTGCAACTCACTTTTTGAGAACCTCTGCCTTATTTAAAAGTTGATAATTTTTAGGTCATATATGACAACTTTCCGGTATGTAGGTATATGAACTGACACGAGTGTCGCACTACTGAGCTCCTGCTGTTGGTTTTGTATTCTTTGACCACAATGCACTTTTTGTTGCAAAATATTATTTTCACCTTTTTATTTTGATGATTTAACTCAGAAAGACGTCAGCATCAGCCACAAGCTTATCGTCAAGTTTTAATGGTGTTGTCTTAGGGCTTGGATTATGATACCGTGGAAAACTCGCTTTATTGTGAAGAAGAGCGCAAGATGACGATGTGGGTGAGTAAACGATTGAGGCTAGATTGGAGCGCCTGCAAGAACATGGAGCTTGATTTCGTTGCAGGACTGGCGCTGGATACTCTTCCAGCGGTGGTTTATCTGCGTTGCAATCGGTGTGCTGACTGGACTGGTCGCTGTAGCAATCAACATCTGCATCATCGAGCTGACTGATGTGAAGATGCGATTGATATCCAATTGTAAGGCGTTCGTAATAGTGACGTAGACGGTGACGTAATAATGGTGCTTTGCAGCAATCGAGATATGTGTCACGCAGGGCTGCCTTTCCCTCCCTCTCCTCATGTGGATCGCCATTAACATCGGTCTGGTACTCGTGGCAGCAATCCCCACCGTGTACATCGCAGTGAGTTGCATTGTGTGTATGGTGTCGTAAATAACGTTCAAGCTGAAGTGGTGGATTCTTTGCTATGCATCGCCGGCTACCATTCAACAAGGAATATTATTTGAATAAGCAATGACAGCGTTTACTTTCATAGCATGATTCGAACGCCAGGGGTTCCAGCCCATCATCAACATATGCTGCCGCTACAAATTGTTAAAGCAAAAGGAGTTTGAAATATGCAGCGGGTTCATGAAGGGGTAGCTCGCTTCGCACATCTGCTTGTTCACCAGAATACTGGTTGGTCACCTGGTTGTTTGTGGTTGTTCACCTGAATACTGCCAATAGTCCTCATCCAGTCTCGCTGGTTTAGTTGCCGAAAATTGCTTCACCGGCGGTTGTTGTTTCAGCCGGTCGCTGCGGGAAGCGGGATTCCTCAAATCAAGTGCTTCTTGAACGGGGTAAAGGTCCCGGATGTGGTGCGATTGAAGACATTTTTCACAAAGGTGCTCGGGGTGGTGGCTGCCGTGTCCGGAGGGCTAGCCGTGGGAAAGGTGAGTAGGAGGTAAGAGCGATGTGACGCAAGTTTCGCTGACGTCATAAATGCAGGAAGGTCCGATGATTCACTCCGGATCGGTAATTGCAGCAGGAGTATCTCAGGGCCGGTCACTCACTTTTCAAACCGGGGGCAATTTGTTCAAGCATTTCCGCAACGACAGAGAGAAGCGTGATTTTGTGTGCGCAGGTGAGCAATGTGAGTGGCTCTCTGTGGCTCTGACGTAATGATGCTGTTTGACCAGGAGCTGCTGCTGGGGTTTCGGCTGCCTTTGGAGCACCAATTGGTGGAGTGCTGTTCAGCTTGGAGGAGGCGGCTAGTTTTTGGAATCAGGCTCTCACTTGGCGCATCGTGAGTGACTGGTCACGTGGGTTTCCGATCACGTGGTTACACGGCATCTTTTCAGTTTCTTTGTTCGATTTTGTCGAGTTACACTCTGAACATCTGCATGAGCTTCTACCGCGGTCATCCGGGCGATTTTTCTTACCCTGGTCTTATCAACTTCGGCAAATTCGATGGCACTTACACCTTTCTCGATTTCTTCATTTTCATCGCCATGGGGCTGATAGGTGGGTGCGCGCGCGCGCTATCGAGTTTAATGCCCGTTGGTGTTGTCGTAGTGTCCTTGAAAAAGGCAATATAGCATGACCTACAGCGCTGGTGGTTATGCGGGTCTCAGCGCAAAGTTGTTCAGAAATGACTGTAAAGTTGCTGTGAACCTTGGGTTAAAATCCAATGTTAATTGACGCGATTAAATGACGCCCATTCTGTTTCTACTTCCTGTGCTCCCTCACCACCACCTCTCGCTCCTGGCTGTCCTTCTACGCCTCCTGCTTCCTCCCCCCTCTGACTATCTCAGGGACCTTCTATGGAATGCTGGAGGTCTTAGAGCCAGGAGGACTGAACTGCTACATTTTCTTTCGTCCCATCCTGTTGACCTTATCTGTATCCAGGAATCTAATCTCAACTCATCTTCCTCTTTCTGGATCCCTGGATTCTCTACTCTGCGATCTGATCGCATCCACTGCCGGTCTGACATTTTCTCTCGTGATGCCCCACACGCTAGCGACTGCGTCATCATTTTCGTCAGGCAGGGCTTATCCTTTTCTGAACTTTCTACCTCCTCTCTTTCTTCACTTGATTCCTACTCTGATTATGTAGGGGTCAACATCTCTCTAAGCAACTCCTCCTCGCTCTCATTTCTTAATGTTTACGCTCCCCCTGTTTGCTCTTCTCTGACGGATGGCAGAACCAACTCCTTTTCTCTCTCTATTCTTCCCTCCTCCAGAAATCTCTTGATTCTGGGGGACTTCAATTACCATCACCCCCTCTGGGACTCAAAAGGTACTTCCGATTCCTGTTGGAGAGGAAGTATTCGATTGGGTCATCTCCTCTGACCTCCTCCCCTTCAATGACCCTGACATACCTACTCTTTTCCCTTGCTCCTCTGGCAGTCGCTCCTCCCCTGACATTTCCTTTGCTACCTCCTGTCTTGCCCTATCATGCTCATTGGAGGTGCTTCAGGACCCAGGTTCTGATCATCTACCAATTCTTTTATCTATCCCTCTCTCTCCAGTCTTTCGCCCCAACGAGCGTCCCCCTTCCTTCAATTTTCAGAAAACTCGTTGGGATGACTTTGCCTCCTACTTGGACTCCCACTGTTCTTCTGCAGAGGAATACTTGTCTCTTTCCTCTGCTGCTGCTCTTTTCTGGCACTAAATGCCACCAAATCTTCCATTCTTTTCGGCCGCATCAAAACGCCCTCCTGAAGCCTGGTGGTCTGCTGAAGTGGAAGATGCGGTTACTGAAAGACGCAAGGCTTTCGCTGCAGCTCACAGAAGTGATGAAGATCGCCAGGCTTACATCTAGGCTTCTCGACGCGCTTCGTCTGTCTTCGCCAAGGCTGACGCATGGCAGGCGACTTGCTCTTCTCTCTCGCCCAAATCTAACCCTAAATCTGTATACTCTCTTCTTTACTATATCGCTGGCTCCTCTCCTAACTTCTCCAACTGTTTTTCTCCCAGAGTCGGCTTCGGTCTTCGCCGCTTACCTGAGATCCCACTTTGCTGTCTGTCAGCCAAAGGCCCTGCATAGCAGAGCCAGAGGGTACCTTTCCGAACTCCACCGAGCTACGTGCCCTGAGGAGTCCCACTTGTCCTTCTGCTCACCCTTTTCTCCCGCTGAACTTTTTTCGGCTGCCTCCAACCTTTCCTCGTCCACTGCCACTGGCACAGACAAAGTCGCCTATCCCATGTTGAAGCACCTTCCTCGCTCTGGCATGGATTTTCTTCTTCACATCTTCAATCTTTCATGGACTTTGCATTCCTTTCCTTCCATCTGGAAGACATCTTCTATTATTCCCATCCACAAGATGGGAAAGCCTCTCAACTCTCCTGATTCCTTCCAGCCTATCTCTCTCACCTCCTGCGTATCAAAGCTGTTTGAACGCATCATTCTATCCCGCCTACTCTTCTCTCTGGAATCTTAAGTTCATTCTTTCTTCCCACCAGGCCGGTTTCCGTTCTGGACGATCTACACTAGATCAAATTCTGTACCTTGCTCAGTCCATCTCGGATGGGTTTAACAAACCCAGGCTGAGCTCTCGGACGATCCTGTCTACTATCGATTTCTCTAAAGCTTTTGGCTATCTGGCATCCCGCCCTTTTCCATAAACTCATTTCGGCTGGCCTCCCTCCTTGCTTTGCTCGTTGGACTCAATTTTTCCTTTCTGATAGGCACGCTTGTGCGGTTTATCAAAATCACAAAAGTCGCTCCTTTCGAGTATGTCGAGGTGTTCCGCAAAGATCCGTTCTTGGCCCTGTACTTTTCTCTTTTTTCCTCAATGATCTTTCTGCTTCTCTGCCTTCTTCCGTCAGCTGTTCTCTTTATGCTGACGATGTGGCCATTTGGTCCTCCTCCCCCTCGGTCCCCACAGCGGTGGAGGCCAAACAAGGAGCTCTGTTTCGATTGGAGCGCTGGTCTGAGTACTGGTGTCTTCCTCTCAATCCGAGCAAATGTGAGGTCTCCTTCTTCTCAGTGGATCCCCACCAAGCTCACCTGCAGTCCAACCTCCTCTTAATCAGCTCCCGCCTCCGTTTCAATCCCACTCCAACTTTTCTTGGAGTCACCTTCGACCGCACTCTTTCGTTTTCTAAGCATGTATCTTCTCTGAAGATCAAGTTTTTCCCTCGTCGAAAGGCCTTACACTGTATCTCTGCTTCCTCATGGGTCCCCTCTAAGGAGTCCCTTTCTGTTCTGTATAAATGTTTTCTTCGGCTTCTTCTCACATCTGCCTCACCCGGATGGTTTTCTTTTGTAAGCGTTACCAATTTCACCAAATTGGAACGCCTCCACCGAGCGGCCAGTCGCGCCATCACCGGCTGCCTCTCATCCTCCCATATCCCACTTCTTCTCTCCAAGGCTTTCTTTACCTCCCCTACGAGTCACCCTGACTCATTTCACTCTGTCATCCTATGGGCGGGCCCTTCGTCCCCCAACCTCCTTTCCCATTTCAGGTTTAGCCAGACTAGGAGTGAAACCAAGACAATGCAGATCGTCCTGGAGAGCTTTTGCATCCACTCACCCGCTCATGCTTCCTTGTACATCTCCTAGGGAGGCTCTTTTTGCATTCCCTCCCTTTCCTCCTTGGAATCTACCTTCTTTCACCGTGGAGTCCACCCTTTCCTCTTCGTGCTTCGCTCCGATCCTCCTCTTTCTCGTCAAGATGCGCCTCTCGCTTACCTTGACTCTCTCCTCCCCTCACGATGTGGTTTTCTGGACAGACAGCTCTTTTTCTTTTAGCAAGGGCGGCTCCAGTGTACTTGCCAACTGCTCTCTCTGTGGCACTAAGGCCACTCTTTCCTTTTCAGCAGGCCCAGTATGCTCAAGTTTTCCGCTGTTCAGCGGAAAACTTGAGCATACTGGGCCTGCTGAAAAGGAAAGAGTGGCCTTAGTCGCCATTACACGAGCGTGCAGTTCGGCAGTACACAGGCCAGCCGCCCTGTCCTCTCCTCCATTCTTCCTTTTACCTCAAACTTTGTGGCAGATCTGGCAGGAACTGTCTTCTCTCTCCTCCTGTTCTATCAGACTACAATGGGTCCCCAAACACTCGTTTCTCCCGGGGAACGACGCGGCTGATGAGCTAACCAGACGGGGAGCGCTACTTGCGCCCTCTGCAATCCCTTGTAGTCCCTCTTCTATTCTCTCTCGTATCCATTCTTGTCCTTTCTCGGACTGGAGGCGTAATGTCTCATCAAGTTTTTTGACCCACAGGTTCCCTCGTTTGCCACCGAGGAACTTGTGCTACCTCGTCACGCTCGCTGTGTCCTCTCTCGTCTACGCTGCAACGGACACACCCTTCTGTTAAGTTCTTATCTCTCTAGGATTGGCAGAATCGAGAATCCTTCTTGCAGCGCCTGCGAACATTCGTTCAGGACACCTCTCATCTGATTTTGCACTGTCCAGCTACGGACTATGTGTCTCTCGCTCTTTGGCGACTCTTTGTTTTTACGACATCTGGTCCAGGCCATGAAAAGTTGCCCGGCTTCTGGGGCTTCATGGTCTTGCGCCATGCTCCCATCCCTTGGAAGGGGTCGGATAACTACAACAGCATTGAATAATGCAAGCGGCAAATGAACAAAATCTTTTCAGGAGGTTTCTCCGGCGCCGCATTCATCGCCGTTAACCACCGCATCACTGAGTTCCGCATCAAATATTTGAAGCACTACCGGTTGGCCCAGGTTATGGAGGTGGTGGTCGTCGGGACTGTCTCGGCTACGGTTGCCTTTGTCATGATTTACCTCAGCAATTCGTGCAAACCGCTCGGACAGGACCCATATGTGCGACTGCAGGTTAGGACGTGGACGAAACAAAGTTTGTTGACGCTTTTCATCTACGACCTCCGTTTGACGCCAAGACATTTTTTGATCCTGGCTCAGTAAATTCGGTTTCATGTTTCAATTTTTCATCCTAATTATTACTGAGTGCCAAACAGAGCGCCTTTGAAATTCAATTTTAAAGTCTATAGCATTGCTTGACTAGAGAATTAACCCAGGTCTAATGACTGCGAAAAGCATTCATTAGACTTGGGTTCAATTATCCTATAACCACAATATCATCTCTATGATTAGTGATTATAAAGCTGAATAAAAGCCATCGGGCAAATTTAAATTTTTATCAAAAGTCGTTTCTGTTTTGGTTTGTTGCAATTTGGAGCCTTCATTTAGAGAACGAAAAGTTTTGAAATGTGACTTGCATTTCTGAAATGCTTGGCGATTACGGTGACTGATGCTGAAGAAAGAAGATGGTGTAGCCGAACGGCCTACTCGTTGTGGTGGCGTAGTCTGTCTCTAGACATGCAGACGGAGCATGAGCTCACACACCTGGGATTAATATAGCTTAACCTGATCCTGCGTCTTGCAGGCTATATATTTATAAAGCTTGGCTACTTAAGTTGTTTTCTTCTTGACTTACCTAAAACGTTATAAAGTACTGACCAGTCTATGATAATCGGGCGTTGCCTGCTAACAGCAAAAGAAACTTCCCTTCAGTAATCTGAACCATCTTGCATTACTGGTGCTTAACCGGGTTGGATTATACACGAGACGATTTTTTCAACTCAGTTTCACAAATTTGCGATGGTTGAAGGGGAAGTATTGAGAGGCGTGCAGTAGGCGCAGTGTGGTAGTCGAGCGATGACCGGCACTGTAGTTAATTGCGCGTTTTTTAGTTTATGTGCGGTGATGGCGAGTACGATGCGATGTCGGCGCTCTTTTTCACCCCTCCCGAGGAGAGTGTCAAGAGTCTGTTCCACGACCAGCAAGGTAAGCACCTCGAAACCCGCCCTTAAGAAATATTTTTGAACATTTTTTTTCAGGTACCTTCGCTCCACTCGGCCTCTTTGTCTTCGTGGTCCTCTACTTTTTTCTTTCCTGTTGGACGTATGGTCTGCAGGTAGGCAGTCGCTGCCGGTTGCTGGATCGATGTGTTGATTACTTTTGTTGCAGGTACCTAGCGGGCTTTTCATTCCTTCTCTGCTTTTGGGGGCTGCGTGGGGTCGCATGCTTGGTATCCTTATCAACATCGCGTGCAAGGACTGCGAGTGGACCCAGGATATGTCGAAATACGCACTTATTGGAGCAGCAGCTCAACTCGGTAAGTGGCGCTCGAACATAATAAGCCGCTTCACGTTTTTAATTCCTTTGCTCTCAGGCGGCACCGTGCGGATGACAATCAGCTTGACTGTGATTCTGATGGAGGCGACCGGGGACCTCAGCTACAGCCTTCCTCTCATGATCGTGCTCATGACGTCAAAGCTGACGGGGGACTTCTTCAACAAAGGAATTTACGACATGCATGTGCACATGTCACGTGTGCCCATCCTCGAGTGGGAACCTCCGCCTTTGTCGTCGGACATCTGTGCGAGGTAGGTACTGCTGAGTATCAGTCGCTTGTGTAGTAAAACCGAATTGAAAATGGTCAAATTTTTATTGAAGCATTTTGTTTGAAATCATCTTCAGTAAAACTGCAGTCAGCCTACCGGCCAACCCCAAACTACGCACATGAACTAACTGCAGCACAATTTAAATTAAGTAAGTGAGTTAATCAACCAATCACAAGCTGCCACGTAATATTGCAGGGAGGTAATGAGCAGCCCCGCGGCGTCGCTGCGCGAAGTGCCGGTCGTCCGCAGCGTGTGCACAGTGCTCTCTGATCCAAACAATTGCCACAGCGGCTACCCAGTAACCGATGAGGACGGGAAGTTCAGAGGAATCATCCTGCGGTCGCAGCTCCTAGTGCTGCTCCGTCATAAGGTAAATTCATCTCCGCGAGTGGTCGGTACGTTCCATGAAACGTTCATTGTAAAACATCGTGCTAGAACCAGATGGCCGAGGCCGTCCCCCCAACAAGTGTGCCCTCTAACGATCTCTTCTTGCAGGCTTTCATTGAGCGGCAGGGTCCCCTCAGTGAGCAGCCCACCCTGAGCACCTTCCGGGACTCCTATCCTCGCAACCCCCCGGTGTCGTATTTGAACGTTAGCGAGGACGAACAGGATTTTTGTCACCTCGACCTCCGCCCCTATCTCAACCCTGCCCCCTACACTGTATATGAGGTACGTTGCTATGACGTGTTGGCGCTTGTCGTGACGTGCTAATCGATTGCTGCTTTGCAGAAAGCGTCGTTGCCTCGAATATTCCGTCTTTTTCGCGCGCTCGGATTACGTCATGTAGTCGTCATCAATGATCAGTTCAAGGTAAGTCGTCGATGGCTTTCGCGCGATTTATCATGACGTACGTTGTTCGCAGGTCGTGGGCATTGTGACACGGAAGGATATTTGGAAATGGGGGCACTACACACCCTGATTGAAGACCCTCTTGCGACCTTCTATGCAAATTATGATCACGTGATTTATTCGTTTTTATTGTTTTGTTTCGTCACTGTTTGAATTCCCGCTTTGAGATTAGTTAGACCTTGGCTCTATCGCGAGAAGTTCCCCGGAAATATTGTGAGTGGCCTTTGGGAAACCAAGACCAAAACTCTCAAAATACGAGAGAATTTGTGAGGAAACGTGAAGTCACAGAGTGATATTGGGGAATCAAGAGTTTGGAAATTCTTGGGAAGCCGAGTGACAAAAAGTACAACGGATTTTCGCCAATTTGTCGCGTGAATTCCAGGGATATATGTATCAATGCAGTCTTAATAAGCTTTCTTGTCAGTTCCCTAAACTATACTCAACCGGGATTGAGTGATGTCAAACTAAAAAACACCATGATGCGGCGTGGTATAACGAAAGGTCTTAGTTGTTTGATATAAAAAATTGCGTTTCTTCGCCTTAGCATTCAGTTTCTGTTGAAGATGTCTGTTAGAGATCACGAAAATGTGGCAGCTAAGATGCTGAAATTTCCTGCTTCTATGATAAAATCATTAGCTAGCTATGAAGAGGAAACGTAAGGATCTTTAAAGTAATTTTGGTTTCCACTTTGGCTTTTTATTTGCTTACAACCCATTGGTTGATGTGTTGATGCGTGTGTTTTTCATTTCAATAGACCTACCGGCATTTGCTATCTTAATTTTTCGATTAAGCTATCCCAGGTAGCCCCATTGCCTTTAACCAAAAATGTTCCTCGCAAATTCGTTTTTTAGCACCCATATTTTCGCTGAGGCTTTTTGAAAAAAAAGGACAGATTGTTACTTTTAACCTCAAGTCGAGTACAGCAGTCGTACATTGCTGAGATTTGATTTTGCATTTTGGAAGCCAGAAACGGAATTCACAGCGCTAAGAACCTAAGCAACAATTCTCGTGGATCTACTAGTACTTGAGGCTGGTGTAGACCTGTCTACGAGGTGTGGTAGTGTAGCGTTGGCAAGGAGTATCTACGGTTTCGGACCGGAAGCTTTTTAAGGAGCCACACAAGAGTCTTAACGGGAAAAAAACGCAGAAAATGATATTGGGTCGCGAATTGCGTCAAAACAATTGCTTTCAGAAAATTGGCCTTCAAGAAATAAGATTTTGACTTAAAGTGGGCAAAGACATTTGGATTTTTCATAATTATGCATTCTGAAAGCTTGGATCATCTTTGTGGACTTTGTCATCAAAATTGCCCTTACGTTAGTCTGGAATATTTATGGTGTTTAATATGATTGTTCCGTACACCACCCAATCTATGTCTATCTGCTTCCCGGGTTCAGGAAACCGAACAGTTGCACAGCAATGTAAAACCAGTAACCCAGATATCAGTACAAGCAGGGTCGATTCCAGATTAACGATTTCTTTAGATCCTGATCCAAATAAAAGAATAATAGGGACTTACTAATTGTATCTGACCGCTGCGGCTCCTGTGTGTGCGCGCGCGCCTCTTCAGGAAATTGTGGAACGTGATCGTCGGCTGTCCTGATTGTAACACAAACGTGCATACAGCAAACTTTCGCTGTGGACTGTCAGTCTTGAAAAAAAGGGTCATTCAACTATATTTTGACAAATTTATATCGAATGTTTAAGAATCGTCGCATACATGTTGTATTTTCTATTCGGATACTCTCGTTTTGCCGCAAAGACAATTCCCTTGTCTTTAAAATAAAAGATTTTTAAAAAGGATAATAATTCGTTTTTTACAGAATTATCATATCGCATCGTTTTCAATATGTAGTGATTCAGTTTCCACTACATATTGAAAACGATGCGATATGATAATTCTGTAAAAAAAAAAAAAAAATATCGCATCGTTTTCAATATAAACTTGTTTTTTCATTAATTAATCAAATTTTAGATTTTATCAATTTTTAAACAAAATTCGGAATTGTTCTACAATATGCAATTATTTTGAAATGAACATCCCCAAGTACAAACAGCAGCAGGTGTTCCACAATCTTTTAACGTTAACCAACAACTTTGGCCTACAATCCTGTAAACTTTAGGCCTATTCAAATATAGTCAGTTAGAAAACAATACAAGTCAAGTTACAACACTACAAGCTTTCTGTCTTGGCAGTACTTTTGGACTAACTTAGCCAACACAGCACATCAACCAGCCAATGGCAAGGGCACTGCATTAGCACATATATCAGTTCCCCTAAGACTCCACCCCAACAGGATGCTAATTAATCCGCTTACTAAATATCGCGTGATCCTCCAAGAAATTTAGAAATGTTCGTACTGTTCGTTTCTGCTGCGGTTAATGCTGAAAACTTCCTGGCGGAGCCGCTTCCATTTAAAATCTGCTTTACCGACAGAATTTCTTTTGATGGCAAGTGAGAATTTCAAAAAGTAATAAATTTAAGCTACTCCTGGTGGAGCCAAGGCCTGATGCGTGCATGCTGTTACTTTTCTGTGGCCTTTTGTTAACGTTTGTATAAGAGCGCCTGGAGCAGATGCTCGAAGCTTCCGCGGTTTTACGACGATTTGTGCCGGGATGCACTTCATTTAATAAAAGGAGAGATACCCTTGCTATGGTAACTGATCTAACAAACAGAATTGTGACGTCATCATCGATTAAATCAATGTTGAACTTGGTCGGCGAGTATGCGCGGCAATAAATCATTGTTCGACGATGGTAATTCAAACAAAGCGATCGTGACACAGCCCGCTGATTAGATTGCGTCGCGCTGGTCCGAGTTGAGTGTGTATCGCCCTGTAGTGAGGTAGAAGTGGGAGCAGCAGTGAGTGTACAGCTATTAAGGTAAAAAAGAACATTCTGATCAAATGAGGTTGCGGGTTGCGGCGATACAATCAGTTTCGTGAAGAGAGCGATCACAGCTAGGTTCAGGGGAAACTAGAATGCAGAGAACGGTAATGACTACTCTTTTAGCAAATTGTTTGTACAAACGCGCGATAATTATGATGTCACAACAAGATTGCACTTTGCAGAAGTCAAAATTAATGGCTTTTTGTCAATTAGGATGAGAAAGGTCAGGAAATCAAAGCAGTTTTTATGCCAAGATTCTCACGGTAACTTCAGAAGATTGAAATTACAGCCAGAGCAAAAATGACGTCAGGACTTTCGGAAGTCCTGCCGGAGGCGTTGCTCAAAGAAAACGAAAAAGTTCGCCTCCCTATTTTGGGAAAAGAGAAGATATATCGCGTGGAAGTAGAGGTGAGTGCAATGCTGAAAGCGGGTGAAAAAGATGCCGAAATGAGGTTCACATGCACTAGCAAACAAGCTAACTCTTAGCTAAACTAAGCAGTTTAAAAACCCACGACATCGCAACGCGCTCCTTTGTTAACTAAATGCTCATTTAGCGACTGCAAACAAAAGCTAGGAAGCTCGAAGAAAAGAAGTCGGCGCTGTTGATCGAAAATGAGAAGATAAGGAGGAAAGCGGATGGATGTTTAGAAAGGTCGTTAGTAGTCATTGTGACGTCGTGATTGCAAAAAAAAAGTTTGCTGGTTGAGCGATTTTTTGTGATCAAGTCGCTGGTTTGAACCTCTCACATAGTTTAATTCATTATGTTGTGGCAGGTTGAAAGAATCATGGAAAGAACAAGATGAAGCGAAACTTGAGAGGAGGATGCTGATAGAGGTGAGCGTTTCGTGTGTTGGGAAGAATTGAGTTCTTGTGTTCACGTCAGAATTTCGTGTTTAAGTGATCAGTTGTCGAGTTGTGTCTTTGGGAAAAACGCTTTCGGGAAATTTCTTTGGGAGGCGCAATATGCCGATTGTATTTGCTGATAAATGATAACTGATAAAAGAAGTTCTGAACAAAACTTCTCCGGAACAATCTTGTTTCAATGTCGGCAATATTCATTTCGTTCAGTTCTTTTTTATTTGCAACACCACCAAGTCGGTGCTTAGTAAAAAAAGAAAGTTAATAATGACAGCACAAGAAACAAAATAACATAGCAAAGCGAAAATACATTAAAACGAGCGAAAAGTAGGTACATACAGTATATAGAAAAAGGAACGAATGTAAGTAGTTACGGTCGTGTCATCTCACATTTAGGTGTAGCCTAGAGATAAAACTGCCCGGCTCGGCCGAACTCACCTGCATGGCTCTTATCAGTATCTCGGAATTGAAAAAATCGGTTTAGCCAGCTGTGTTGGCTTCATCCAACGGTAAGTTGTGTGAACAGTAACGAAAAGAAAAAGTGATTAACTCAAAAACGTCATAGACAAGATAGGCATAGCTATTATTCTCATGATACCGATCTCTCTCTCTCTCTCTCATTGATAGTGGCCAGAAACAAAACAGTTTAAGCAAAATTGGAGATGGCCGCGCCACAGTATGCATGTTTTGAAAAGTACTTTAGTATTAAGTACCTTTGGGACAAGCAAAGAAGTAGAAAGCGCCCATAAGCGGATAATCCTGGAAACAGTGCTAGAGTCAAGGAACTAATCAGAGAAGATCGCGTAGTCACTATTGATGACATTGCTAAACGTTGCTGAAAAAAATTTGTGCCAGGTGGGTTCCTACGCAACTTACCAACGCCCACAAGCAAGCCCGTTTCGAAGCTAGTTTGGAGCCTCTTAAGTGTCACTCAAACTTAAATTTTTTCTTCACCTTTAATTCTAGATGTTTACTTTTTTACAGCGCTGTAGCCTAATGCAGCACTTAATAAACCTTTTCCAATCTTTTGAAAAGGTTCTTCTTTCAATCACAGCTCTGCTTCTCACGGACATACAATGATGACGTTATTTCCAAAATGGCTGACAGGAAGCGGTTATATTCAAACAAAAATTTTTAACAGTTTATGTTTAAACGACATTGTTAAAATTTCTTGCAAAAATATAAGCTTTAAGTCAATTAAATGGATTAGGGCTCATTACTTTTTGTCTGCCCTCCGTATAATGATCTCTGGTAGCGAAAGACTGTGTTGACCGTACTAAACAGCACTAGGCTACAGCATCATAGAGCAAGTTCAAAAAGTGAAGGAAAAAAGGAAGAAGCATGCTTAGAAGGCTTAAAATGCTTAAGAACAAATCTCTTGCTGCATTGTCAATACAGCTTTAATTGTTTCAGAATTTTTTTATTCAAAGCACCTGGCTAATATCTCTCAAAAAGCTTTTAATCGCGTTTTCACAATGAGAAGTTTTTGAGAAAATGCAGAGAGCAAATTTTGCAATGAAGGGTTAGCTGTGACGTCATTTTAGACCCAAAAGGATAAACTTGTAAGTTGGTTAGTCGGGAGCTCGTTATTGTTTAAGCAAACAACAGTTTTCCTTTGTCGAAAAATCTAAATTTAAAAGATTATTTTTTAATTATGCCGTCGTAATGATGTCATAAACCCCCTTGTCACACTCACCCCGAGGAGGTTGACCAATCATGCCAAATTTGATTCTTGTGTGCCAGAAGTTTCGGAGGAGTGCAAAGCGCACGAATGTTCGTACGTACACATGTACAGACAGAATTGTGCTTTATAATATAAATAAATGTGAAGCGGTGTAGGACAGAAATGTGAAGTAATGATAGTGAGAGGAATTGCATAGGCTATTGGTCTTGCTCACCAGCAACATGTTTATTTGACGAAAAGATGAACTCAGAAGCGAGTTCACTCGATGGTTTCGATAAAGTGATGGAGTAATGTAAAAGTTTAAACGTAAAAAAAGGATGCTAGCTGAAAGATTGTTTCCAGTTCATTTCAAGACGGCCAGTTTAGTTCAGGCTTGCAGCCAATCGCTTCGTCAATTACCATGGCAAAAGCAAGTTTCGGCTACTGGAATGGAAGTCTCCTAGACACCTTTGTTTAACATTGGTTTAGCTTTTGCTTAAATAATTGTTATGAATAACTTGTCAGTAACTTACTGAGCATGCTATGTGGTGGTGCATTGGTGGTAAGTAAGGTGCTTCCAAAAGAGAGTCAGCCAGGCAAATACAACCCAGTAAAAGAAATCCCACCGAGCGTCAGAAAGCCGCTTTGTGTGGATGACTCGAGCAAAACAAGAGAATAGCCGCGACTTTTGACGGAAATTTTGAAAAAAAAGATTTGGAGTTTTTGCATTTTCAATTTAAAATTAATTTAGGAAATGAAAGAAAGAAGACTTATAAATGCAACGCTGAGAAGGAAGATGGAAGCTATGAGCGAGGAAGTCGGATCAAGGATGCGATTGCAGAAGGTGCATGCGTAAATTTATTTCAATTGATTTACTCTCAAAACTGATTGAGCGGCAGGGCTTTAAAATCTCATTTCACGAGAGACCGTCGCAGTTGAACGCCTCACAAAAGTTTGTTTCTCAGCTACTTCATTCTCTGCGTGGTTTGTGAAGGCGATTCTGTGCTCAACCACAAAACTCAAGCAGGGATAAATCCTCAACTGATAACCACCCACCACAAGTTGTTTCGTCTTGTGATTAATAGAAACTGACTACGAGGAAGCTAGCAAGTGCATATGACATAAATTCTCGTCCAATGTTGGTTGCTGTGGAAGCTGATGGTGTCATCTCAAAAACAAAACGCCGCTACGACATCATAAACAAAATAACGATGAAGAATCTCGTTCAATTTTATGAGAAGAAGGTGACCCGTTTTCATTAAAATTGAGATAAATCGCTCAATATCATTTAACAATTATTTTAGATAAAGTTTCTTCAAGATCAGGTCGATCACGCGGTGGAAGAAATGCAACAACTTTGTGACGTCAATAAAAAAGTAGAAGAAAGACAACGCAAACTCAAGCGTTTGTTTGATCTGTTGCAAGAGCACGTATGTTGGTTTACTCATCCCATTTCACAATTGTTCGACAAACCAGAAAAACATCGAGAGTTTCTAAGCTTTGTCGGCTGCGTGGTTCGATGGGCTAAACCACGAACTTGCAGTCAGATGTCTTCGCGTTCTTTACTCACACCGTTACATCGCGCGGCATGGTCGCACAGAATCGGCGCTTGCACTAAAGCTATCGTTTTTAGTTCCAACTACTGCTTCGGCCAGTCGAAACGAGATCTGCAGGCGACTGCTGACCAAAAATCAAAAGGTCATTTTGAAGACCCTCGAATTATCCGTTCTTGTGTTTAATAAGTTGCATAAGCTCTTATGGCATCAACCCTACTTCTTTGGGGGGCGGGTTGGTTAGTTCACAGTTACTTGCCAGCAGCGCCCAAACAAAGGGAAAATTGAAAGTAGGCAACACAACAGAGAAGAATCTTTTTAAAAAGTGCTTCCTCTTCATTTTTTGGCTCCGCGCGTGCCCTTGTGAATGTTTTAGCTTACCTTAACTGTCGAGCAGGTAAGCTTCAAAATTTCCGACGGCGTATGAGGGAGTTAACGTATTTATTATTCAACCTTCATGATCTGTTAACGCTATCGCATTATTAATCTAATAAGGCACTGTCGCGACAAATTGTAATGTCATAATTCGATTGCGTATTTTAGACTGCAACAATGTCGCGAATATTTCGTGAAACAAAGTATCGCGTTCTCGCTGATGAGGAAGCGATGCGAGCAGATGCGGTCGAGCTAAGAAGCGAAATCAAAACTGCGAAACAGGTTGTTATTTATCGTTCTTTATCCTTGTGGTGGAGCGCGGCATTGACTTTAATTCAGATTTATACCGAGAACTTAGTCAAACTCAGGCCGTAGGAGGAATGGCGTGACCAGCCAGCCATGGGCGCCGGGTAGTAGACCTCCCCCAACGAGACGGGTTGGCAATGGTTCAAAGCAGCCAGCAGCTTCTTACTTCACAATACAATCGATAAACAACTTCACTATTCCAATCTGGTGAAGTAAAGAAGCGAAGCAAGTCAAGAAACAAGGTTGGAGTCGGCGGTCAGAGAGATAAAAGTTTAATGGCGCAGTAAAATGACAAAATAAAGCGACATCATTTCTCTACCAGCTCTAGCGCCGAGCAACAACGACTGAATAACATTTCTGAACTCCGTTTACATGGCAGCAGTTGATGTCGATTTACTTGTTTGATTGTGTGGGGTGGTTTTCACTTGTGACCTCAAGTAATAAAACAACGAAAGCAACTGGTCATAATCACGTGTTTATGATTTGTGATATAATGAGATTAATGATGTATTAGAATTGTGAGATGATCGTGATATGTTACGCCTTGGCCATAATTAGAATTATTTTGATTTGTGACGTAGATGAAATTTGCGACGTAAATATGCTTTTGACATAATTCTAATTGTATCGATGATATGGGTTTTGTCGGCAGCAACGCGGCGAAGTGATGCGTCATCTTCGAACGTTAAGGTTGCTCAACGTGGGCTTGGCTGCGGAAATGGAAGTTTACAAGAAGCTGCTGCGCGATGGAGAATTGAGGTGAGTGATGACGCAAGTCTATTGCATCCGGACTTAATTCTTGTACCCAATAATTTAGACCATTTCGTAACAAAAGCGAGGTCTGGCACGAGGCGTTTTCTACCGGTGTTTGAACGTAATGCTATCGGTCATGATATTTGTCATGTGGTGTCGCCTCTTAGTTACCTTTTCTACAATCCAAGAAACCAATTATGTAAAATATCTTTGAAAAACTTTTAAAGCTTAGTATTGAAGGCATGTTCATTTATAACGGTCAATTATTTTCGCAAATTGATGAAATAGCTATGGGCAACCCTATAGGCCTTACGTTTGCCAATTGGTTTATTGAAATGGTTGAAAAGAAAATTTTCGATCAACATCTTTCGTTACATCTATTCATCATTTTATGTACGTTATGTGGACGATGTGTTCGCGATCTTTAATTCCTCAACCGATGTTCAATTGTTCTTAAATGTGCTTAACAACCAGCCCCCCAACCTTCGTTTCACATGTGAGGAGGCCTCGGGCCCCTCACTACCCTTTCTTGATGTCGAACTAGCAATTTGCGACGGAGAATTCAATGTCTGTGTGCACCGCAAACTAACTTTTATCGGTGTACTCTTACATTTTAGCAGCATAGCGCCTGTGTCGTGGAAACGAGACCTTATTACTTGCTTATTACATTGTGCTTATTTATATTCTTCAAATGATTCGTTACTAAAAACTGAAATTAACTGTATCATCTCTTTATTTAAACAAAACGGCTTCCCAATATCCTTTATCCTTAAATATGATTGACAAGTTTAAGAGTAAATTTAGAAATCAGAATCGACAATTCCAACTGACTCTAACAACAGTACTCTTAACTTCAATTGTTATTTAACCCTCCCGTATATTGGTTCCCATTCATCAAATTTGGCCAACGCATTACTGCATTTTTTTCGCGATAGACTGGGCACTGATATAAACATTGCATATTAAACTTTTAAATTAATGTCGTATTTTAACCTTAAATTTCCTCTACTCGATCTTTTCTGCTCGAATGTTGTCTATAAATATATCTGTTCCTGTGACCAAAACACGTCATACATTGGTATGACGACTAGACAATTATTCGTCAAAATTGAAAATCTTCTTTCCAACATCTAAGTTCATCCAACTCCGCTAAAATTATTCGTCAGAATTGAAAATCTTCTTTCTAACATCTAAGTTCATCCAACTCCGCTATCAAATCTCATCGCGATCAGTGCAAAGCCTGCAGAGAAACAATGGCAGCAGAGCAAAACTTTACATTATTGAAAAAGTGCCGTTTTAAAACTGAAACCGAGCTAATGGAAGCGCTACTAATCCAACGCCTTAAGCCATCCCTAAACATAACACTCGGTCATTCACAAGGAGCGAAGTCGCTTCTGCACGTATATCATTGAGAGGTACAGTGCTAAAACGTTATTAATTGAATCATTAGTGACTAGCATCTTAATATCATATTAAATTTAATTTTGGACGTAAAGATTTCTTTAGCCCTGATGAAGTCCCCGAGAGGCGACGAAAAGCTTCGGAGATTTATGTTATGTTAATTTTTATGTTACTTAAATTATGTTCAATAAAGTATTGCTTTGGATTTTTGTTTGGTTTCTCAAAACTTGAATTTCAGAATCGAAAATTTACAACAATATCCGATCCGTGAAATCCCACGATCACGTGGTTTCCGACATCATTCACAAATCCTTTTCATCTCAAGCAAACAATTAAATAAAACGCACGAGACAGAAATGGATTGCAGTGCACCGAAAAACAGCGGTGGAACCTGTGCAATGCCGTGCAGCGACATCAAACCTCCCAACTCACTAGCAAACAATGATATTGTAAATGATTGCGACATTTTTCAAAACCATCACGTGACTTGCGACGTCACCGCTTCAAAAACAAAGCAACCAACTGGGCTTTTTTGCAATAAAAAATTTCAAAAAATAATTTTGGTTGAGCAAGTAAGTAGCCGTGCAGAGACCTCCTGTGACGAATTACAGATTAAATGATAAATATATTCTTTCCGGCAGGCGACTATTACAATCAAATGGAAGACAAAATCTCAACATTCAAAACTCCAATCACTGCTAGAAGTTACCAGAAATATTGCTTCCGTAGGCATAGGGCTCGAATCCACGGTAGAATGGAAAAGTATGAAACAAATCATGTCAAAAATCGAACGTCATCGGGATGGTGGGGTAAGTGATGAATTGCTTGTTGAATGCGGCTGCAGCAAGTGCACCGACTTGCACAGCCATCAGCGCTCACCTGCAGTCGCTTGGGTTCGAGGCCACTCTGAAGCAATTTTTAATTTTTTTAATTTACTACTTACGATGCAAGCGTTACAACTTTGACAATATCTGCTAGAAAAACTTGAGCCAGCTCCGCCGGCACACAAGCGTACGCCGGGATGCGCCAATATTTGGTCATAAAATGCCCACCGGTTCTGCGAAATAACAATGCTTCTAAGCACGCTTGCAGTCTTCGCGACGATAAATCAGCTTCAAAATCTCACCAAAACTCTTGCGTTTTAGAATTTATTGGAATTCGATCGGATTTCTGACAAAACCCTTTCCCTAATCCTCCGAGGTTTGATCTTTTCTCCATGCGATCTTCTTTCTCACGTGATGAGGGCAGCAATCGAGCGCCAAGACAGCGATCTCGCGATGGAAGTATTGTGGCCGATGGACAAGGTGGAGGTGGCGCAGCTGAAAGAAAATTATGATCGATGTAAGAAAATTATACAATGTTAATGCAACGAGTTCGGTCCTCAGCTGGGTCAACAGATCACCAATGTGCTGAACATCCGTCGCTTCGCTCGGCAATCAGGTTGTTCTTTTTTTGAACTCTTGCTGAATTTAAATCAGAAGATTCAGCCTTCGAATATTTATCATGAACATGAACTTGGTATATTTCGCGCCCAGCCAAAGAACTTGAAATCGCGTCAAATACAATAAACAAAGAAATCTAATCAGAGCCAAGTGACGCAAACAAGTTGGCTGTTTTGTTTTTAGTTTACGGTGGAAACCTCGAGTATGACGTCGTTAAAAGCATTGACGGCCCATTCCAGCAAATTTTCTCGTCGATTTTAAAGGAAAACCGAACTAGTGATGACGTCACCGTTGATGCGGGGCAGGCTTATCAAGATGCAAAGGTTGGCGGTGGATTGGGAGTGGGAATGATCCCTGCTTGCTCTTTGGGAATGATGTCAGCTTGTGTGTGGTAACAGTGAAAAATTCTTTTGTAGGGTGGAAAATATTTGAATGATTTCGACTTATTATGCATGAAAATGGGAAATGACTTCAGCTTGATGTTTGGGAATAATTTCTGCTTGCTGTTTGGGAATAGTAGGAATGATTCCTGCTTTTTGCGGGGGGAAAAACGGAAATAACTGTTTTTTAGTAAGACCAGCAAATAAATCTGGATTAAGTTGAAGTCGACTTTGTTTCTGAAAAAAGTTTTCCATCATCTTTTTCTTGTGAATATTGTTTCAGATTTTGTTTGAACTTGGAATGAAAAATTGGTCTCCATTAAACAAAAAAATTGTTGAAATCTTTACGAGCAGGAGCTTTAACCATTTGTGGGTTATGATTAACCAGTGCTGGAGCACGATATCCAATGAAAAACTTTTACAACTTATAGAAAGAGATTGCGAAGAGGAAACAAAATCCGGTTTCAGAACAATAGGTAATCGGATCCCATTACAAATAATAAAATGCCGGTACTGATCTGACGGAGATAATACCTTAGCTTGTCCGCAAAGTCGAGGGAGCAAACTCAGCTTTGCCCTGTCCTTGAAATCTGGGACTTTCTAAAAAGTGCCTTTTTCTCTGGTAGGCGTAGTCTCTTCTTATTTTAAATTCACATCGATTAACCAATTAGATCTTCGGCGTTGGATTAATCATCAAGTTTGAAAAACCTTGCTTCTTTAAATAATCAAGTATTTTGCAGCTCGTCACCACATTCTCTTTCCTCCCACTTATTACGCAATGCAACTACATGATGCATTAATGGTGAGTGTGTATGATCTTAGAAATGAAATAGGCAACCTGGCTGCAGGTAAAAAATAACATAAGCTCATTAAATTTCTTTCTAATCAGAGAAAATTACTACATGAAAAGAAAATCAACAACCGAATCGATCTCAAGATATTATTGCTTTGATTCAGTTAAAAATGAGGCTGGAATTTAGGTTTACAAATATAGAGTGCGAGTAAAACTTAACTTCTCCAGGCAACACTATATTAGGGAAATCCAGATTTAAGTCAAATTTATACCGTTAATTCTGTACTTTGAGCTGACAAATTTCACAGTCTCATCACTACGCAAGAATTCTGCTCTTATGCTACAATGGAATGAATCTTGAAGAGGAGTATTTTCGGATCTTTGGAATGGAGTTATCCGGCAAGATCCAGGTACTATGTTAGGAATTTTCTAACTAACAGATGTGTAACTGATTATTTTGTTTGTAGCATTCAACCGCCGACATCAACTCAGAAATCTTTCTTGCTTTGTTGAAATGAATTGAAACTTCGATGGAAGTATTAAAGCTTGGCACTAATTGCAATAAGATTGTTATAAGGTGCTCGTTAAAGTTTCATAATGCTTTCTCGTTCTCCAATTTGGTTGAAAGTTTAATGAAATCACACAACGATTCTGTCGGCAGAATAACAGGGCGCAATGGAACTTTGCGGTGTGGATGCCTATGCAACTACAATTCCTCTTCCAGACAAGTGTGATGGAGAAGCCTCGGATGAAAACACATTTCCTTGAAATTTTTTGCTTGGTTTGATGGGCAAAACGTCTAGAAGCATGGCAAGTATCCTTCAGGAGGAGGACTAAAAGTGCAATTGAATATCTATCCTTTTCTCACAGATACTGGCCATTGTTTTCAACAATCGATTGCCGTGCTTAGAAAATTTTATTGACAGTAAATTTCTGTAATTGTTGCAAATAAATAGTTTCCATTGGACACGTTTTTATCAGCTTGCAGCGAAAAAGCTCGACTCAAAAGCCCCCGCGTGACCCTGCCTTAGTTAGAGCTGTGGCACTAAACAAGAAGTGTAACAACTCACCGAGTATACATTTTCCAATCAGGTTAAAATGGAACAGTGTGGGAACACCGTGCCCACACCACAACACCCCACGTTTTAGTCCAAATAGATGAAGAAAACTGCTTACAAGAACCGCTACACAATCGAAGGCTGTTGCCTCATTTTCACCAGTGCTTTCATGAAGTCGTAATAAAATAATAAACGCGCTTTTTAAAGAGTCACTAGTACAACAAAATGAAAAGGAAGCGGCTTCGAAAAGAAAAGCAAACAAAATAAATGTATGAATCGAAGCGTGTAGTGCGTCAAAGTAGTGACGTCATAAAGCATGAGGTTATTGATTCTTAACGCAATGCAGCTTAATTAAGTACTAATTGCTTCGTTGAGATGATCGTTGATAAGTTGCAGCAATGAACAAGTAAGTGGGAGCTTAGAGGTCAATAATTGGGCTCGGTGCTCGCTTGCGTTAAGATTTGAAATTCTTAAATCACCTGCTGCAGTTGGAGATTGTTGCATAAAAGTGGTCTCCGGCACAATTGAATCCAGGGCATACTAAACAAAAACATTCTGTGAAAGGATAGTGAAAAGCTATTTTGTACATCAACACTGTTAGGATCCGAGTGTAGTTTCGGCATGAAAACCTGGTCATGAACGACGAAACGGTGACCAATTGTAAAACTTTTTTCAAGGGCGGAGCTTGTCCTTTTAAAAGGAGCGGAAAAGGAGGCTCTTGCGTTCCTGAACAATCGACTGCAGAATCATCTCCGCTACGTTGATCAACTCGAGAAAAAAAACTCATCACTTGAAAGAGAAAATGCAAGCTTGGAACAAGAAATTAAAGAATTGAAATCGTTTCGCGATTCGCGCGGTGATTTGTCCAACAATAAGTATGGCACTCAAGCAAATCAAATAAAGGTAATAGTTTGATTTCTGTCTGTTTGTGTCTCAATCTTTGTACCTCACGTCGGTCAGAAAATATTCTTACTAATGCATGGGAAAAAAATTTTAGTTTTGTAATGAAACCGAGAAATAGCAAGGCTGAATTTTGAAGTTGTCTTCGAAGTAAGGGAGTCGCCAAAAACAGGAAGAATTTACTAATGAAAATACAGCGATCATGAGCTTCTAGAACAGGCTGTTCAATATCAAGAGAAAATAAAGACCTGCTGTTGCTAAAAAAGAGTGAACCGAAGAAGAAAAGTAACTCCTATTGCCTACTATAAACCGGCGTCGCCCGACAGAACTTTTTGAAAAAATTTGTAGGCTATACAGCATCTTGACGGGCGGGACAGAGCACTCATCAGTGAGCGTTTCCTCAAACGACCGAGTAAAAAGCCTATTTTTAATAGAAATCTTACAACAAGTTTTTGGCTTGCTTTCAACAAATACAGAGCTGCTACCGCGAGGTGCCACAAACTGTTGTCTAATCATCTTTTAACCCAATTTGTTTTTGCCGTACCTCCCTCAAAACATTTTTGATTCGATCCACGTTTGAAATACTTCTTGGTTTTGGAACGAAAATTGGCCATGCTGAAAAAATGTCAATTTATAGTAGCACTTTTACAATTTTTTGGGCAATTTATTTTATTCTTCTTTTTCATGGATGTCATGTTCTTTGGAAGCTTGTTCAAACCAAAACAATATCGTTTTAAACATTTAAAACGAAATTCACTTTTAAGTCATGATTTACAGCATCTATCACCACGTGAGCGGGCAATCAGGGTTTTACAAGTGATTAGGTGGGGAACGGGCAAAAAAGATTGGGAATCACTGATCCAGAATGCTCTTCGCTCAGCATATCTAGTATATATGACTGGATATCTTTAAAGAGAGAGAGAGAAATAGATATTTAGTGTTGATGCTTCTGTTCAACAGCTTTCTAATTTATTGGCTGACTTTCTGGGCACCAAAACCCGTTTGAATAAGCTGGCTTTTAGCAGGTGTAGATCAAAGAGTAAATTCATAACCAAAATCTTGTAATATTATGAAATTTGAGAAAATCAACAAATCCAGAATAATAATGTTAAATTCGTTAGTTAATGATATTGTAAATGAGTGAGCAAGTAAGGAAGAAAGTAAGTACAACAAATTTAAGCAGCTGATTCAAAAAGAATAACATTCATTAGTTTATTGTCAATTGAAGAATGAGTAAACAAAATTAGTAACGCCTCGAATAAAAATAAACCTCAGAGCCAAGCACGTGCGATTTGCCACGAAAGCATGTAAATAAGAGGACACAAAACCGAACCTAAACAGCGTGGCAAAAAAAGCTCGATGGGGCAGATTTAATCATTCTATCCAACGGACTTCTTCGGTTGAGCACAGCTCTTCATCATCTTACAAACACGTAACTCAATTTGCCGAAACGTTTGCGCTCTCACGGTTCGGGGCTTTCCTATTCTTTTTCCAGAACTCAGATCCGTCAAAGCACAGTCGTGATACTTCAAGTTTTTCAATACCATCAGGACGAGATGCAACCTGGGCGGAGTTCAAACTTGTGGGGCAATAACTCCAACTCTCAGGCTCAGAATATAATAAAATTTTCTCAATCTGTCGTGAAATAAATCTGTCCAATCGTAACCCTTTACTTTTATCCACTGAAATTACGTTACGTGAATCACACAAAAAATATTGTTTACACTTGGGCAATCTCAAAGCATCAATAACCTGTTTAGACAATTCAATGGTCGTCACAGTACATGCTTAGCCAAAGGATTTAGGTCACAAAAATTGGCGTACATTACGAGAAGTCGTAAGTGGTAGGCTGTGCCAAATATGTAAAGCTTATTAGGGACGTTACCCAACACCCCCTTTGGCGCTCCCCTCCCCCTACGCCACCAATTCACATCTATGCTATCATGCAAGGGGTGAAATAAAGGCAGAAAAGTCTGTAAAATGATTGGCTGCTTCAGTCGTGAGCAACTTCACGTTCTAAGCAGATGCTGGAAACAGGTCAAATAAGGCGTTGCTAGGGACCTAAACTGCACCAATCAACAGCCGCCTCAACGTGGTGGTGCGGTCCCCGACCTCGTTTGGGTTGAGTCGAAATGGCTGCTGGCCTTCCCGAGGGTCCCAGTTACCCCAGGAACTCCCCTTTATTTTTTCGCTATGCTGCCCTCTGAACGACCGCAGAAGGGCACCAAACAGATTCTTCAATATCGATCGCCTGTTTTCTCTTTCTCTCTTCTCCTGCCCTTTTCTTGCCCGTCTTCGTCTCCTCATTCTTCTCTTACTCTTGATAAGCGGTCACTTTTATCCCAACACAGGCCCTATCTTTCCTTGCTCAGTGTGCGCTGGAAATGTGACCTGGCGGGGCAAGTCAGTGCAATGCTGCACCTGCTCCAAATGGGTCCATCTAAGGTGCTCATAACTTTCCCTCTCCAAATTCAGAACTCTTGGAAGCTCTCACTCTTGGAACTGCCCCCTTCCCTGCTGTGTCTCCACTCGTAACACTGTGACTCCCTCCTCGGACTCATACGGCATGTATACCTCCACTGTCTAGCCTCCCTCTGCTAATGTCTAGCCTCCCTCTGCTAATGCTGCACTCCCGCCTCACCATCGTCTTCACCCTCTTATTCCTGTCTGCCCATTTTGTATCTTCTCCCTCTGCCCCTCACCACCGTCCCTTGCTTCTGGCTGCCCTTCTACGCCTCCTGCTTCATCTTCCCCATTGGCTCTCTCAGGGTTCTTCAATGGAATGCTGGAGGTCTTCGAGCCAGGAGCACTGAACTACTTCACTTTCTTTCGTCCCATCCTGTTGACCTTATCTGTATCCAGGAATCCAATCTCAACTCATCTTCCTCTTTCCGGATTCCCCGATTCTCTGCTTTGCGTTCTGATCGCACCCACTCCCGGTCTGGCATTCTCTCTCGTGACGCCACGCACGCTAGCGGCGGTGTCATTATTTTCATCACGTAGGGCTTATCTTTCTTTGAACTTTCTACCTCCTATTTTTCTTCGCTCGATCCCTACTCTGATTATGTAGAGATCAACATCTCTCTAAACAACTCCTCCTTGCTGTCATTTCTTAATATGTACGTCCCCCTCTGTTCGCTCTTCTCCGACGGATGGCAGAACCAATTCCTTTTCTACCGCCATTCTTCCCTCCAACAGAAATCTCTTCATTCTGGGGGACTTCAATTACCATCACCCCGTCTGGGACTTAAGAGGTACTTCCGACAACCACTGGGAGGAAGCTTTCGACTGGGTCATCTCTGCTGACCTCTTTCCCCACAATGACCCTGACGCACCCACCCTTCTCCATCGCTTCTCTGGCAGTCGCTCCTCCCCTGACATTTCCTTTGCTCCCTCTTCTCTTGCCCTTTCTTGCTCCTGAGAGGTGCTTCAGAACCTGGGTTCTGACCATCTACCAGTTCTTCTATCCGTCCCTCTCTCTCCGTTCTTTCGCCCCAATGAGCGTCCTCCTTCCTACAATTATCAAAAAGCTCGCTGGAATGACTTTGTCTTCTACTTTGACTCCCACTGTCCTTCTGCAGAGGAATACTCGTCTCTTTCTCTTTCCTCTGCTGCTGCTCTCTTTACATCTCTGACACTAAATGCCACCAAATCTTCCATTCCTTTTGGCCGCATCAAACGCCATCCTAAAGCCTGGTGGTCCGCTGAAGTGGAAAGTGCGGTTAGTGAAAGACGCAAGGCTTTCGCTGCCGCTCACAGAAGTGATGAAAATCGCCAGGCTTACATCTCCGCTTCCCGACGCGCATTGTCTGTCATTGCCAAGACCAAGGCTGAGACATGGCAGACGAATTGCTCTTTTCTTTCACCCAAATCAAACCCAAAAACTGCATATCCTCTTCTTCGCTCTATCGCTGGCTCTCCTTCCTCATCTCCCTCCTCTCGTAACTTCCCCAACTGTTTTTCTCCCAGAGAATCGGCTTCGGTCTTTGATTATCTAAAATTCCACTTTTTTGTCTCTCAGCCAAAGGCTCTGCGTAGCAGAGCCAGAGGGTATCTTTCTGTGCTCCGCCGAGCTACGTGCCCTGAGGAGTCTCACTCGTCCTACTGCTCTCCTTTCTCTCTCGCTGAATTTCTTGCGGCTGCCTCCAACCTCTCCTCGTCCACTGCCACTGGCACAGACAAAGTCGCCTATCCCATGCTAAACCACCTTCCTCGCTCTGGCATGGATTTTCTTCTTCACATCTTCAATCTTTCATGGACTTTGCATTCCTTTCCTTCCATCTGGAAGACATCTTCTATTATTCCCATCCACAAGATGGGAAAGCCTCTCAACTCTCCTGATTCCTTCCGGCCTATCTCTCTCACCTTCTGCGTCTCAAAGCTGTTTGAACGCATCATACTATCTCGTCTACTTTCTTTCTGGAATCTTAAGTTCATTCTTTCTCCCCGCCAGGCCGGTTTCCGTCCTGGATGATCTACACTAGATCAAATTCTGTACCTTTTTTTAGTCCATCTCGGATGGGTTTAACAAACCCAGGCTGGGCTCTCGGATGATCCTGTCTACTATCGATTTCTCCAAAGCTTTTGACTCTATCTGGTATCCCGCCCTTTTCCATATACTCATTTTGGCTCTTTGTTTTGATCGTTGGACTCAATCTTTCCTTTCTGATAGGCGCGCTTCTGTGGTTTATCAAAATCACAAAAGTCGCTCCTTTCGAGTATGTCGAGGTGTTCCACAAAGATCCGTTCTTGGCCCTGTTCTTTTCTCTTTTCCTCAATGATCTTCCTGCTTCTCTACCTTCTTCCGTCAGCTGTTCTCTTTATGCTGACTATCTGGCCATTTGGTCCTCCTCCCCCTCGGTCCCCACAGCAGTATAGGCCACACAAGGAGCTCTGTTTCGATGAGAGCGCTGGTCTGAGTATTGGTGTCTTCCTCTCAATCCGAGCAAATGTGAGGTCTCCTTCTTCTCAGTGGACACCCACCAAGCTCACCTCCAGTGTAACCTCCTCTTAATCGGCTCCCGCCTCCGTTTCAATCCCACTCCAACTTTTCTTGGAGTCACCTTCGACCGCACTCTTTCGTTTTCTAAGCATGTATCTTCGCTGAAGGCCAAGTTTTTCCCACGTCTCAAGGCCTTACACTGTATCTCTGCTTCCTCGTGGGTCCCCTCTAAGGAGTCCCTCTCTGTTCTGTATAAATCTTTTCTTCGGCTCCTTCTCACATCTGCCTCACCCGGATGGTTTTCTTTCGTAAGCGTTACTCATTTAACCAAATTAGAACGCCTCCACCGAGCGGCCAGTCGCGCCATCACCGGCTGCCTCTCGTCCTCCCCTATCGCACTTCTTTTCTCCCAGGCTTCTTTACCTCCCCTACGAGTCACCCTGACTCATTTCAGTCTTTTATCTTATGAGTGGGCCCTTCGTCTCTCAACCTCCTTTCCTCTTTTAGGCTTGGCCGGGCTTGGAGTGAAACCAAGACTATGCAGATCGTCCTGGAGAGCTTTTGCGTCCACTCACCCGCTCATGCTTCCTTCTACTTGTTTTAGGGAGGCTCTTTTGCTTGCCCTTCGTTTCCTCCTTGGAATCTTCCCTCGTTTACCGTGGAGTCCACCCTTTCCTCTCCATGCTTTCGCTCTGATCCTCCTCTCTCTCGCCAAGTCGCGGTTCTCGCCCACTTTGACTCTCTCCGCCCTCATGATCTGGTACTCTGGACAGACGGCTCTGTTCCTTTCACTTTTGGCAAGGGCGACTCTGGCGCACTTGCCAACTGCTCTCTCTGTGGCACCGAGGCCACTCTTTCCTTTTTAGCAGGCCCAGTATGTTCAACTTTTTTTCGCTGAAGCCTGCGCCATTCTGCACGCTCTTTGCAGGTCTTGGCAACACCAACAAGTCTGCCATTTCTCTTCTCCTATTATCTGACTCTCGTTCTGTCCTCGCCGCCCTGTCCTCTCCTCCATCTTTCCTCTTATCTCAAACTTTGTGGCAGATCTGGCAGGAACTGTCTTCTCTCTCTCCTTCTGTTCTATCAGGCTACAATGGGTCCCCAAACACTCGTTTCTCCCGGGGAACGACGCGGCTTATGAGCTTGCCAGACGGGGAGCGCTACTTGTGCCCTCTGCAATAACTTGTAGTCTTTCACCAGTTATCTCTCGTATCCATTCTTGTCCTTTCTCGGACTGGAGGTGTACCATTTCATCGAAATTCTTCGATATACCGATTCCCTCGATTTCCACCGAGGAACTTGTGCTCCCTCGTCATGCTCGCTGTGTTCTCTCTCGTCCACGCTGCAACGGACACACCCTTCTGTTAAGTTCTTATCTCTCTAGGATTGGCAGAATCAAGAATCCTTCTTGCAGCGCCTGCGAACACTCGTTCAGGACACCTCTCATCTCATTCTGCACTGTCCAGCTACGGACTCTTTGCGTCTCTCGCTCTTTGGCGCGTCTCTGTCTCTCTACAATCTCTAGTTTAGGCCATGGAAAGTAGCCCGGCTTCTGGGGCTCCATGGTCTTCCTCCATGCCCCCATCCTTCGGAAGGGGTCGGGTAGCAACAACAACAGGGACCTAAAAAACTTTGGGAAAAATATAGCGGTTATGTGCAACCACTCCTGCCCCATTCCTATTGACAGCACTGCGCTTTCAATTTTGGAACGAGAATTGGATTTGTCAAAAAATATTAACTTTTTATTACTGTTCTCACAACTACTGAGTTTTTATCCTTGACAATACTGATGGGGCCGCTGCCATTGCAATAATTTAACTGATAGTGCATTACTTCCGGTTAGTTTGCTTTTCCCGGGTTGAGTTTATTCCACAACCAAGCAACATATTCTCAGCTTTTGCTCGTACAAATTTGCCGGTATTTACGAAAAATTCGTAAGTATCGCTCCTAATATATAATAGCTTAATCTCGAAAATACATATTAATTACTTTGGCGTCCTCCCACAACTTTGATATACTTTCAATCACTTGCTGAATATTACGGATAAAAACAGGGTAAATGAGACGTTGCCAGGGACTCGAGGAAATCGGAAGTCAGGTTGCGGCGATGCGCGACCTCCTATAGTGTTTTTTAATCAATTTCCTTTTTTAAAAACAATAGTTTAATTTCGGAACAAGATTTGGCTGTGCCAAAAACACATTGACTTTTTGTTGCTGTTTTTACAGCGATCCATTGGGCGAACCGATATTCTTAACCTCGGCATCACAAATGGGGTGTCCTGCGAACAGTGCCGGCAGAATCGGATAGTCAATTATATAAAGCGCAATTCCGTCTGTCTGCATGTGCGTGAATACATGTGTTTTAAGTTTTCCAAAACTATTGGGCGTACAAACAATAAACTTCACTCAATTGATCACCACTTCGAGGGTGTGTCATATGGGGGTCTGTGACGTCGTTCTTGAAGATTAGATTTTAACAATTGCATATGTTTTCGGAAAAAAAGGGCGAAGCGGCATCTAAATGGTAGGCAGTTACTTTTGAAAGAAGAGTGAATGATGTTTAGATGATGCTGTATTTAAGACCAACTTTTTTAGCTAATTGGCACACCGTACTATCATTAAAAGGCCAATTGAAATGCTAAAGGAAATGCCAATCGAAATGGCTAATCTCAATCAAATCACTTTAGATTAAATTTATTTGTTTTCGAGCAATAAACCAGCATCAATTCACTCCAATATTTAATTAATTTCACGTTAGTTGTTAAAATAACCGGTAAAGTTGATGTTTGCCTTATACCTTTCCAGCATAAATTCTGTTTTTTATCAGCCACGTTTTTCGCACCAAATGTGTGATGCCATATGCAACTTTTATATTGCTTTTATTTTCCCCCAAAAAATGCTAATCGCAGAAAAGCGCTTGAAAGCTTTTTGGCAGACACAGCATTAAACAAGCTGCTCCCAATAAAACAAATTCTAATACCAATTGAGCTTCATTGACGACGCAACAGGCGATTAAGCATTTAGGTATTTTTTAAGCAGGCTTGTTTCATTTTTTTCTTCAACGCTTCAAAAAAGCACTGTTTCGTCAAAATATTAGGTGACGCTATAATGTTGTTTTGGTGGAATTTTAGTAAAGATAGCAGTAGGCAGTAGTTTCATTTATCGTTAACTGCTTTTATGAAAGCAAACGTAAATAGTAAAGCCCCCTGGTTCTCAACCGGTGGTCTGCAGCATCATAATTCGGGTGGGTTTGAAGCTACACAAATGTGCACAGAACTTTGAGAAGTGTGCCACGACCATAAAAAGATTGAGAACCCCTAGTAAAACCTGTCATTATAATGCTACCAGTCAGTAACGTGATTAAGTGGGTCACCGTTCACGGGGACAGTGCTTGTGAACATAAACCTCACAACGGTCACGTTGTTGTGCATTTGCGAAAAGCACTTTATGGCAATTTCCCCTACCTGACTGCTGGCTCGTGGTAGAAATACACTTTCCCAGCAACACCGGTAGCTGTGCCAGCAGCAGCAGTAAGTGCTAAGCAAGTCTGACCGCAAAATATTCTACGCTAAACCGCAAAGATTTTTCCATGACCAAAGGATAAAATATGAAATAAAAATGCTGCCTGCTAAAGAATGATATGTAACACTACTAACATGCCGGTATGAGATCATTCGGACTGTGGTGCAGTTTAGGTTGTAGCCTAAGCTAACTGCTTTAATGGTAAAGGCAAAAAAGGTTACCAGCAGAGCGAAACGTTAAAAATAAATATATACCGTAGCTTTCAGCGGTAACTGTTTGTTTTTTCTTCTACCGCAACAGTTGGTCGAGACAAACTTTGATCAATTCGGCATGCCCGACAGAGGAAAAGATCACTCTTATTTAGTATGCGGGTATAAATCCATTTTTTTTATTAAAGCAATGAAAAGTACGGAAATTATTGTAACTGAACTGTAGCTGGACTCTGGATAATTCTGTGCAGCCATGTTTCGAGGTTGACTAACCTAAATCCCTCAGACCTATTAATCACGTGTAGCAAAACGGAACAAAATGCTGAGTTACAAATGAAATCTTGCAGTATTCAAAAAAATCATCTGCCTCATCAATGCTAAAACTTGGTTGTTAGATTATCCTCTTAAAGCCATAATTTAACCAATGCAATATGATAACTTTACTGCAGATGCTGGAATTGAGGTCACTTTGCCCTACCCTGGTTGCGTTTTCGCGCAGCCAGAGGCTTTAGATCATATACATGTATAACTGGGCCTGCAACAAAGAAAAAGTCAAGTAGTAGAGCTACTAGCGAGTATTGTATTCCTGTAAATAAGTGCATCACTTTAGCGTTCTTCCACAACTTTGAACTGATGCCTCCATGCATTTATTGAATGAATAAAACTGTGAAATTATTCACCGTTTGTGAGTAAGCTCAGTTTTAATTTAATAGCATATAGGTTGACATTGCGAGCATAGTTTGTAGAAACCAAAGTGTGAGAAGTAATCAACAAAAAAGATAAGTTGGTAGCAGAGGTCTGGTCATGCCCGGGGCCAACTGCATGATTGTATGCCCCTTCCCAAACTGTCAAGTGCTCAAGAATGTGACAAAGACAGACACTTGAATTATGTAAAAGCTAGTATTGAGAAAAAAATTCGAAAAATTAAATTAAAATATTTTAAAGAGTATTTTTTGTTTTAATGTGTTCATTAAAGTTAGCTGAAACATCAGAGTGCTACATAAGGATTATAAGGATTGTATGACGGAGCGGCAACAACTGTGAGAAGTGCAGCAAGGTTGACTGAGGAATTCAAGGTAGGTGTTGGACTTCACCAAGGCTCAGCACTCACCCCATTCCTTTTTGCCATTATCATGGACAAGCTGACGGAGAACATCAGGAAGGACGCACCATGAGATATGCTGTTTGCAGATGACATAGGCCCCTAGTGCTGTCTAGGCAAAATCATAGGGATTTAGAGAATGATCTGGAGATTTGGAGAAATACACTGGAGAAAAGAGGCCTCAACTTAAGCCGGAGCAAGACCGAGTATTTGAAGGCTGGAGGTGTGGATGACGGAGAAGAGCTGAAGCTGCAAGGACCTGGGTTCGACAGTTAGTTGCGATGGAAAATGTGAAGAAGCGAGGAGAAGGATATAAGCAGCATGGATGAGTTGGAAAAAGGCGTCTGGAGTTCTGTGCGACAGGAAGTTTTCAGCAAGGGTTGAAGGTAAAATGTACAAGAGTGTTGTTAGACCAGTTAAGAAGAAGATTAGAGGTTGAGGCATACATTCATAAAAAAAGTTCATCTGGTGAAGGGTATTGTATTGAGGAACAATCATTGCGTTCAAGCATGCAAATAATTATCAAATAGGCCCACCAAAATGATCTATTATATATATACAACTTCCTGAAGCATAACAGAAGATAGAGTTGTCTATTTTTTCCATTAGAAGTAGTATCTAAAATTGTACAAGTGCAACCATGTGGATTGATGAATTGCTGGGTGGCTACCCTTAATATTTTTGTGAGCTATACAATAAAAATGCTTTAAGGCCATTGTTTAGTGAAAGCAGACGAAGAAGTAACTCTTTTTATTAAACTAGAACATGTTATGATGTGAACAAATCAATTGGACGCTCGCACTATACGATTTCTCTTTCCCATATGAGCTCTCCTATCGAAAAATAATTGAACTACAGTGTTCCCTCGCGGACTTTTCAAAAATATTTATCAAAAAATAAAAATTCAAAAATAGCGCCACATCGCTGATTGACTGCGCATCATCACGCCATTCTCGTTCACGCTGTTGACTGCGCATCATCACGCCATTCTCGTTCACGCTGTTGACTGTGTCTTTCGTATGTTAGTGTTGAGTTTGCAATTAACTTTTTGTTAAGCCCTTACAATGTCGCCTAAGCGCGGTACCCCTGCAAAAGATTACTTTAGTGAGCCAAAGAGGAAGATGATGGCCATCAGTAAAAAGGTCAAACTTGTGTCAGGATTAAATAAAACAGGATATATTTCTAATTTTTCGGTCGATTTTTAGTAAGGTAAGTTTTCATGAATATTGGCTTCAAAGGCGCCGAGAATTTTAAATTCCAGACACTTTGCGGTTTTTCACTTATCGCGGTGGGTTCTGGTGCCCATTAACCGAGATGAACGAGGGAACGCTGCACCTTATTTTTCACATCTGCTGAAAGGAATTCTCTTTCAATGCTGATTAAAGCCAAACTTGTGATGCGTTCCTGTAGCATAGATGATCTTGTACATGTTTCTATCAATTTCTACTTTGAAAATAACCTCTCACAGCTTGGAATTGAAAATCCGATGGTAAGCAGTAACCTATATGCAATACATAAATTTGAGAAAACATCCCTCCCAAACTGTATTAAACATTCAAAAGCATGCTTAGGATTAGAGGAAACTGTATTTCCTCTAGCTCGAAGGAGCATAACAAAGTCAAAGGTAATTATACATTTGGTGTTTGTACAGTACACAGCAAATTAATTAAAATTTTGAAAAAAATAATTTTAGTACAAAAGCTGACACTGCAGAAGATTTTTTACGAAATATAATCCCACCATGCTCCCTAAGCAAGATCCTATCACATCCATGCAGCATGTGTTAGTAGACTTACAATACGAAAAAGCATATATTTTTAGCAATTTAATAAAATATAATTTTTGTAATTTCACTCTTTTGATGCCCGGGGCTGTCACCCCGTTTGCCCCCCTCTGCGCGCCACTGGTTGGTAGATCTATTGCCCTGAGTAAAATCACACTTAAGGAGGAAATTTTTGCTTAAAAATGAATTATTAGGCGTACCGAATGATCAGATCCAAGATATTCGAAAGCAAGTATGGCCCCTTTTACGATATATCAGGACCATGGCATATACATACAGCCATAAAACTTAACGTTACAATATCATTACAAGAGGGTCGCACGACGTCATTACAAAAGCCTATACCCAAATAACTCGTTCCTGTATTCGCAAAATGGCTGCCATCACAACCCCAACTCTAATTTCCACTTTGGGAAACAGATAAAATTCGTCAAATAATAGGAATTATGTGAGTAGCACCAGTCTTAATCCGAGAGTATGATGGTCAGAATTAGGGATGTAGCAGCTATACCGTTGACTAAACATTAAATGATTTAAATTAGTCGTGAAATCGGCGCTGGTTTTTCAGTAGATATCACTTAAAACCACGAGTTTTTTCTCGTTTAGCTGAAATGCTACCAGAGAGTGTTATTTGGGTTTTGTACATAGAGGTAGGCAGGTTGTTGCAACAGGCATAAAAATTGTTCGCTTTTTAGTTGCCTGCAACTCTCGGAGCTCCCGGAGCTACACGCCATCCCCGTATGTAATGACCACATCAAGCTATATTTCAAACATGAAAAAAGAAACAAAAAAAGTTATAGATATCACTCAGTTATTGTTGAGCAATTAATGCTTGGATCTTTGCAGAACTTTTTATAGTTTCGATTTAAATATTGAAATTCATATTAACGCTCAGTATTTACTGAAATCCAATCAAAAACGCTCATTATAACGTCATCATAACCGCTCAAGAAGCAAAAGAGTTTGCAAAGATGGTTGCTGGCTTTGCGCGAGACTAAAATCCCCCTTTGTATTTGAAAGAAGCAAATTAAAAAATATTTAAGTGATGACGTGACTGATCCAATACTCTCTACAGGTCACTCCGGTGATCAGTCCTAACAAACTTCATTTGTTATACGTAGTGTGGTTTAGGGGAAGTCAAACTAGCGACGAGCTCACAAACAAGATAGTGCTTTACAAAGTTTTGATTTTGGAGGTTGTACCTCCTTACCTCTACTCCTCCTAAATGCTTCTTTTCACTCGCCTCAAACTGGTTAAACGTTCTTAAGCATCATTCCATTTCTAAGATCTTTTTGTATGTCGCGCGAATTGCCAGCTGCCTTGCTACAAAATCAAATTTTGCCTCAAACAAAAGCGATCGTGGCAATAAATGCGACCACACTGCGAGGCTCCAAATTCTGAGTCAACTTTCATGAATTTTTGGTGCAGGATCTTCAAAACGAAGTTTATCAACTTCAACAGGACAATAAGAACCTCGATAGCTCCCGGAATCAACTACAACAACAGCTAAAAAGAGCGACTCGACAGTACGACTCGATGGATTTGATAATAATTTGTGGTGTGGTATTTAGATAGTAGAAATTTTTAAAAGTAGACCATTAATATTTTTGAGGTTGTGTACTCTTAATAATTGATATTATATAATTGCGGCTTGATTCTCTATTTTAAAAAACCGAACCTACCATCTATGGTTCATCAACCAGCCCTTGAAAACACTAGGAGTACCAAATGTTTTGGAATACCAGTCTGAGTACTGTTTTTTAAATGAAGCTTGGCATATCTACCTAGCAAAACGTCAATGCAAGAGCGTTTTTATTGCTTGTTTTTTACATTATTTTACGCCGGAACCACAACATTCTTGTATAGTTTCTGCAATGCTGGTGTGCAAAAATATCTTCCTAATTACGCAATGTTTTATTTCTTCATTGCAGATTTGAACACAATCAAAAACTGAACGAAAATTTGGAGCAAAAAATTTACATTTTGGTGGGGGTGAGTGGTGTCAGATGGTTTTATCTGAGCGGGCGAGGGACTACAGATGCCTGAGGTATCGATGAATTCACTCATAAAGTTGGCACAACATATTCTAGGCCTCAGCGCACCCGACGTAAAGACTACGTATTACGCGCTACAGTTGTGCACTTACATACCTTCTAATACCTTTGCTTACTTAGCAGCACACAGTGATCATGAAATGCTCTGAGACTCTTGGACGATTTTCAGGAATTGCGTCATCAGGCTTACGAGAAAGAAGAAATGCGAAGAGAATTGGACGACATTCAGGGAGCGATCGAACAGCTAAAAGAGAGAAGCGCCCAGGTGAGTAGGAGCGCTTTCCACACGGCAATGACAAGCTTTTTTGAGAGAGGGAGTTGTGGATGAGGCCAGTGAGGGGGTGTGGTAAATCGTTGTATATTGTGTTGCATTGTACACGACTTTTCGATCAGGAATATAAACGACACTTGACTGAACACGAGAACTGGAGCTCGCAGCAAACACTGATGCGCAACGAATTGTCGAGGTCTCATGCGATATTGGATCAACTGGAAAAAAATAAGTACGTTAATGGGGAATAATGGGGAAGTGATGTTAACAGAGTAATCGAGTGGAAGGCGAGCCCCAATCATGCGTTTGGCAATGAATACACAACGAGTGCCAGGAGCAGATATTTGATGCATTTTTTGCGCAATCGTCAGCTTTCTTGCGAGTTTTACTGCTTTTTTTCCGGGAAGACATTTTTCTGCACAGAGCATCTGCAGCCCAGGGTAATTGCGATGACCATCGTGAGTTCTGCCAATTGAATTTCTCGTTATTCTGGTTGCCACAATAACACATTTTTGGTTTGACATTCACCAACGTGTTGCTCCGCAGCAAGCCCGATACGATAACGTGCGAACCGCCTTCAGTTGAGAAGGAAAGTGAGAATCCCTGGCAGGAAATTAAAGAAGAGTTTGCAAAGCTCGGAGAGGTGAGCTGATGTTGCTGATAATATTCTTGTTGTAACCCAACTCTTTCGGAGGGATAGGGCATGGCTAAAAACCACGGAGCTCCACGAGTGGAGCAACCTCCAAAGACCCTGACCAGAGATAGTGCACAGGAAAGAAGTTGCCATAGTGCAAGTGGTGCAAAAAATCAGTAGCTGGACAGTAAAGAATGAGTTGAGAAGTGTCTTGGATTGGTTGACCGCAGATGCTACATAAAGAATTCTCTATTTTGTCAATAGCAGATAGCAATAAATTCATCCTGATGCATTTCGTCTGACTCTTATCTAGAGAATACATGTCAGAATGAGGAATAAAAAAGTGTGGCGGCTTTTATTGCGTAAACACAATCGTAGAATGGCGCAAAATAGAAGGCGCGAACACAGAAAAGGGGCACTTGTACCGATTAGTCAGAAGCGACCAAGAGGAACAAGCGATTAGTTTGACAGTTTGAGGCTGCAGACGAATTCTTTTCGTTTGCATAGGTGTTGTTTTGATGATTTTATGTATGTGGATTTAAGTGTGAAAAGACGGAAGGTAGCCATTTAACAGTAAAAGCGGTTACACTTTTCTCTCCTCATTTTCACATATATTCCTTTGAAAGGGATCAGACGAAAAGCTTCAGGATGAATTTATTGCTATAAGCATGTCGAGGCAGGACAAGTTGCTCAGTGAATACTGAGAATACCTGTGTGTCGAAGAATTTAGGTGAAACAGTGCGCCTCCAGACCAAAAAAAAGATTGGATGCGAGAAGTTAAAGCAGAGAAAATACATGGAACCAAAAATGGTTGCAGCAGCACACCTCGTCTGGCCAGCTCATTGAATGTGTTATTGCCCGGAAGAATGGGTGACCGGTAATCTGTTGCAGCCTGCTAGCGAAAAAGGAGGAGAGAGTCAATAGTTCCTGCTAGATGTGCCAGAGAATGACATATTTTGACCAGAGCCTTCTTACAGCTCGCTGTCTATCAGATACTAGCTCTGTTGATACTTGATAACTGTTCCCACCTATGAGCACAAGGAGTTGAACTGTCTTCTGCCTGCTGGGAAAGACTAGTCATATTTAGTGCCAGAAAATGTGAGATAGAAGAAAAACGGAGGAAAGGAAAGTGCAGCAAGAACAGAGCGAGACCCTGAGAGGAGAAGAAAGGAAGAGAAGAGGCAGAATTGTTGGTGCTACCGAGACCAAAGCAGTGCCTGAGGCATGGCTCAGAATTTAGCATAAAAACTCAAGACCACTGGATGGAGGCTAACTGAAATATGTTTGTGAAAAAGAACGGGATGCCCCATAGAGTCGATAGCCTGGGAAAATTGATAGTAGCAAGGATTGACCGAGATTTCCGCTTGGGTTTGTTTAATTTATCCAAATTGAACAAAGAAGGATAAAGAATTAGATCAAGAGTAGACCGACCAGGGTGGAAATCGACCTGGCTGGGAGAGAGAATGGAGTCGAACACCAAAAAAAAAAGAGTAGACGAGATTAATAGAGGCACTGAAACAGCTTTGATACGCAGGAAGTCAGAGCGATAGGTCAAAAGAAAGCAACCGAGTTAAGAGGTTTTCCCGTCTTGTGGATGGAAAAAATAGAGGAAGATTTCGAGATGGAGGAAAAATGCAAAGACCACGAAAGATGGAAAATGTGAAGATCCACCCTGCAGAGCAATACTCCTGCAGAAGGACAATCCCAACAATACATCTCAACGAGCTTCTTGGAAAGGGAAAGAAGAATGGGTGGGAGAGCGAGCTCATTGGGGTGGGAGAGCGGACAAAGATGAAAGGTAAGGAAAGTTGGAAAGACATTAGAACCAAAGTTCTAAGAAACCTCACAGAATCAGGAGAGGGCAAGAAAAGAAGGAGCGAGCGAGATGTCATGAGAAAAGCGACTGCCGAGAAATCACTTTAGGAGAGAAAGAGTTTCACAATTATTAAGGGAAAGAGGTTTAAAGAAAATGATTTCAATTAAATACTTCCTCTCCACGAGTGTATAGAGTGCTTTTTAGTTCCAAAGGGGTGATGACAGTCAAAGTCCCCAACAATGATAAGATTTCTGGAAGAAGGAACAACAGAGGGAGAAACGGCATCGGTTCTAATATCCGAAGAAGAAGAGCAAGTAAGAAAAGTGAAGATATTTACAAAAGTGAGAGAAGAAAAGCTTTTCAGCGATGTGTTGACCCTCACTTAGTCAGAGCAAAATTCAAGCGAAGAGAGAGAGAGAGGAGATTGAGAGTTCAGATTCAGAATAAAATAGACCTTGCCTGACGAGAATGATGACACTACCGCGAAAGTGCGAGTCATCTCGTAAAAAAACCCAGATAGGTAGTGAGTACAATTATATTGCAGAGCAGAGAAAACAAGAATCCTGAAAGATAAAGAAGAGTTGAGGTTTGATTCCTGGATGCAGATGAGATTGACAGAAAAGAGCAAAACAAAGTAAAGAAGTTCAGCGCTTCTGGCGCAAAATCCTCCTGGGTTCCATTAAAAAATTCTGAGCAAGTCAGAAGAGAAACCAAAAAGCGCAGGAAAACCGCCAGAAGTAGAAGAGCGGTGGGAGGAAACGTAAGAAAGGGTTAGCAGCAGGAAAGAAGGAAGGTTGAGGTTTGTAGACGAGGGTGAAGAGAAAGAACTACATTGGCAGAGGAGTTTGAGAGGGTGTGCAGTGGTGGCATACATGCTAGAAGACCCTACAAAAAATGAGTCAGTTTTGGTGGACTGCAGAACCCCAGGAGAAGCCGAGATGCAGCAGTTGGTCAGCTCCAGAAGTGAGAGCTAGAAAGGTAGTTGAACTCCAAGTAGGAGAGGGAGGAGCACCTTAAATGTACTCACGTAGAATAAAGTCATTGTCGGCGCACGTAGAACAGGGACAGATGGGGATGGGAATGAATGGAAGTTGCCACTCATCAGAAGTTGAAGAATGAGAAGACGAGGGAGAGAGAGGAAGGAGAGCAAAAGAAGAAAAGGCCGAAGACTGGTTTTGAAAAGAGTACGTGCTGGTCTTCTGCGATAGTTCTGGGGACATCCCAGAAAAAAATGTTTGATGTTGGGTGTCTGGGACCCACGGGGAGTCTGGGTCCCTTAGGGAGTCTGGGAACATCGGGGAGGCTGTTTCGAACCCAGCGGGGTCGAGGACAGCATCAAGACGTTGAGGCGGTTGTTGCAGGAGAAGTGAGTTTGATTCCCTAGACGATCTGGGCTCCATTACAATAATTGCATGGCAATTTGCTCTTAGCTCCAATCACGCAATCAATGCAAAAATATCTCATTTATTTAGAAAGCTCAGATATTTGAAGATAAAACAACTGGTTCGAGTCCGTTCCGTGTCTACCATTTCAATCCGGCGTTCGATGCCGTGATGCTACGCAAGGCAATGGAGGGTCGGCGTAAGTTGAATTAAACAAACGGGGGTGCAAGAGACCTATGGTCCAACACTGACCGCATCTCGCCTTTGTTTGATGTGAAAATTTCATTGACAATTCTGCCGTCAATAGCCACAAAACAGCGATTCACTGCATTATGATCTTAACATTTTCACATGCTGTTGTACAATCTCTACTATAAAACACCGTTCTGCCTGTATATGCGCAATTGAGCCTCTTCGAAACCACGGGTCTCGGAAAAACGAAACTGGGCACGATCGATCGCCTCCCCTTAGTGAGCGTTACATGAGGAAATCTACTTATCAGGAGAAATTTATAACGTCATCACCAAAAATATATTTTTACAAACCCACATACCAAACGGAGCAAAGAGATTTAACAAAAACTCAAAACCGAGTCATCAAATTGCGAATAACTGTATCCCTATAAAGCAGGTGTTCTTTATCTTCACATACATGTAGAATCCCTGTGCTCTTCTCCAAACTTTTATTGAACCTAGGAATGCCGGAACAAGCAGAGCTGTCGAAAGCCTCCTAAAAATCAATCTTTTTTTTTCTTTGTGATTTTCAAGACCTTTCTTTGGAAATCAACGTTTTGAAAGCGAATGTTTTAAGAATTTGTTACGTATACTCGTCAAATCCTCAGAACAATTTGTCGAAATCCAGGTGTTCGATTGACAATAGGTTTAAGTTCCTCTGCTTTAGGGGTGAGGTGACCTCAAAATAAGGTTCTTCGGCAGAATTTGTTTTCTGTATTTTCGCAAAAAGTAATCAGCGCAGAAACTTTTTTACGAGGGATGTTTAAAAACTGCTTCCGATGAAAAAACAAACAACTTTTCGAGCTTTATAGATGACGTAACAAGCATTTCTTTTTTAAGTATATTTTTGCAGCTTTTTTTCTCTAATGCTTCAAATATTGCTCAGTTATGTTATAATGCAGTAACATCATTTTACCATCTGGAACCATGTTACTAAAAATAAAAGAATTTGCATTTTTTCCGTGCTTACAGGTACTGCAGTTAAAAAATATTGAGGTCAGGGGTGCAGTTCGATTACGTTAAATTAAATTAACCTTCAATGGAAAACAGATGATGAAAAGCTAGCCATTGATCACTGAAGGTTACAAGCACGGCTACATAAGAAACTCCAAACAGGATTTTAGCAAGGGTGTCGGATGGTAAGGCCGATGACGAGGACCTAAAAAATAACCAAAAAAATCATTTGCGGGATCAAATTTCTTCAGAAATTTCAAATAACATAAAAGATAAATTTCGCATCCAACGTCGCATAAAACCGCTTTGACTAAAATTCTGAATTGATTGTATAAGACAAGCAGTTCCGTTCTTTGATTACACCAAATAAACGGAAAGTTACAATAACGAAATCCAAAGTTTAACAGCACATCACTCATATATTTAATACAAGATGACGTCCGTTTATTTTCATGATGCATTCGATTTGCAGAACTTGAACTAATTATGACATTACTATTTTAGATGATTCATCGGAAATTGTGACGTCAATCTTGACCAAGCGTAGCCAAACGCAAAGAAGAGAAATCGCTGAGGATTACGCGGAAAAGTATAAGGAGGTAACAATTGGGGTTGAAACTCTTACTGAAAGGAAAAAGACAAAACAAATATGCTCTAGCGATCGGAAACAGCAAAACTTTGTAAAAGGGAGGAAATTCTTTTCTTGTGAACATAAGTTTCAAATTTGTATGGTCTGGCGCTTATACGTAGTAAATGGCTTTACTGCGCTACTGCATCAATCAATCATTAATGAAATTCCAGTCAGATTTTTTGTTGAAATGCCAACTTTGTACTACAAAAAAATTATTTGATATCAATGTTAATGGCATTCTTGTATTCCTTCTTTTTCAAAACTGATTGAATTTGTTCTCGCTATTTTTATTGAAGCGATCCTTTATTGGTGAGTACATCACAAAAAACTTTCAAAAATAAATAACTTCACCTCACCACGCAGTAGAGCCCTTAGAAAATTTCCGTGTCATGATTGTTCTGGGATCAGTCACCGAGCATTCAGCTAACCTGTTTGCATCATTCCGCATTCCACCACTATTTGAGGAAGCTCTGAGCAAAAAATCTTTTATGATGCAGGATTTAAGCGACTCATTCGAATCCAAGTTCACTGGTCACTTCAAGTTGGTGTGCCAAGTTCTGGTGTGGGAAAAGCGCGAGATTGATCCTCGCATGGTCCGGAAAGCAGTGAAAGGATTAGGAACTGACGAAGCGGCGTTAATTGAAGTTCTGTGCACGAAGGATAACGAAGAAATAAAAGAGATGAAAGAAAATTACAAAACAAGTAAGATCCTGCCTTAGTTTTTAAACTTGACAGAAACTTCAAAATATTTTGTTTATTTCTTGTTGTTTTTTTCTCATCTTTATAGAGCGTTTATGCTGGGGTGGGGGTTGAGGGTAATAGCACCACTGCAGGAGGTTGTGAAACCAAGGGAAGAGAATTTTATTCTGTTTCAATTAAGAACTATTGTGTTGTTTTGTGCCAAGCTAATGCATAGAAATCTCGCTTATCTGTGGTTTATGAAGTCATTATAATGTAATTGGCAGTATTCAAGGGACGAGATCTGCAGAAAGATGTGGAGGGGGACACATCCGGAAGCTTCAAGAAGTTTCTTGTTGCCATTTTAAAAGCAAATCGCGAGGATATTTCAGGCGCAAACGACTCTGATCAAGCAATGAATGACGCCAAGGTAAAACTATATTATGACTGCAATAAATGTTGGTTCTGTGGTACACAACAAACCGCGCGCCTATTTGCCAATAGCGTAGTTTTCTTGTGCCTTCGAGCCTTGCAATAGTTGCATTGCTCTGCGTTGTGCAAGCAATGACCTTGCTGCAGTTTAACCATAGCTGTAGTGCAACAGTAAGGTATTTAATTGTGTTGATAAATCTTCAATTTGATAAGCTATATTTCGATTTCCTTATAACGTTTTATTTTACAGCTATTTTTATTCGATTTGCTAACTGTGATAAGTGCTTTATTAGTTGAATAAAGCCAGGCATCAACTTGTCGGCCTTGGTTTACAGCAATGACGTCTCCTTCTCTTCCTAAGAGATGAAGGCACGTTAACACACAGGCCTCACACAGGCCTCACACAGCCGACTCAATTGCGCAAGCGCGAAGATGCTGATGGCGTTGAGAGAAGTGACAGTAATTTTTAATTATTCCTGAATGAAGGCTGATACCCCCACTTTCAAAAGAGCGGGCGGCCATTAGTGGGCTGCTACAAAATTGTCTCTTACAACAAACTGATCGATCAACTTCATTGAAGTTACCGCTGAACTACGAGATGTTTGTTTACCTCGGCTTTCAGTCTCTTGTCGGACGCTCGACTTGGTCAAAACAAAACCTTTTGCCCTACGGTACAACATTTAAAGCAAAAAAGTGAAAGGCAAAATACTGATCCCATACCGCAACGACACCGGTGCTATCCGGTATAGTATCAAAATTTTGATAAGTCATGACGTTATGATCATTTTCGTGCAGACGCTCTACAACCTTGACCATAAACAATGGACGGCGTCAAACTCTTTCTTCCTCGAACTCTTCACGCAACGAACCTTCCACCATCTACGTCGTGTGTTCGAATACTACTGGGTGGAGCTGACAAACGAAAACATTCTTGATCTAGTCGACATTCGATGTAAAGGCGACGTGAAAAGATGTGTGCGGACGATAGGTAGGGGCGAGGTAGAATTCATCCGATGTTCTTAACGGTGGGGTACACGCCATAGAATTTTAATTGAGCGTCTGACTTAAGATGCAAAGCGCCACATGCACATCGAAGGTCGAAACTGACCAAATTCGGCTCCTGCTGTTACTCATACAGTTGGTATTTAAATTAACGACAGGTGAAGAAACTGAATCAGCCTACATGCCAATTCTCAATGAATGCAAAGAAAACTTATTATTTACAAAATTACTTGTTGTTTGATTTTGATTTTATAGCGCTCGGGTAGACTTCTGAGTGTGTTCCAGTGTCCAAAAAGTTCTTTGCAGAAGGGGAGGTATGGGAGAAACCGTGATGGTTTCAGTTTTCTTCCACATCTTTTTACAACAGTCTCTAGTTTACTACTGTCTATACAGAAACTTATTGGTGGGCTGTATTTTCAAGCAACAATCACAAATAAAATTACCTTTGTCGGAACGGATAAACTACGTGAATCGCAGGCGGGTTGTTTGTAATTTCTGTACCGGTTTCGCACGGCAGGGCCCCATCAGTAATGTCGAGGTGAACAAGCTTCGAGCGGCAGAGCCCCCATCAGTAATGTCGAGGTAAACAATGACAAAAACTTAATATTTTTCATTTACTTCCATCATTCCTGTACACGTAATGATGATCACCTTATTCTCCTAATCAAGACTGGAATGCTCACAGTGAAAAAATGTAGTCAAAAACTATCATTAATACTTTTAAAAAGTGTCAGGGCTTAGGAATCATAACACAACTAAAAGTGATGCTGGTGGTCAAAGGGTGGTTGCTTTCACATTTAAAGAAATAAACTATTCAGTTGTAAGTCTGTTTTGCAATTTGGTGCGGCCTCTTCCCTATTTATATTTGTGATATCAAATTTTTTGCTGCGCTGCCTTGTTTCCGGCATAGTGACAAAAGCGGCTATTCCTTCTACAACGTCATTCATTATATTCTAGTAGGCAACCATTAGGTCAAGTTATCTTCAGACAAAATATTCCCTCTAAAGTTAGTTTTCAGAATTCTTGTTGGTGGTACAGAATTTTAATATAGCTTTGAAAAAAGCTGTTTGAGCCGTAAGCTTTTCGTGACGCTTTCATTAGTGGCAAAATCGCGTCAAAAGGGAAGATCTAGAGTGAGTGTTTTATGTGGATAATTTGGACGTTAGGCAATCAAGACGAACCAATGATAGCGCTAGTATAGTAAAGCGCGCCAAAAAAAGACTTCGCATTAGGGAAAGTTAGAGAAAGCAAAGCAGGAGGCCAAATGCCGCGATTATCGAAAGAGTTTGAGAGTGTAAACAAACTCTTTCTGTTTGCATAACACCGGGCGCTGGATCTTGATATAAGCAGCCTCTAAGAGATTAAGGTGAAAAGAGCTGCTTGCTGTGACGAGGATTGAAAACCACTTGTTATCATAGTTTAATGCACATTGATCCTTTTGTAAACAATGTTGACCAATGGCAGAGACACAATCCGGTTTGGTGTCATTTTGTTTGCACGATCTGTGTGGTTGAGATCAGCGTGGACGAGTCAATTGTTGTCTTAGCCATTGCGGAACATGTTGCTTGATGCGATCCTGTAGCCGTTGAGATGTTCGCTTTATGCACCGACTACCACAGTGGCACTTATACTGATATATGACAAAACTTTTCTGAGTGGTAGGTAGAATTCAGAAAAGTTTTGTTAATATGAGTATAAGTGCCATTGTGATAGTCGGTGCATAAGGCGAACATCTCAACGGCTACAGGATCACATCAAGCAACATGTTCCGCAATGGCTACGACAACAGTTGACCCGTGCACGTCGATCTCAACCACACAGATCGTGCAAACGAAATGACACCAAACCGGATTGTGTCTCTACCATTGGTCAGCATCTTTTAGATAATGATCAATGTGCATTAAACTATGATAACAAGTGGTTTTCAATCCTCGCCACAGCAAGCAGCTCTTTCCACTTTAATCTCTTAGAGCAGAGCTACTCAACCAATTTTGACGGGAGTCCAGTTGGATAGGTTTAGTACTTCCAGAGGTCCAGAAAAATTTTTGACTTACAATGACAAAAATGAAACCCTCATTATCAGTAAATACAAAAAAATACTTGGATTTTCTCTTAGTCTACGCACTCTACACTAATCATCGAAATCAAAAATAAAATGAACTTAGTGTAGTTTATTCTGCCAATTTTGTGAAAAATGCGCATTTTTTATTATTAGCCAGTTCACAAAACTCCGTCAATAGAAGTAACAGCAAATCAAAGGCGGTGGGGGAGCGTTAGGTCTTCGTACCATGCAGTTGGCTATTGTGTGCGGCAGCAAGATCTGCTGATACCATGCCTGATTTATTGACTTCTTCGAAACGGTGTTCAACGTCACGGGTTAGTTTAAACACTTGAGCGGTTATACATTGACTATGCCTAAAGCCGGATTGTTTGTCAGGAAGTTGGGGGTCAAAAACAAGTTCTTGACGCCTCGAGAGTAACCGCTCGAAAAGCTTGTAAGAAAAGCTCAGCAGTGATATAGGCTGGAAGTTCTTTCGATTATCAGGTGCTTTGGCAGGTTTTGGTACCGAGATAACTGTGGCCGGTGGCCATATTGTGGGGATTGTTTGGTAGGTGACGCCGGCAGTGAAGAATTTTTGAAGCCATGAGTCACATTTGGTGCCGCAGTGCTTCAGAATATATCTGACGAGATACTGTCTTTGCTTTGAACTTTACCACACTTGATCAGTTTAATTGCAGAGGCACATTTAGTGGACAAGTAAAGCATAACAAAGAGCCCTTCAGCATTGGGAAATAAGTATTTTCCTGTTTTTCATCCGAATCGTGTTGTTTGTTAGTCCTTTACAGGTGCCGTTAGTCAATGCTAAGGATGTGCAGTTGCGTCGAAGGCGCGAAAATTTTGCTATTTTGTTTGAAAATAACTTAGTACTGAGAACAAGTTAACAAAGTTTGGTGAAGTGGACATGGGCTTTTTCGCAACCCGTGGCTGCGTCTACTGTTTCTCATCCTGGAGCTTGAGGTCCAGTTTCAATACTCGAAAGGTCCGGATTCGGACGGCGGTCCGCTAGTTGAGTAGCCCTGTCTCAGAGGCTGCTTATATCAAGACCCAGCGCCCGGTTTTATGCAAACAGAAAGAGTTTGTTTACGCTCTCAAACTCTTTTGACAATCGCGGCATTTGGCCTCCTGCTTTGCTTTATCTAACTTTCCCTATGGCGAAATTTTTCTATGGCGCGCTTTACAATATAATACTAGCGCTATCATTGGCTGGTCTTGATTGCCTAACGTCCAAATAAATCACATAAACCACTTATTCACTCTAGATCTTCCCTTTTGACGCGATATCACCACTGATGAGAGCGTCACGAAAAGCGTATGGCTCAAACAGCTTTTTTCAAAGCTATATTAAAAGTTAGTTTTAAGAATTGTTAGGTTTATGGTTTATGTTGATTTTTTTTTTGAACTTGGAACTTTATTACATTGCTTTATTGTAGAAATATAGATGCCTAAACAAGCAACATATCAGCAAAAGAAAACAATTTTTGCTTTATATTATATGTAGCCCGTAAAGTCCCCGTGACCAACGTCGGGATTAAGAATGTCAGCACAGCCAGCCAAGCCGGGTTCATCCATCATGCACTTGAACGAACAGTAATGAAAAGTTTATCTTCTTTTTCTGCGCATAAGATTTTCACGACTTGGTGCACACCTTTTCCCGATAAAATTTTTGATTTCTTTGTCCTGGCTATACCTGAGATCTATGTGCTGTGCCCATCGCTCACGTGAACCTAAGTACGCGTTGGGTTTTCTTTAGTCTGTAAGTAGGAAACATATTGCTGAAAATAAGCTTTTTTCAAGCAAAATATTAAAATGTCTTTCGTGCAATGCGATTTCACACAGTGACGTTGTTTTTTTTTTTATTTCCCATCAAACTTTTGCCAGTCCTTGCTGCTGCACATTATGTTGCATGTTTGTTTTTTTGCTTAGGCCTGCTCAGAGAAATTCAAAAAGTTGTTGCTTTTCACAAATTTTCAGGTTTGATCCCGGCAGCTCTATAAATCTATTATCAAGCCAAATAGAAAAAATGTTTCTCTAAAACATGGCGGGGTTTTGTCCCGGCAGGGCATTCCACCACCTGCGCCGAGTTACAACGCATCAATTAATGCAGCTGCGCCGGCTTCACCGTACAAATATTTGTGAGAGCACAACGAAAAGTTGCAGAAAATATAGGTCATAGTTCCTGTACACGTAGTGGTGATCATATATTTATTGATCAAGACTAGAAATAATCAAAAAAAAGGATCGATGTCATAAACTATCGTTCGTACTTTTTAAAAAGCGTAAGGGGGTGAAGGAAACATCGGCAGAATTGATGGCGGAGTCCAAATGGTGGTTGTTTTTGTCAATTAAAGAAATGAGCTATTTAGTGATGGGCCTATTTGACAATTTGATGCGCTCCCTTACGTATTTACATTTGTGATATTAAGATTTTTGCCTGCGCTGTTTGCTTTAATTCGGCCATAACGTGAAAAGGAGCATGCTTTTCGTCAAAGTGATATAACCTAATGCAATAAGTGCCTATTAAGTTCATTTCAAACAAAAGCATTCTTTTTAAATCCAAAGACGTGGAGCTGAACATAGCACGTGATCACCATAACCGTATCATACATCGATTTATTGAGTTATAAAGACAATCTCCGCGCTTTATATATATAGGTGATCACGTGCTATGTTGATAGAGGTAAGGGTTTTAAATAAATCTCGCTAACTATAAACTCTTTGAGCGGTACACTGCATCTTCGATACGGATGGGATCCCCGTACCAAAGTAATAGCATGCGCCACGCGCGTGATGTGTGCGAAGGAATTTGTTATAAAATGATACTAGCCTACATTTTTCATATTATTGCAAATATTGGGTTTTGGTTTTGATGAAGCGACAGGCCGTGCTGATAAGTCCAAAAGGACGAAGCACGTCTAGGGGTGGTCTCGTCAAATTATGGGAGGGGTTTTTTAATGTTTGCAATTCTATTGCTTTGTGAAATAACCACGTCATTCCCACCGTGCCCAGCGCCCCACCATGCTCCACCTTCCTTTGCTAACATGCCGGTGGTAATATTTTCATTTTATAATTCAATTGCAATTACGAAAATCACAATAATTGAACTGCAGCGGTTTTTTCGTTGGAATACCTTTGCTACATACTACACACTATCGCAAAAAATAAATAAACAAACAAGCCCTCTCATTCCCAACTGTGTTTGCTCTGGCGATAGGCGCCGTGTCTGGTCTATATTTGATTTTAAAAAGGTGTTGTTTGTATCTATCAGCCACGTACAGTTGGCTACAGTATATATGTGTACTGCATGTTTAACTTACTGCCAATATATGAGGCGCCAATTGTAACGTACGTGGTAAAGAAAAATTTTGCTGACTTGTGGACATATTGTACAGCAACGATAACATCTTTCTTATTGCACATTTTGAAAAAAGCACACATAAGCTAAGGACAAATCATGCAGCACCGAAAAGGTTTTCCTTTTCGAAGACAAACTATACAGCAACGAAACAATATTTCCTTTTCAGAGACAAATCATACAGCAGCGAAAACACGGTGAAGTGTGATCTGTAAAATAGCGCTACTTGTAAAATAATGCGTCGTGCAAAATATGTTCGAAAATTTTCTAGGTAATTTAGAAGCGGTACGATTTCGTTAACAACAAAACAAAGTCAAGGCCTACCTGTAAACGACCACCACATGTAACTATAAATCGAACCTCGCCGCTTTCGAATTACTACGAACGTTTCCAAACATATTTTGCACAAAGCACTATTTTACAAGTAGCGCTATCATACAGGTGTCAAGTGGTGAAATAAACCTACCACTAAGTACTTCATTTCTGTAATACTGACCACGGCTACCGTATTGGTGTCACCATTATTTTTGACTTTGTTCCCCCCTATTTTTTTCGAAAGAATGATTGGCAGTTTGTAAAATGAAATTTTATTAGTGAGTATGTCGAGTCTTGATCAGTAGAGGAAAATGCTCACCACGTCTGGTATAGGAACTACGGCTGCCATTTACAACAACTTTTAATGACTGCTTTCACAAATGATTGTTCCGTGAAGCCACAGCCACCTAGGCTAATTCTCTTTAACATGGCATAGTTGTTTGGGAGAAATATTTTTGCTATTTACCGTAATAACACCTTCATACGGATACCAGTATCAAAGCTAAACATTTGGGGAAATGGCATGGCCCCTTTTAACTCCTCTGAGTAAGCCTGAGCAGGGAACTGGAAATGTAAGGCATGGCAAGCAGAGATTTGAAAAAGTTCAAGGAAAATCAAAGGAGAATATTTTACGTCCCTGAGGAAAATCGCACTGTATGGAAGACATTACAGCTGTTTTACTTGAAAACAACTTTATAGCAGAAATGTCTTTCGTAGTTCCAACCTTGGAGAACACAAGCCCTCTTTGCCTTCTTTGTTACGCGTAAGCAACGAGCAAAGCAAATAGACATGAGGCGTAGCCAGGACCTTAAAATCACAAATTTGATTACGAAAAGGAGCGCATGACGTCGTAAAACACGCCTACTACTCAATACCCAATTTTTGTAGAAGAAACCCGTGTATTTTGGTATACCTAACTATAATCTTCTGTATTTTATTCAACTTAGCATATTTTTTTACAGTTTTGGCTTTTCTGATTTTGTTCGACTATACTCATTTGATGGTAAAAAAATATTGTTACAATTTACAAAGAACTTTAATTGAAACAAAACAAAATTTTTTAAAATTATGTCCGTATTACATCACTGCGGGTGTAATTTGGACCTCACATATATGTAAACTGGGATAGAATTTTTTCTTGAAAAATTTTATGATAGAAGTTACAGAAATAATCAAGGGGCAAGTACAAATTTGTAGCAAATCACGCATAAGAAACTAGGGTAATGAAGTGGTATTCTTTTTTAACAAAAACCTGAACAATCTCTTGACTTTTTATTCTACGAGGGTCAGTCAATAAGTAATGAGACTTTCTTAATAACTCAAGTTTGCAATGACTGGTAATCAAAAAATGCTTTTTTATTTTTCAACATAGTCTCCCTCCTTTGCAACACACTTGTTCCATCTTGATATTAGATTGTCTATTCCTTTGGCATAGAATTCCGTGGACTGGGTCCTTAGCCAGTTGCTCACAGCAGCCTTCACTTCTTCGTCAGTCAGCTGTCGCTGGGTTCCCAAGATGTTAACGGATGATCACAAAATGCAACGCCTGATGGCTTCCAGAGCATCACTACGCAGATACAGAAAGGAGGGAGATGCATTTCTGTCGAGAATAGTGACAACTGATGAGACCTGGGTTTTTCATTATGAACCTGAATCGAAACGACGATCAATGGAGTGGAAGCATGTTTCTTCCCCAGTGAAGAAAAAATTCAAATCTCAGAAAAGTTTAAGGAAAGTCATGCTCACTGTGTTCTGGGACAGAAATGGGCCGATCACTATCAGTTTCTTGGAAAGGGGCAATACTGTGAACTCAGAGAACTACTGTGAGCTGCTAACTCAAGTGAAAAAAGACATTAAGAACAAACGGAGGGGACTTCAATCAAGAGGTGTGATTCTTCTTCAGGATAATGCAAGGCCCCACACAGCAGCAAGAACCCTAGCCAAAATTGAAGATTTAGGCTGGAAACTTCTAACACACCCACCCTACAGCCCAGACCTTGCACCATCTGATTTTCACCTCTTCGGCCCACTCAAAGAGAGTATGAAAGGAATTCACTTCCAGACTGACGAAGAAGTGAAGGCTGCTGTGAGCAACTGGCTAAGGACCCAGTCCACGGAATTCTATGCCAAAGGAATAGACAATCTAATATCAAGATGGAACAAGTGTGTTGCAAAGGAGGGAGACTATGTTGAAAAATAAAAAAGCATTTTTTGATTACCAGTCATTGCAAACTTGAGTTATTAAGAAAGTCTCATTACTTATTGACTGACCCTCGTATATTTGTAAATGTTTGAGCAAAGAACTAGTAAAATTATAGATTAATGAAATTTTTCGCATATTGGTACTGTTTGATGTGAAAGTAGTTAGGTCTTTGAAACTTTTTAGTCAGTGCAAGCCACTTGTAGTTCTTAACATGTTGTTGAGCTCAACACAAGTAATAAATCTGATCGCAAAGTTCAAGCTTCAAAACAAATAGTGGTTTTGCTGAGTTATATCTCATGCTCTAAGCATTAAACTTGCAGTTACTTGAAGCTCATTTTACTTTAGCATGCACCCAACAAATCAGTTATAGGTTTAATTATCTGAGCAATCCCTATAGGCCTAACACAATGATGTTGTTTTGTGAGGTCATAGTTCATATACGAGTGAGTTGAAATTGCAGTCAAATACAATGTGGGCTAGAAGTTAGGGGTGCAATACCAAAAATGTAATTTTTTAATGTAAATTAAGTATTTATTCAGTTTATATGCGTTCACAGTAATGTAATGAATAATAAATGATACTTTTATTTATAACAACCAGCTACATATAAACACTATTAATCTTAGCGCTTGCTAGATTTGTAGGTGAGTAATTTGTGTGTCACTGCCCCTTAACTTCTGGCCCAACCTGTACTTTAAAAAAGCTATTAAATCATCTGCCACTTGAGTTAGTCTTATAGCTTAACTAAAACTTTTACAGAGAGCAGAGTCCTAGAACTTTTATGGCACAGCGCGTACTCTTGTATGTGTGTGTGTGTGTGTGTGTGTGTGTGTGTGTGTGTTTACCCCTCCTCTTCCTTGGGATGGAGGTACGGCATGAACGGTAATTCAGGTTCATGCCGTCAACCTAATTGATATTAGGCTAGGGGAAGATGGCAGCCCATTTCGAACCAGTCTTGAGTGACTGGTAGCCCCACCACCAACAAGGCGGACTGCCACTGGTGGGTACCCAAGAGTCGTCTGACATGCTGGGTTAGCAACTTCACAATTATAATCCGGTGAAGTACGGGTGGGGCCACCTGTCTGCCACATAAAGGTGGAGGCGTCCCGTTAAGTGCCTTGCCCAAGGACACAACAAGCAAGCTTGCCGGCTTGTTCTCCACACTATCCCTTTTTTATGCTGAGCGCCAAGCAGGGAAGCTGTGAATACCATTTTTTAAAGTCTGTTGGTATGACTCGACTTAGGGAATGAACCCCAGGTCTACCGACTACAATGTGGACGCTCTAACCACTGCACCATCGCGCCGGCAGCGCGTATTCTTCGTTGTATGTATTGTCCAAGTCATTTGCATTAAGTTCAGTTCATTTATTAGTCTTTCATTTATTTTGCTCGAAGAAGTGAGCATTCGCTTACGAAAGCTTGCAATATTAAATACAAAAGTACACTAGGAGTGTCATTTTTATATTTTTTAATCTGCTATAATAAATCAAACAGAGTGAAGTGGAATATCTATTCAAATTTCACGCCATAGGCTATTCCTTATAACACAAACTAGGTAATGTGACCAACATTTAAATTGCTTCATTCACTATCAAAGGTAATTGTAGGGTGATTGCACAAGAGTTTGAACAAAATCTAATTAGTGCTTCTAAAAACAGATGTCAACTCGATTTTCTGTGGAGGGTGGTTAGGCGTATGGCTTTAAAAAGGCTTGTAAGAATATAGCTAAAAGATCAAGTACAATAAGAAATTTTTACCCCACATTTTTTGCAGCTTATTTTATATGGCTCAATTCAATCATTTTATATCGTTGTCACCATGCATTTTTTGCTCAAAAATCAATCAATTTTTGAAAACTTAATATTAGACGTAGGCCATACTTCGCTATAGCACCCAGACGATTTTCGGAAGGAGAAGGACAAAGATAGGTAATCTGATTTTTGTTTTTTTGTGAAGAATAAATGTATACATGACACAACGATAGCAGCAACAATAAACTAACCTTTTCGAGAGTCTTCTAAAATACAGTAGATTCCGCTTAATCGGGCCACATCGGGATAAGCACCATTTGGCCCGATTAAGCGGCTGACCCGATTATCCGAAGTCTTGCAGTATCTGTGCCAGGGTTGTCCTTGGTACACCAGTTATCTCAGCTAGCTGGCGATGACTAATGTTTGGAGGTTGCTCTCTAATTTTTCTTAGGACAACAACCCTTTCAGCAATTGTTAATTCTTTTTGTGGCATCTCTGCTTGGGATTTCACAAAATTTGCAACAAAACACAACAATTACCATGTCCAAGGGCATGAAATGACAAAATAATTTGCGCCTGTATTTTTCAATTGTTACATAATATAGTTGGCTTTGCGATATAGAGTTCTATTACATCACAAAGGCGGTTTTGCGATTAAACCAGTGTATGTCTGACTACAGTTGTGGCCCGATTAAGCGGAATAGTGGCCCGATTATGCGGATATAACGTAGTGCATTATCTTTGATTGGATTTTGTTCTTAACAATTTGGCCCAATTAAACGATTGACCCGATTAACCGGCGGCCCAATTAAGCGGAATCTACTGTATAATAATTTATGCAAAGAAATTTGGATCTTCAAAACTCCAGTCGCGCATCTTAGGTGGTATGAACACCCCAACCGAAAAGAAAGATTCAGGACAAAGCTGGTGAAAAATAAAAATACTTTCTACTTTTACTACTTAAGTAGTTTTATTTGCAATTACGTTTTTATTTTCACTCAAATACAAATACCTATCATTACTTTCTACTTTTGCTTGAGTATTTTTTGAGAAAGCAACAATACTTTTACTCAATTAACTTATATTTTCAAGCCCCTCTGAACATCTCTGTCCGCATATATATAGCATCGGCAAAATCAAAGCAATGTTCCTTTCCTTTCCTATTTTTTTTCTGCGTCTTTCTCTTTCCCTCCATGGTTTACTTCTATTAACAACAAACTTTGGATCAGATTTCGAAACTAATGTAAAGTCTTTTAACGCAGCAGTGGCCAAAGTTCCTCCAGTTGTGTCAGAAATTTAATAGCGCTCGCATGTCAGAATAAGATTGTTTAAAGGTTGTCGGTTTTGCTGTAGATCTTCAGCAGCTCTTTTTTTCGCTGGTAGATCAAACTCTGACGCTGACAATCACTGATCATTGACATATGAACTTTCGCTTCAAAGCCTGCCAATGTCTATTGGTTTTGTTGCTACTTCGTCAGGCTGTTTTCCATCTCTGATACGTTTTGGGGAACCTTTCTGTGAATAATAATTTCGTTATTAGATGGATCTTCCACCATTCCTTAAGATTTCTGTGCACGATGGCCCGTTTCGGTCGTGTAATAAAATCATAGCCCGACTTATTCATTCTTGGTTTCTTTTCTTTTTTTGTTTGTTTGATTGTATTTCATCATGACAAAATATATTACACAGCTCGTCAATATCAAACATAAAATCTTTGACTAGACTAGACTATCAAAACCTTTTCCATGTGTGTTACGTCATAAATCGTTTTTCGTTGGAATTGCGTTTCGACGTGCGCGAGTTTTGAGCTTGCGACCTTTTTGCTATAAAATTTTGCGTAGCTAACCTGTCTGATGAGGTCAAATACCTAATTAGCGTATCCTCGTTTGTGTATCTTTTCAATTATTGTATCCCCAGCGCTATGCTTTGTTCTGCCGCATTGTTATTTTTAACTAAGCTCGTTATCAGAATTCAATTTCACTGCGTTGCTCTAATTGATTAATATCAGTCAAACTTTCTACTCAAAACCTTTCACCATTGCATTGTTTACCGTAGCAGCAGCAGCAGTAGCAACTAAAGTTAGTTAGTGCAAGGCAATATCAATTATCAAATCAACTAGCATCTTACTTGGTACCATTTTTCAGCTGTAAGAATTCGTAATCAAATTAATAAAAATTGTTGAAAAACAAGTTGGTAAGTTTCGTATATCGGTCATTTACGCAAGTAGCAATTATATTGTATCTGTTACTTTTGTTACAGAAACCAGTTCGCTGTAAGTTTGTGGCATTTATTTCATTTCTGGTTCATTGATTTCTCCTCGAATTTTCATTGAATAAACTGCGTTCTAACGACGACATTTCGTCCTTCTTTTGTTCGCCGCAGCGTGAGGGAGATAGGGGTGTCGCGACGTCACAATGTGTTTTTCATGAAGTATGAATTGACAAAGTTGAATGTTAATACAAAAGAAATTATTATTTCTGCCATAGAAGCCTCACTTACGGTGTAAATACTTCACGACAACTAATGCTTCTTTCACTCTTACTTCAAATTCAACTATTTTTTTGCCTCTGATTCTCTTAGTAAAAGATTCTTAGCGGAACATCTCTTTTTGTATCTAACATGCTCTAGCAACAACCTACATTATATTTTTGCTGACAAACTTATATTTTCCTCGCAGTTGTTGTTGTTGCTACCCGACCCCTTCCGATGGATTGAGCATGGAGGAAGACCATGGAGCCCCAGAAGCCGGGCAATTCCCCAGGGTCTGGACCAAAGTCGCCAGAGAGTGAGCGGCGCAAAGAGTCCCAAGCTGGACAGTGCAGAATGAGATGAGAGGTGTCCTGGGACGAGTGTCCACAGGCGCTGCAGGAAGGATTCTCAATTCTGCCAATCCTAGAGAGATAAGAACCTAAAAGAAGGCTGTGTCCGTTAGAGAGAAGACGAGAGAGGATACAGCGAGCATGACGAGGGAGCACAAGTTCCTCGGTGGAAATCGAGGGAACCTGTGTGTCCAAGAACTTCCATGAGACAGTACGCCTCCAGTCCGAGATAAGACGAGAGTGGATACGAGAGGTAAGAGGAGAGAGACTACAAGGGATTGCGGAGGGCGCAAGTAGCGCACCCAGTCTGGCCAGCTCACCAGTGGCCACGTTCCCCGGGAGAAACGAGTGTCCGGGGACCAATTGTAGTCTAATAGAACAGAGGGAGAGAGAAGACAGTTCCTGCCAGATTTGCCACAGAGTTTGAGATAAGAGGAAAGGTGGAGGAGAGGGGAGGGTGGCGAGGACAACGAGAGTCAGATAGAAGAAGAAGAGAGGAAAAATGGCAGATTTGTTGGTGCTGCCGAGACCAGCAAAGAGCGTGCAGAATGGCGCAGGCTTCAGCGGATAAACTTGAACATACTGGGTCTGCCGAAAAGGAAAGAGTGGCCTCAGTGCCACAGAGAGAGAGCAGGTGGCAAAAACGCCGCAGCCGCCCTTGCCAAAAGGAAAAGGAACAGAGCCGTCTGTCCAAAGCACCAGATCATGGGGGGGGGAGAGAGTCAAGATGGGCGAGAGCCGCACTTTGGCGAGAAAAAGAGGGTTCAGAGCGAGAGCATGGAGAGGAAAGGGTAGACTTCACGGTGAACGAAGGCAGATTCCAAGGAGGTGAAAGAGGGCAAGCAAGAAAAGCCTCCCTAGAACAAGTAGAAGGAAGTATGAGCGGGTGAGTGGACGCAAAAGCTCTCCAGGACGATCTGCAGAGTCTTGGTTTCACTCCAAATCTGGCCAAGCCTAAAAGAGGAAAGGAGGTTGGGAGACGAAGAGCCCGCTCATAAGATAAAAGATTGAAATAAGTCAGGGTGACTCGTAGGGGAGGTAAAGAAGCCTCGGAGAAAAGAAGTGTGATAGGGGAGGACGAGAGGCAGCCGGTGATGGCGCGACTGGCCGCTCGGTGGAGGCGTTCCAATTTGATAAGATTAGTAGCGCTTAGGAAGGGAAACCATCCGGGTGAAGCGTAAGTGAGACGGGGCCGAAGAAAATATTTATACAGAACAGAAAGGGACTCCTTAGAGGTGCCCCATGAGGAAGCAGAGATACAGTGTAAGGCCTTGAGATGAGGAAACAATTTGGCCTTCAGCGAAGATACATGCTTAGAAAACGAAAGAGTGCGGTCAAAGCTGACCCAAAGAAAAGTTGGAGTGGGATTGAAACGGAGGCGGGAGCCGAGTAGGAGGAGTTTGGACTGCAGGTGAGCTTGGTCGGTATCCACTGAGAAGAAGGATGCCTCACATTTGCTCGAATTGAGAGGAAGACACAAGTACTCAGACCAGCGCTCCAATCGAAACAGAGCTCCTTGTTTGGCCTCCACCGCTGCTGGAACCGAGGGGGAGGAGGACCAAATGGCCAGATCGTCAGCGTAAAGAGAACACCTGACGGAAGAAGGCAGAGAGACCGGAAGATCATTAACGAAAAGAGAGAAAAGTATAGGGCCAAAAACGGATCCTTGCGGAACACCTCGACGGACTCGAAAGGAACGGCTTTTGTGATTTTGATAGACCACAGAAGCGCGCCTATCAGAAAGGAAAGATTGAGTCCAACGAGCAAAGCAAGGAGGGAGCCCAGCCGGAATGAGTTTGTGGAAAAGGGCGAGCTGCCAGACAGAGTCAAAAGCTTTAGAGAAATCGATAGTAGACAGGATCGTTCGAGAGCCCGGCCTGGGTTTGTTAAACCCATCCAAAATAGACTGAGAAAGGTACAGAATTTGATCAAGTGTAGACCGTCCAGAAACCGGCCTGACGGGGAGAGAGAATGGAATTAGATTCCAGAAAGAAAGTAGACGGGATAGAATGATACGTTCAAACAGCTTTGATACGCAGGAGGTGAGAGAGATAGGCCGGATGGAAGCAGGAGAGTCGAAAGGCATTCCCATCTTGTAAATGGAAATAATAGAAGATGTCTTCCAAATGAAAGAAAAGGAATGCAAAGTTCAGGAGAGATTGAAGATGTGAAGAAGAAAATCCGTGCCAGAGCGAGGAAGGTGTTTGAGCATGGAATAGGCAACTTTGTCTGTGCCAGTGGCAGTGAGCGAGAAAAGATTAGGGGCAGCCGCAAGAAATTCAGCAGTGGAGAAGGGTGAGCAGAGGACAAGTGAGACTCCTCAGTGCACGTGGCTCGGCGGAGCTCAGAGAGGTAGTCTTTGGCTCTGCTACGCAGAGCCTTTGGCTGAGAAATGGAAAAGTGGGATCTCACCAATCGACAGCAATCCAATGCACCAATCAACAGCCGCCTCAACGTGGCGGTGCGGTCCCCGACCCCGTTTGGGTTGGGTCGAAATGGCTGTTGGCCTTCCCGAGGGTCCCAGTTACCCCGGGCACTCCCCTCGCAGTTCGCGTAGGTTACCCTTGTTGTTAAAGTTCTTCTGGTCAATGTTTAAAGTTAGAAAGGATTAAAATTAGTTTGCACGAATCATATCTTTAGAACCATATCAAGACACAAAATATATACAAGTTTGATTTTAGTAAGATATATGCAATCGAATTTTCATTGAAATAAAAAAGAACAAACATTAGTAGGCCTAGTTGAGATAAAAATATCGCAATGCGCCAACTTAAACAGGCATGATATATCTCAAGGCGCTTAACTAGACTTTTTGTAAGGGAGAGGCTAAAGTTTATTTTGAGGCAAATGTTTGTGCTAAGGGGAGGCTATAATTCAATTTTGAGACAAAAATCTCCTTTTTTGGAAAAAGTTAGTGCTTAGGAGTGCGTCAGCCCCTTCAGTCCCCTATTTGAATGTCTGAGTATGTGCACAGTTTTAGACATAAGTCAAGCTTGATAGCATTATTGGCCTAAAGCTATAACTAGTTGCTAGTACAGCTAGTACAGTACAGTACTAGTCAGGGATGTGGAAGCGGAAGCGATAGGTGTGGAAGCGGAAGCGCTTGAAAAATAACCGCTTCCACATCCCTGGTACTAGTACAGAACAACAGAAAGACTGCAGAGCACAAACAAAACAAGATCATTAGGCAATCCAAAAAAAGATAATGGAAAACTATCAAAATAGAACTAGCTGCTTTATCTCTGTTACCACATCACTGACATTTCCACCAAATTTAATTTGTAAAATAAATTTTCTTTATAAAACTAGAGGCATAAAAACGGAATTTATTCGCAATGCTTAGAAAAAGAATAAAGTCGAAATGCTGGTAAACCTTTTATCAAAACGTTTTGCTTTTACACCAAAAGCGTCATCAGTTGAATAAATAATTACTTAACGCTGGGCTAAAACAGATACTCATTGAAAATTAACCTCTCTACAATAGTACAATATCTATCTTAGCCTAGCCTTTGGTGACTATCTTTTCAAATGATGATGCTTTTAGTGTAAAAGCGAAACGTTTTAATAAAATGTTTACCAGCATTTTGACTTTGTTCTCTTCACTAAGTTTTCTTTAATACGTTTATTTCCTTGAAAAATACGAATGAAGAAGATAAAAAAGTATATATTCTGCAACTTTTAAGACTACAACCAGCTTTTTAGAGCCAGTAGTTTTTGAGTAATGGTATTTCTAGCAAATTTGACTCTCAGTTGTTCTTTGTGGTGAGAATGACACCACATTTTTTGCTGTCAAACATCCAAAATGTATTTGGGCCAAAGCTTTATGACCCGAAGCGGTGTGTGGTCACTCCTTTTTAATTTTCAAAAACGCTTAGTTTTTACTCCCCCCTACGTCACTGGCAGGGCCGGTTTAAGCCTATTTGGCCAATTTTATCAAATTGTGCAACGCAATATACGGAGTCCCAGTGCCAGGGGCAACACAGCTACCGTTTAAAAACTTGTCTGTATTCTAAAAAAACAAATTATTACTGAAAACTTGAAATGAAGAATGAGATATTCTTATTTCTCACATAACTTTTTATACATATTACTTCAACCGAAGATTGTCTTTAAGTTACTGCTATCACTACCAGCATTTAAAATGGTTTATCTTCCAACTGCAAAGCTACCAAAAGCTAACGTTCGTTTGTGATTTGGTTAGTCTACGACAAAACACGTTTTCTTTCATTTTTTTATAAGTGTCTTACTTTCAGTCTTTCGTATATTGTGTAAAGACTCTATTTTCTTCACGTGGGTTGTGTGTGTCATTGCTCTTTGGATATATGGTGTTTCGTTTCGTATTTAAGGATATATTGTGTTCCAGCAATATAATTTCACAAAACATTTGCTTATAACAAAATAACGAAATAGAATAAGAGAGCTAATTATCCGTATAAATGACACATGACAGCAAGAATATTGTGCCGCGTTCTCCGAAAAACGAAATAATATTCAGTAATTGATCAGCTGGTTCAGAATCTATCGATTATTTGTCGTGCTCGATGGATATTTATATATATTTAGTGCATGATAATGATATGACAGTGTTTAGGAGTGCTTTGAATATCACAAAGATTACAAGAGAACAGTGCTAAATTAGCCATGGAAATGGAAATATAAACTAGGGGCTCCGCCATCAGTTTTCCAATTGGGCCTTGCAATTCCTAGCATTGGCCCTGTTCACAGGTTATCTTGCTGTCAACAGCCTGCATCAACGGTGCACCACAGCTTCTACCGAAGCAGCAGAAAACGAAGCAACCTATGCTTGAGGTTAGGCTTGGAACTAGCTGAGAAAATCTCACCCTCGCTGCTTCAGTCAGCCTTGTATGATAATTAGGGAAACACCCAAATTGTTGTCATAGCAGCTGAAGTATTCGCAAATTTATTTCAATAAAACCTTGTTTGCCATACCGGTTCTTCAGAGCGACCTTCAAATGAACCCCCCACAGAGGAGGATCCACAAACTTCTCAGGACCGCACAAGTCAGCTTCAACTCTTTCTCAAAAACTCTCGCTAAATTTGAAACATTTTCAGTGCTTTATTCGACGACCAGTCTGCTGTGCTACTACGCAACTCAGATCCACGAAGCTCTTACTGTAAGTCTAGACTTTGTAAGGTCATAGTTCTCGCGATTATCAATCATACTTTGTTTCAGGCAAGGGGTGTAGAAAACAAACGCCTGATATATTTGACTGCATCGCGAAATGAGGTGGCGCTAGCGAGCATCGAACTTGCGTATGAGAAGAAGTTCGGTTCGCTCCTAAGTGAAAAGATAAAGGTGAGCAGGTCACATGGATTCCTTGTGTCTCCGGTAGCCCCACCTAAAGGCTACCGGTTTGCGGCACGGCATAGTGCTGGGAAGGGGGTGTGCAATGGGTCTAGTGGCAAACTGAAAGCCCTCGCAAGATGTACAAATTGAAATCTTTAGTTGGGAGAAAGCCTCACGATTGGACGGTAAGTTTGCGAAGAACACGTGCGGCTAAAGGGGGTAGGCTCTTTAATGAAAGTACCCCCGCATCCTTTCCGGGCTTAAACTAGCCTTATCTCACTATACCAGCTGCAAAACAGTGTTTCAGAAATGCCCCGTTTGTTTAGAGAGGAGAGGGAATAAAAGTTTTTAAAAATGTGGTTTATGGGTTGAACTTAAAAAACATCATACTTATGATCAAGAAAAGGTTTGCACACAATGTGGTTGAGTTGAATTCTCTTCCTGATACGCGAAAACTTAACTTGGATTCCAAACCCACGCGGCAGACATGGACCTTTTCTGCCGCTCCATTGCCAGCGAGTAACCAAAAAATTTATTTTTGAAAATCAAAACTTTCAGCGCGGCGGGCCAGAAGAACACCACTTTTGCAACAATCAATTCAGTGGGCCTGGCATCCATGTCGTTCAAACATAAAAGTAGCCAAAATAGCTCCTCAATTGACCAATCAAACTCTTTACTCGAAAAAAGCCAACCCAAGTTAAACTTCCCTTTTTTTGTGATAAACTCACGTCGCTAGATAGCAGTGAAGATCATATTTTTTTCAGGATGAACTATCTGGTGATTATGAAGCGATAATGCTCGCATTGTTGCGCAATGCTGCGTTGTCTGAATGATGGTGGATGAGGTTTGATTCTCGGTTGAGTTATTCTATCTGTTCCGTATAACTGCTGTGGTGGTATTTACTGTAAATCTATTAGACAAACAAACAAAAACAACTCACCGCTTTTGATCACCAGCGTACCTAGAATTGTTATAAGGAAGGAAAAGCCATGATTTCAATAAATACATTTGTTGGTAGATTACTCAGAATTCTGCCAGAAATGGGCATGTAAGGCATAAAGTTTAGATAGGAACCTACATTAAAAAAAATATTCAAAACGAAAGTTTTGTTGTCGAGGCATAAGGGGGAACATGTCACAACGCTTTCACCTCTAAATACGTCGGCGCTTTTGATAGTTTTAATTTTCGTAATTACGGCACTGAGACAACGCTGTGAGTCTCAGTTGGTCTGCACGATGAGCTATTGTTGCTCGACAAATAGCATTGCGATGAAATAATTGCTGCACCGATGCATGCCCAGTACATTGCATATCAAAGAATATTCGCAACAAAGCAATTTGACGAGAACTCCTCGAAAACACGAAGATCGCACGGGAACTTTAAAGCGATCTCACTGTCTTCAAATCAGCGGCTGATGAACATCATTGTTGTCGACCCAAGCTACTGCTTGAAGCTGAATCGTGACCTTCTTTGACGTAGACGTCATTTCCGTTCTGCCAGACTGCCTACATTACGCTGAGCGCTCAACCAGCCGCCTTTCGTTGATAAGTTTCACACTCGGCCCATCAGACCGCATTGCCTTTGATGTTCCTTAGTGCACATTGGTCTCTGTGACATCACAAACCACCTTCGCGCACCACCGGGTAAACATTTGTCTGGTCAAAGTACAGCTGCTACAATTACTGGGTCACCATGAAAGAAAGTTGTCTGGACTCACGCCAGAGTCGCGCGAAATGACGTCCTAACGAGTATTGACCTGCAAACATACGTCACAGAGACTAAGAAACAAAAATAGCTTTACTCTTGACCTCAGTATTTCAAATATTTTCATCACTGAAAAAGCTATCTGAGAATATGGACGAGGGGCTGAAACAGACACTCAGCAGGGTGAAGTAAAGCAAACAGAATCACAATGATGCAGAGCAAAACAAGTTAAAAGTGACCACACCCAAGGATCGAGACTCCCAACGTCATCCCGGCTTATCACCTATTCAGTGTTTCTTCTGGAGTTTTGCTCCCTTCTTCATTTTAATGAATAATGATAAATCGTTGTTGATGAGTGCAAGAGATCAATCCCTAACGCAAGCTGTGGAAATCAAATTTTTGAGTGGGATTGTAGATGAATTAGGTTTGGATATAATTTGTAGAACTGATATTTAAAAATCTGTAAGCATCGAGCGGTTGCTTCATTCCACTGAGGGTCTCAGCTGAGATGGTTTGGCCATTAATCCGAGATTCACTCGTCAATTTCTTTTTGCCCACGCCAACTGGAAAAATACTGCTGGGCCGCCCAAGTGCTTCGTGAAGATGTACAACCGACTTCGCTCGATCAAGACTCGGAACTGAACCAGTTGAATTAGCTGGGGGGTAGCCCGCGAAGTTCATGGGGGAACTTCTACGGTTGCTGCCCGGGCGAACCTCCCCAGAGGAAGATCAAATTAAGGAAATTTTGTAGAAAATAAATTCTACAAAAAATCTCATGTTTCATCGCAACTCGTGACGTTTTTTCGCAAAAATGATGAGTTGGTATCACTGCGACGGCACCGGCCCTCCTGAGGCATTCACCTGACGGAGGCGCACAAAGCTTATTATTTTACTCTCATTAACTTGTCACCAATCGAAAGGCACTTTCGTCACGGCCAACAAATCGCCATGTCGCGTAACGTCTTCCCCACAGCATTGAAGTGCGTTGAACTTTGAATCAGTCTCGCGTTTCATTCGCGCGCCATTCGATCAAAGATCGCGAGGTTATTATCGGTCATCGTACGATCGCGTACAAAGGTCACTAGCAACATCAGAGAGATTGAACAGGTAGCCCGATAACGCGCGATGGTTCAGTAAGTTACATCATCGTCAAGCTTTTACGCCAAAAAGCGGAGACTAAAAGAAGAGTTATAGATTTCAGACAGGGGAGAACTTTTCTTCCAGAGTTGATGAGCCAAACAAACATCCATAGCTGAACTTTATTAAACATAATCAAATCAACGCAAGAAAACTAACATAAAAAAAAAACGTCGAAGCTTTTCGTCCTCTCTCGGGGACTTCATCAGGGCAAAATAAATCTCTAAATTCAAAGACAAAATTAATGTTTCAGCACTGGACACCAACAACGACAGTAGTAACGTTTTAACACTGCACCTCTCAATGAAACATGTGCAGAAGCGACTTTGCTCCTTGTGAATGACCAAGTTTTATGTTTCAAGATTGCTTGAAGCGTTTAATTAGCAGCGCTTCCATTAGCTCGGTTTCAATGTAAAAACGGTACTTCTTTTAATAATGTAAAGTTTATATTATTTAAAAAGGGCTGTTTTAACACTAAAACCGAGCTAATGGAAGCGCTGGTAATTTCACGCCTTTACTAAATAAGTGCAAGGGATATTTGTTTGGCTCGTCGACTCGTCAAAAACGGAGTGGTATCACGTGACCACGGTGCAACCGTTGCGAGTTTCTTGACAACAATTGACAAAGCGCACGAACGGAACTGCCTTTTCTCAACCACTTAATTTGCTGAAGCAATACACGTGCTTAAATTTTTAGAACTTAGCAAGTTACAAGTCAAGTCGCCGCGACTCAACCAGAAAAAAAGAGTTAAAATGACGTTACAGAAGAGCTCGATGAGACACTAAGCCAGGAGTGGACAAACTGATAAGTTGAGTTTCGGGGGGAGATAACTCTTAAAATTTTACACGCGGGATGGATCAATATGAAGCGGTCGAAAAATAGCTCTATTTCATGTGCTGCGATGAAGAAATATTAAATTTGACCCAAACCTACGAAAGGCAAGCATTGCTTCAGATTGTATGGCATTCTAGTGATTGTGCGTACTCTGCTTAGGCGATATTCCTGCGGTCGCATTAAAGTCCAATGTAAGTGTGATTGCGGCTGTGTTGAAAAAAGATCAGAGACGAGCATCAAGAACACCATGGACACTGGATTCATTTGAAGCTTTTCGCGCAAATTCAACTTTGCTCGCTTTAAAAGTGATTGACGGCTTGCGCCACCGAATCGCTTGGTTTTGTTCGATTAATAACGTGCCAACGGTGACGTCACATTACAAATCATACAAAGCGAGTTGATCTAATTTACGTAGAATTCGCGTCACATAAACACAGAGTAAATATTTTTTTGCAATCGTTCTAACCAACACGCTTAACCAGCTGTTTGGATGAAAAACAAATAATTCGCTTTCATTTCTGTCGACATAATTTCCCCTTCGCGATGAAAAGAATCGGTGACGCCATTGAAACGGTTCTGCGTTCATTCTATGCCGTAGGTCATTAACCCACACAGAGTTTCGTAAAATCATGAAAAGTTCCAGTAGGTCACGGTGCAAATCATGATTTGTAAAAGTCAATTGCGGTGAGGACACTCTGAAAAGAAAATACAAACTATCATTAACAGTATCAATATTTTCTTTTACTTTCTTCATTTATCTACAGAGAGGTAGCCAGTTCGACATTCTCTATTTCATAAAGAAACATTTTCTGTGTTCACCAACGCCATCACTAGAGAGGGAAGTGGCGATGCGTCTGGGTTGACACGAGATAAATTAACTCAAAACAATTGCAATGGAGAATCAAAAAGAGTCGGCAGTCACTCGTACATGTGGTTGTGGTGGGTGCAAGCTGTGGTTTGAACCTGAAACGTGAGCTTTCAATACAAACGCTGGTTCCGCTCGGTGCTGCCGCACGCCGTGTAACGCTCTGTGCGCTGAACCCACAGTCTTCTGATGACGAACGCGACTTAATCGCGTCATGCTACGAACAGTTCTTTAGGAGGTGGCGCTTTTTTAAAAAATAGTAAACTTTTTGTTTCTATGGAGACACCTCTCGAAGCCGACCCCATCGCCACGAACTGTTGTGACCCTGTTGGGATCTTCTTCCGCAGAACATATTGTCGCCATTTTTTATTTCTTTTTTGGGGAAATCGGAGGTAGAATAGAGGGAGAGTCACTGTTTTTCAGCTGTAATGCAATAAAATGGGTTGCTGTTTTTCCGGATGTTTTTATTATAGAACAAATTCATGGGCAGTGACCATACAATCTATAGTTCTTTATTGGTGCCGTAGTACAACCCCGTAACAGACTAGAAATTATATCGGTTTCTAATTTTTTTGGTCAATGATTCCATTGCGGCTGCGATCGTACAAGAAACGTATTGCGAACTCAAACCATTTCATTTATTTTTCTTTCCTGTATAAGAATGTGTCGCATGACTCACTGCCAATTGCGGCCTAATGCAGTCATGTGCTAATTTTTTCAATGGCGGGAGAAATTCAAAATTGTAAATCTTAACGCGGACCTCACCAATTTTTGTAGGAGAAAATTTAGAAACAACGTAATGAGGAGTATTCTGTAAATTTTCATGGAATTATTTTTTGTGAAACTATACTCAGAAATGCTTGGGCTGCAAGACTTGGGACTATTTTTTTGGGTGGCGTTAAAAAGTAGCGTGTTTGGGTGGCGTTTGAGAACCCCTGCTCTAATTTAGAGGTTCTCAAATGGGGAGGTGTTTTAAGGTTCCAAGAATGTAGAAGCTGATGCCTCATGCTTGGAAATCAACCTATGTTGTCTCGATGATCTTTTTTTTTCTAACGGTCAACTTGGGTTGAGAGATTTTTGTTCCTATTTTTTGACCTAAAACTTTTTTGAAAAGTTTTTGTTTAGAAGAGCTATGCAGAGTATCGTTTGTTTTGAGACGTGGAAATAGTGCGTCAATGGTTCATAGAAATTGGAAATTCCGGCTTCAAATCAGACAAGATCTAGAAAACCTAACCATTGCGTTTCTCTGAATTGCAATGCAATAAAAAATGCTATTGTGACGACGTCACTTGCTTTGACGACGCTCTGTGCAGAACTATTAGTTTGCCATTTTACGTCATAATTAGGGCCACTTTTTATTGAAGACAGAAGTCAGAAAAAAATTGCCGTAACAATTTGTAAAAATTGATCTAACCTTCAATTGACTTCGATTATCAACTTTTTGTTGAAAGTATTAACGGACATCAACAAAGCCAACGATAAACACAGCCAATATCTTTCGTCAGTTTTTCAAAATTTCTTCTCAATTGCACGAATGAAATCTGTTGCGCAAAATGAAACATGCAGCGATAAACATAGAATGAACAGTGCAAACCCGCACTTGCAGATATTACCAATGTACAATATTCTATGACGAGGAATAAAAGTGATTGACTGTATCTGATGACATTGCTCCATTTTACGGTGTCAATTTTGTTTGATTCAACAAAACAATGACAACATCTAGCGAAAGGTTGATTTTACTGGCCTAAAAACACAAAATTGACTTTTTATTGACCCACAAAAGAATCTTATATTGAACCATAAGATTTAGAATATGAAACCTACTCCATGTTCCACAGTTTATCTTGCTGACCATGCTAACTATAAACAAATGGACTGTATTGAGAAAGTTTGCCCAAGTCATAATGATAGTAGGCTTATAAGTCGTGTGTTGCATTGTGCTTTCCTTTGGAATAGAAAGATGAGCTGTCGGTTAAATTTTTTAAATGTTCGAAAATTTTTCATGATGTCAGCGAATCATCTCGAGCTTTACCGAGATAATGGAGAAGCGTTTAAATGTGCGTTTCTATAAATCCTGAGATCAACTCTGCCGTCTCGTCGGACGTTGATAGCACGGCACTAGTGTTAGAGGCAGGGAGCTGTCACGGAGGCCTGTAGGTGGTTGCCCCCAAATTTTTATTTTGCTTACCCCCAAACAAATTTTATCTTTTACTGCGTTTGATACTACTTTTTATTTGGCGGCGAAAAAAATGCAATTTTGCCATAGCTTTCATTTGGATTGTGTTATTTTTAAATTTTTTTAGGTTGGGCAGATATACAATTTACCGGAACACAAAAACTATGTTAGCAGAGAAAACATAGACCTGAAGGTTCGAGCATCCGAGAAAACCAGATTTTTGAGCTTAAAATGATTGTGAGATCACCAATGAACTTAGGTTTTGCAGCAGTCATGCACCAAAAGCGCGTTTGTTAGCAGCGCCGAACGATCTCAGTTTTGGAAAAGATATCACGCAGCACAGTAATTTGGGATAACCGCAGAACATCGTATCACAGCTAAAGCTGGAGTCCTCAAGGTGATAAAAAACTCAAAAGTGAAAATCTATAAACTATATAGTCTTTACGCATGTGCACAAAGATTTAATTTTGCTGCAAAACGCAATGTAGTTACTAGTTATTGGCAGGAAGGAAACAAAGTGGTAGAACTTTATAGTCCACGAGCACAATATTATCGGTATTGCAACCTTGCAACTTAAACTGACAATCTGATCCAAGTTGCAGGATTCTCGATTCTAGTTTTAGTAAGTCGCGCATCATATAAACCCTTAACTTAGCAGTGACCGTGGTAACCGCCCCGCAAAAGGCCTGCATAATGTGCATGTAAAAACAAATTGCACTAGTTTCTCTTGCACCACTGCTATAGTATTAGTAATAATATGATTAGGTTTCATTTAACTTTTTAGATCTTAAAACTGTGCTATATAAAACTAAAAGACGACGTTGGTCGTAGACAGTACAGTGGCTTGCCAAACTTTAAAACGGTGTTATTTTGCTCTATAAGTTTTTTTGATTTTCCAAGCAAGCTAAAGTCATGATAAGCCAAAACTTGTGTGTGTACCATTTCATAGTTTGTTCGCTTGTGTCGGTGTAGGCATGTTTGATGCAAAGTGTAACACATGTTAGAAGAAAAGACTTGTGTCTATCGCACTGTGAAAACCTTCAAACCTATCATTTAAGTACACAAAAAAAACGATCAAAAACTATTATCGATGCAACAAATCATACAATCATCAGAGTAAACGAAAATGTATTTGCCCCCAAGATTTGCTCTTGCTCCACTTCAAATATATTTGACTGGCTACGTGCCTAGCGGGAGGAACCATCGTTGCCATTATTTCCCAATAATAATAACAAATTTTGAAAATTTTAGTTAAACTAAATGACTGAGTGTTTTGCTTAGTTTGAAAACTATAACCGTTTTACAATCTAAAGCATGGATCCTCAAATGGAGTCAGAGACGTAGCAGCCGCCCCCCAAACCCCCCAATTGGGGGGGGGGGGGCCAGGCCAACTTTGGGGGCCCAAGTTAGTCTGAAATTGCTTTTTGGCTACGTGACTATTTTCAGTTCAGCAGACTTGTTTACAACCGATTTAAACTGTAGGAAGAAATTGGCTTGTGACATCATAAGTGAATGCAACGTCATTTTATCTCGCAGAATCTGGAATATTTCGATTGATTTTCTGGTAGAATCTTGAATATTCGATTGACGTAACAATGCCGTTGTTACGCAACAATCATAGAATGGTCTGGAATTCTGTTTGGCTATAAATACCGGGACAATATATATACACTGCAGAGTGCAGATAAAGTATTTTATTGACATTGTATAGAATGAAACGTTCAAAAAGTGGTGCTCAAAAGAGAAAAGAAGCAGCCACTGCTCGAGATGCTGTAGCGAAATTGCCCAAGATGACAGATTTTTTCAAGATTACTGAGCAGAGTAGACCTGGCACTAGTACCGAGAGGGATGAAGAAAACTATAGTGTACAAGAAAAAGAAGACTATGACGATCAGCATCAAAGTGATTGTGAATGTGTAAGTTGTGATTTATCTGCCAATACGCAACCTTCAATATCAAAAATAACTGAATCTCAATTTACCCCTATCCCTGATGACCCATGTAAATGGCCTGAAAGTATTTCTGATGCTCAACGATGTGATATAGTAAAGCGTGGACCACATCAACTAATAATGAATTTTCCATATAACAACACAACTCCAAGGCGACGTTTTTCCTCCAACCATTATAAACGTGTGTTACCTAATGGTGAAAGTGTTTCACGGTCGTGGCTAGTTTATTGTGGGGAATCAGATCAAGTTTTTTGCTTTTGTTGTAAGCTATTTGGAAAAACACTAAGCCCCTTTTGTAGTGGTATAAATACATGGGAGGGTTTTTCGAAAAAACTGAAAGACCATGAAAACGGCATTTCCCACCAAGAATGCTGCAGTCAATGGATGTTGCTAGCTGAAGGGATAAGAAATTCATCCACTATCGACAAACGCGAGATGAATATTTTTTTCAATGAAAGACGTTTTTTGAGAAATGTTTTAGAGAGACTTATCGACATTGCCTTGTTTCTATCGGAAAGGAATCTTGCTTTTAGAGGATCTAAAGAAGTCTTAGGATCTCCTCACAATGGAAATTTTCTGGGTATATTTGAGCTTTTGGCAAGAAAAGATCCGATCCTAAAAGAGCTTCAAGACAGAATCAAGAATAAAAACACTAAAGATCACTATTTGAGTCCTACCATACAAAATGAACTAATTGAATTGCTAGCGACAGAAGTTGAAAAAGAAAATTTATAGCAATTGAAATTGGCAAAATATTTTTCTATAATTTTGGACTGCACTCCAGATATGTCACATCATGAACAAATGTCTGTCATTCTCCGTTATGTACTATGTAATGAAGAAGCTGCTGTTGTTAAAGAAACATTTTTTGGCTACTTGAGAATAAGTGACAGTACTGGGAAAGGCTTGTTGGACGCTTTCTTAGAAAAAGCGACCGAACTGCAACTCGAATTGTCTGATTGTCGAGGTCAGTCATATGATAATGGTGCTAACATGAAAGGAAAACATTCTGGGGTCCAAGCAAGAATGCTAGACATCAATCCCAAAGCTGTTTACGTGCCCTGTGCAAACCATACCCTTAACTTAGTTGTTGTTGACAGTGCTAATTCATCGACGGAAGCATTGACATTTTTTGGAGTACTTACAAGGTTGTATGTGCTGTTTTCTTCCTCTGCTCAGCGTTGGGAAATTTTGAAGAAACATGTGGAGCTGTCCATAAAGTCACAATCTGATACTCGTTGGGAAAGCAGAATTAAATGCATCAAACCTCTTCGATACAATTTAAAAGAGGTGTTGCTGGCACTAAAAGACTTGGAAGCCATTTCCATAGAAAGAAAAGATGGAAGAGCTGCCTCAGAAACAAAATCGTTGATAGCTCATTTATCAAAATGGAGTTTTCTTTTGTCGGTGTTTATTTGGTATGATATCCTATTCCAAGTCAATAAAGCAAGAAAGATTCTTCAATCGTATGGAGTCTCCCTTCATACAATGGAAACGGAAATCCAGGCAACTGAAAAGTTTTTGCAAAACTATCGCACAACGGGTTATGACAGTGCCGCAACATCTGCTGTTGAAATAGCACAGGAATTGGATATTGATCCTTCTTTTCCTCCGTCAAGAAGTGGAAAGAAAAGAAGATTGTTTGATTACCAAGGTGAAGAGGAACAACGAGCTACTCCTGAACTGAAATTTAAAAGCAACTTTTTCTATCCATTAGTAGACCAGGCTATTATGTCAATAAAGGAGCGCTTTAATTTGTTACGTGAGGTTTCTTCCGCCTTTTCGTTTTTGTACACACGAGACAAACTTTTGCTTGTGCAACAAGAAAATGCTCTTCTTACTTGCTGTAAAGAGTTCCAAAAAAAGTTCGGTGACATTGATTCTGATGAAATGAGCGCTGAGCTACAGCGGTTTGTTTTAATTTTACAAAAAAAACGCAATCTCAATACGGCTCAAGACTTTCTGAACTATCTTCTAAAGACTCATTTATTTGAATTGTATCCGAATGTGTACATCGCACTTCGAATCTTACTAACTTGCCCCGTGACTGTTGCCAGCGCTGAAAGAAGCTTCAGCAAATTGAAACTGATCAAAACTTTTAATAGAACGTCTATGACAGACAGTAGACTATCTTCATTAGCCATGTTGTCAATCGAAAATGACTGCGCCCGATCTCTTGATTATGACAATGTCATAACAGCATTTGCGAACAAAAAGGTTCGCTCCAGACTATTTAAATGATACTGTGTTTTTATAACTTTTTCATGTTTTTCAGTGTCATTGCTTTCGTTTCGCAGTGTCTGCATAAATGTCCTACTGAACTCTGGCATCGGTGCCGAATTTTTTATGACTTGCACCTTCGGTATCGGCATGCTTTATTCTGACATTAGCCTGTTTACTTATGTACAAATTGTGGTGTATTTTCTTAATGCAGCTTTTCAATTTTACACCTCTAAAGTGATATGACCTGTGCGCAGGGGCTCTTGCGCTTACTTTGGGGGGGGCCCGAAGTTGGAGTGCTACGGGACTGAATGGAGTCTATAGATCCCCTGAGGTACTTGGTGACCAATCGAGAGGGTTCATAGGACTTTCCTATAAGGTAATGCCTTTGCTGCCGATAGATCTACCACCAACTGAGTTCGTTATAGAAGATGTGGGCAGCGCGCGTTTGAAGAACCGATATGCCTGAACAAAGTTAAACAAGTAGCAATTGTTGTTATCCAGTCTATGCGATCACTGATCATGAAGCAGTGATTTCATGTTTTGCAAGTTTAGGGTAGTCATGGAATAGAACAACAATGCATGTATGACGAATTTAAGCACTACTAATTCGGAAGATATTCTTGTACTCCAGGCATTGTAGAAACTGTAAGGAATATTGGTGTTGTTCCGGTGTAAAATATTATATGCAAAAAGCAATATAAGATCAAAGCGAATATGGACAAAAGAACAGTTAAATGAACGCTATTATTGTAAAAATGGGATGCACCCAGCGTCGTGAAGTAAATAATCAAGAACAAGCGCATCACATAGTATGATTATTTTCACTCAATGGACAGAGCTCAACGTCACTTCCTACAGTAGCACGAGAGAGATTCAACTTTCGTCACTACGCAAAAAGATCTATGAGCACAAAAACTCCCCAGTGCATGTAGATTGAAGCTATCAATATTTTTGAAACGGCAAAGAAAAGCGTACTACTTTATTTGAATGTTCAAAGTGAGCAAACAGCCTTTCAATCCACTGCTCGAGTTTTCAGAACAACATATCACGTCTTCTTCGTGTGGAGGGGCATCCAATTACCAATGGCATCAGATGCTGGCTGTGGTGGTATTAAGCCAGCATCGAGTATCGTCATCTAAAATGGAAGAGTACCTACTCATTCCGATGTTCAGCCTGGGCCTGCTAATCGGCAAACTTCAGAACGGGGAGATGCATGTGGGCCAAATCTACCCTATTCAGGCACATTGTTAACACGTTTCGAAGGCCCACCATTATACAGCTGAGCATCGAAGATCTCACAGCATATTATATGACAAAAAAAAAACAAACCTTTTACAGACTTTGAATGTTTAGTTGACCTACAGCAAGCTATTTCCTTATATGTGGGAAGTGTCTTACACAGTAAAATTGTTGCCGTTGATATAATTGATCATGCACCTTCAGTAATGAAGAAAAAGCATTCAATTAAAATCATCAACTCCTGGCGGAAGATAAAGGTTCTATGCCGATGAATAAACCCGCGTTGATCACAAATTAGCACTTTAGTCTTTTAAAAGCTAGCGCTGATAGCGAAGCGGCACTTGTTGGTTTTCCGCTTGATTTGGTTGGACTGAAAATTGTGTGCGCTTAGGGTATTGCTGTGTGTACTTCCCGTATTAAAGACAAAATCATGGATGGCCTGCTAAAAAATGGTTTCACTGCCGAGTTGCTTCAAAAAATGTTTATTGGATTTTGCGGTGAGGGATCTAGCGGGATGCTGGGAACAAAATCAAGGGTTGGCGAGCAGCTGGAAGACCATGGCTCTGATATGATTATGCGGCGCAGCTTCAACCACAAACTTAAGCTAGCTGTAGGCAATGCGCTAGATGTTACCAACCTCACCGATGACTTGAAACCGTTCCTTGAAAGTTTATATTCTTTATGTAGCTAGTCACCGAAGAGTACACAGGAAATTTAGGAATGTACCCATGACTCGCATATCACCCTAAAATGAACGGCAAAAGTGTTCACTGTTCCTGGGTGGCTTTATCTTTCAGAGCGGTATCAGCTGTCTGGCATTCTTTTCCCCCATTAGCGCAACATCTTCACAAGGCTTCCACAGATGAAACGAGACAAGGTACATCAAAAGCTATATATTTCTTGGATTACCGTCCAAATTATGCACGCCATAACATCAGCCATTAACGCTAAATTTTTGTTCCAAAGGCACATAACTTACCAACAATATATCCAAAACCAATAGAAAGCGGTAGTTATAAATAGGCATAGTAGGCATAGTAGGCATAGTACAGGCATAGTAGGCATAGTACAGGCATAGTAGGCATAGTACAGGCATAGTAGGCATAGTACAGGCATAGTACAGGCATAGTAGGCATAGTACAGGCATAGTAGGCATAGTACAGGCATAGTAGGCATAGTACAGGCATAGTACAGGCATAGTAGGCATAGTACAGGCATAGTAGGCATAGTACAGGCATAGTAGGCATAGTACGATGTGGCGATGATTTTTAGTTGTTGGAGTCCGCCTACTACTAAACCTAAAGGACAAAATTTGAACTTTACATGCTTAAGTAGTTCACCAAGCAATGAAATGAAAACGGCTGCTTGTGGGACCTAGGAAACAGATGTTTAGGGATCTTTGCAACACTGTGTTGCAAAATAAAATTTAACAATCGCACGTGGACATGGTGTTTTCCAAAAAAAAAGATGATCTCCCTCGCTTCGGGCGGAAAATGCGTCTATGAAGACTGTCGAGCACTCATGTCACATCGCTCTCATCTCCAAACTTCCACATTTGCATTTGAATGAGGTAGTATCAATCCTTGCTTAGGACAATTCATGAGATCTAAAAATGGATTCTCTCCAGAAGCATTTTTTAAATCCTCCACTTCAGCCCAAAATTTCTCTGTTCTGTGTTTTCAGCCCAACATTATGTTTGAAAAATATTAGATAAACTCACTAATACAACATTAGCCTAACAATATTGCATAGCCTAGAACAAAAAAGTAAAGAAAAACAAGTTAATCTCCCTCCTTCACTATTCTTTATGACATTACTCGACTTAAAGATTTCCCTCTAGATAATATCTAGTACGTTAAAAAAATATCTAGACTTTCTAGCCATCATCTAGTTTCCCAATTATACCTCTAGGCCTTACAAAAACATCTAGAGTGGCAGCCCTAATCGCATCCCTCTTGATAGGAGATCGGCTTGAAAATGCTAATTAGCAAGTAGCAACTTCTATATTTTATAAAAGTAAAAATTAATTTTTTTTTGAAAGGAAAGAAGGCTTTGTCACATTTGTGCGACTGCTTTTCGATCGCACACCTCTCCTACTATGCCTACTATGCCTGTACTATGCCTACTATGCCTGTACTATGCCTACTATGCCTGTACTATGCCTGTACTATGCCTACTATGCCTGTACTATGCCTACTATGCCTGTACTATGCCTACTATGCCTGTACTATGCCTACTATGCCTGTACTATGCCTACTATGCCTGTACTATGCCTGTACTATGCCTACTATGCCTGTACTATGCCTACTATGCCTACTATGCCTATTTATAACTACCCATAGAAAGACATCTTGTTTCCGCAAGACAGCATTCTACTTTGGCTCAGCGTGCAGAAGGAGCAATGTCGTTCCAGGAAGTGAAATTGAGAGAAGATAGAAACTATTAATTAGTCTCAGTTCATTTGAGCTGTAGCTGACAACAGCATGAAGCAACAACTTTTTACTCTAGCATCAAACAGAGCACAGGATAGCCTTGCTTCAATTCGACGAGAGGCGCATTGTTGGAATTGAAAAATGATGGGCCTGTTCAGCATTTGTACAAGCAATCCACATTAGAAAACCCGGTATGTTACCCGGTTATCCAGATGTATCAACGTATGTAGTCACATTTCTTTTGCCATTTGAATCAACTTATTTGTGCGAGAGTGGATTTTTGCCTCTGTTGAACGTCAATTCCAAACAAAGGAATCGTCTCGAAGCAGTAGAAAGCAATCTTTGTTGTGCTTTATCAGAGACCACTCCTAATAGTGAAAAGTTTGTCAGCGATAAGCATATCTAAAAGTCTAAAGGCAGCCTCACAGTAAACAACTACGAAGCTATGGTAAATTTGTTTTAATTGCTCTGTCAATTTTTATGCCTTTCAAATTGGTTTGGTCCGGTGGGGCTCATGCAGTTTCCTAAATGAACCTGGTGATTCCCAAACTCAAACGAGTTGAGAAGCACTGGTGTAATCAGCGTAAAGTTTTTCGTTCGTAGCTTACCATCCTCCAGGTTTCAATCAAATTATTTGGCAATGGGCTTCGTCGTTGCAGTTTTTCGGAGGAGGAAGACGCTTGATTGATTTCAAGATTAAGGTTAATTGCAGCCTTCAAACTAACAAAAGCGATTATTTACCCTGCTGATATGCCGTTATGCTACCAATATATTTTTTAAGTTTTGACGTTTCCATATTTTCATTTTTGTTTCATAAATCATTCAGCTTAACTCAGTTTTAATCACAAGGAAAATTAAAACGTTTAAAGATACGACAGCCACCATATAGGTCCTGTCTGTAGAATTTCTGTTAAAGTTATGAGCTGCTCGAAACAAGACGATGCAACTATGCTGATCTTAACGCAATCACTGACGACAGACACAATTTTGAAGTTGCTTCTGAGCTATAGTGGCGAAAATTTCAGTATTTTGTAAAATTTTTATTTTATATTTCAATGAAGTAAAAAGGTATGCACTGACGCAGAGCACATAATGCTACGAGGTATAATGCTCTTGCTTAATACAAAGATTTTGTTATTTTATTATACCGACTATTAAATAAATTACTTTATTACCTCTTCAAAATGTCTAATTTACCGTAAAACAATGCCCCCCCCCTCGATTTTTGGTTGGACCCTCGATCTCAACAAGCTGGCGACGCCCTTGACAGACAGACACAAACACACTCACACTGAACTCTGCTCGCCCGCTCCAACTATTCAGTCGCCGCAATCTCGGCAAGGGCGGTGTCGCAACACATGCAGGGAGCTTGATTGATGGCTGGTTTGCTAATGGCGACGATCACAGTAATCCCTGCTCCGCCTGAAAAATAACCGGAATTTAAGCTTTCCGCCAAATACAACCAATGAAATACAACAAGTGGCAGCCCACTACTTTTAGTTTCCTACGATTTCGAATCATTGATACAACGGATGATCAACTGAAAACCGTTCACTGCGTATTGCAAACTACGTCGTTGGTATGGTGCCGAAAATTAAAATTACCATAATACGACAAGCAACATGAAATACCGGTCTGCTCAAGTCTTGGTTTTGAATAAAAGTAGATCTTTGCAAACTTTCATTGAATTTAAAGGAAGTTGACCAGCCTGCTAACGTTGGAGAATATTTCGGCAGCGGTTGTCAGCAACGCAAATCGTTGGTTCCGGTTGTTTGTGCTCACCACAGTTTCTTATTTTCGGGATCTGCAAATATCCCCCAGAATTGTGGTATTGGTCCTTCGCAAACAATATTTACGTCCTCCTTAAACTTTTGGTTTTCATATGCAAAATCTAACCACTTCCTCTTACAAAGATCGGAAGCTTTCAAGGAAATTACGGTAGGCCGCAGTAAAAAAGGAACTTAGAAAATGTTTGTTCTCAGTACTGATCAAAATAATTGCGTTGTGACTCAATATAAGAAGTAGAAAGTCCACGCCGGAAGCATTCATAGGGCGGCTTCGTGCACTTTGTTCTTTTTCTGAACTTACACAACAAACTTCATAAACAGCGTCAAGAATTATAGGGAGCATAGCTTGCAGATGAGATAAATTGATTGATATCAAAAAAGAAGTAACTGGTAAATAAAGGTTTGTGTCTTGGTTTAGTTAAATTGCCCACACATCTCCATAAAATTTTCATAAGTTGGCGAGAATATGTGACATAACTGACCAGGAAATCGAATAATGGACTGTTTGTACTACGGATACCCGTTATTGGTTGCTAGAATGCAAAACCTCACCACATCAACGCCAAACGTTTTCACTTTACTAGTTTTGCGTCTATTTGTAAACTTTATGACGTGCAGACAAGAACGAGGTTACTATCGGTCAGTGACGTCATATCGGCTGATACCGCGGGCAAAGTACACTGACCGAAGATTACTCGCAAAGTGTTTGATTGATAACCGACGAAATATTTTTATGCAGGTTAAGTGTGTGGACTTTGAGTTATAAACGGTGTTTTGAATAATTTTGCCAGTCATGAGGGTAAGTGTGTTTATTTTTGTCAGGGCGAATATCAAGGCTCTTTTGCTAACCCTATATTTGACTTCTAATTTCAAAAAAGCTACATCGCAAATAATAAGCGGTCGATTAAGGCAGGCATTATTCATACTAACGGAATGGCTAAGTCCATAGCATTTGAGGTTAGCTCTACATCTTGTGCATACGATTAACGACTAAAGCTTAGATTTGGCATATAATGCTGTACGGTTAAAAAAGTTATTAAAGATTTGCTGAGTAATGAAAATAGTAAGGGGTTTAAATTTGATACCAGTTGCCCAGGTTGTGAAAACTTGAATTATAGTGCGAGTAAGGTTATGGCCTTAGATTGGTGGGGAAGTTAGGAAAATGTTGTGGCTATTTAAGTCGTAATTTGAAACTTGAAATTTTAAAGTTTGATTGTGAAGTAACAAAAGGGTTCTTGAAGACAAGTTGTTGATAGAAAATGACGTTTAGTAGTGAACAGTTGAAAGGCTAGAGTCTAGCCGCTAGACTGCTTGTTCAGTGACAAGCTGCAGTTGACCGTTAACCAGTACCTATTTAGGATGGCGGAGTTAAGCGGTTTGCCTGTCTGGGTCAGAACTGCTAAAAGAAAAATACAAAAAAGTGACGAATGGCTGAATTTTTCAAAGGCTCTTTTCGACCAAGTTAATAGTTATATGAACGAGTCCGGTGTCAGCTCTTTCGGTTCATTGTCAAGTAATGAAAAACAAGTCCTTGTGTCTGAAGCTGCGACTTCGTTGAAACATGAAGATGTGTTTCGAAATTTATCAGTGGCCATTTCTGAAAGCTTGGACGTTCAGTTTAGTGAAGAAGTTAATAAAGGGTCGCATCGAGAACGAGGTGAGAGTCAGACTGATTTAATCAGTGAAGAGTTTTACAGAGCAATCGAAGCTCTGTTGACCCGGCTGTCTGATGCCCGTGCATCTTTCGCTGTGTGCTTGAACGCAATACTGCCGCCGAAACTTCGTTATTTAATGTGGGCAAAGCAGTTGCAAAGTCCTGCCATTTCGCGTGAGTATATGCAAGTGGCACAGAAATCACCAAAAAAACTTGTATCCAAATTTGACCTAGAAATTGCTCATAAGTGTCAAGCGTTGCTCGATTGCGATGTCACACTTCGTCCATTACGCGACATCGCAGCAGGGGTATCTGTATTACGTCATACATTGTCTTACCACCATGTAAGATCAAAATCTGGTGTAGCGCTGTCCGACACCGAGTACTTGGTAGCAGTTCCTTTTGTTTATTGCACTCTTGTCAATTTTATAGACACGGAGTCAAGCATAAAGCAGAATTCCATTACTCCTGAAGCACTCGCGCGCTTGACAGAGCAGTTTCAATTGTTTTGGAACAGTCGAGCGCCCTACTCGAGACTTCCTAATGACGGCGTTGGTTTGAAGAGCTTTGCTGAAATTGTGACGATAGCGTTGAAAAGAATCGACGCCGATTTGCTGCAAGCGATCGCTGACGTGTTCACTAGTTCTAAGTTGAGCCCAACGTCAAGCGCGGGGCACGCAGTCGCAACTTTGCTTGGTCCGTGCCTCCGGTGCTTTTTTGTCAGTTATCTACCGCTAGAAAGCGTCATGTTCATTTTCGACCAGATTGTGATCGGTTTTGGCGTCACAGGTTACGACCCTTTGCCTCTTCTTAGCGCAGCGATCATCTTCCTCGCTGGAATTGGTCTTAAACAGTCGAAATCCTGGCGCGAGGCGGAAACGCGATTCAGAGAAGCAATGGCGAAGATGAGTGTGAAGTCGATCCAGCGTGTAATCAGTGAAAAAATGATGCTTGACGAGTGGAGGACCGCGATTGAGAAGGTTCATTGCGCCCCCATCTCTCTAACAAGCTTCAATAAGCTGCCCCCGTGGAGGCAGTGGTACAGCGACAAACTGCAGGCTCGTTTAACATCCGACATGAATAAAGAAGTGGCGGTCGATCGGAAAGAATCAGGAATGAGCAATGCCCTTCCCCGTGGAACGAAGGGGACCAAGGGAGGTGAAGACGTGGTGGAGGATAATGAATTGAAAGCGGAACTGGATCATCTCGTGGATGAAGTTCATTCCTTGAAGGAAGATTTGGAAAAAGCGCGTGGAGAAATTGCGGAATTGCGAAAACAGAAAGTGGAAGTAGAGATGCGAGCCGACGCGGAGGTTGACCGGCTGCAGACTAAACTGTCTTATCTGCAGCGGCCCGACCGACTCACTCCTCCCCTTCTTGTCACTAGAGCTTCATTGCTAGGCCTCACGGAACCAGAGTATGAGGACAGCGAGTCATCAAGCTTGGCTGATGCGGTACCCCCACCTTCCCCCGCAACACAGTTCTCTGAGCCCCTCAAAGTATCCCCATCAGCCTTATCTATCAGAGAAGTTGAAGACAAGCAACCCTCTGTGAACACCCCAATCTTGGAAGACGTGCAGCCCCCGACATCATCGGTGGATGTGGGAGTTGTTTTCAGTGACGTCATCTTGCGTATGATGGAGGGCGTGCAAACATTGGCACACGGCTCTGACGATGAGCGGATGAAGTTGGATAAAGAAACGAGATTGGATCTGGCAACTATTCGCAAAGCTCACGAGGAAGCTAGGAATGTGATTATCGGAAGCTCGCCTGATGGGGAGCTTGAGAAGCTTCCGGAGAATCAACGCCGTGGTATTGAATCGCGATTGCACCGCGCTACTCGATCGCGGTTAATTGCGATGAAGTTCGGACAGAAATAATGCGAGAGTGTAATTTCATTGACGTAATGCGCTTGGGATGTTTAGAGTGTGCTGGATAATGAAGCGTTATCCACTGGCCAGCTAGATTGTGCTTCACACTTTTCTCGTTGTTGCAGGCTTAGACGTACTGGCTCAGTGTGTGTGTGTCTACCACTGCACATTCGCTTTTGTTCCAGACAGTTTACTGGGGCGATACAGCATTTAAATTCCGGATGCTCTTTTTTATACCCAATGGAGTTTCGAATTTGGGGGTTTAAGAAACGATTCCGTAGTGAGAAACAATCATCGCAACACTATGGCGGCTTCTCATGTTGCTAAGATGTAGTCCCGAAAAACCTTGACCGTTTTATGTATTTGGGTACTGGGGGTGGAACAGCTCAACGTGATTACTAATGAGTGTTGCTTTGTTGTCAAATTATCTTTATTTCATTTGTTCATGATATTGTGATGTCACATGATCGCGTTGTGTGTTTGCTTACAAAAAGGATAAGGTGCTGACGTCATCATCTTAACCTTTTGAACCCGACATTCCCACATTTAAAAGCTCTCCGACCCGAGATTTCCAGCCAAAAATTTTCAAAAAAATCATTTTCTTTTTTTTTTCGTTTTGGGATTATGAATCGCGTGCAGCTCTCAAACCAACTTCAAAATCAGTGTAATAACATTGAAATAGCCTTTGCAGGTGCAGATATGATCCTTATTGTACATTTTCACGTTTGGCTGGAAATCCGGCCTTTAGGGTTCAAAGGGTTAATATGCTGTTTTAATTGGTTGTGTTTATGACCACGTGATTGCTTCTTTGATATTACGTTTCTTGCCTTGATCTATTGTTATTTAACAATAGTTGCATCATAGTGACCGCGTTTCCTGTTTTGTTTTCAGATTAAAATGATTCAAAATATTTAAAAATTTTGATGATGACCGGAACAATGCTCTCCCCCTCGATGTCTGGAAGTTATGACCTAAACGGTGCGTGCATGGATTACAACGCTACCTTATCATCCCACGATGCGGGCTACTCCAATCACGTCACCACAAGGTGTTCTCATTGTGATTATGTCGCCCATTCCGCGCAAGAAATGACGCAACATCGGTGGGATGTTCATCCGCTGCTGACACGTCACAAACAGCACTTGATGACGTCACCTAAGGAAAGTCGAAAGCGGCCAAACTCTGAGTCATCCGAAGAGAAATTCTCTCCCGACGTGGAGTGGATGGTGCCCAGGAAAAAGCTCTCTCCAGCTCATAATTTTTTGACGTCATGTGATGGTGATTTTCCTGTGCTTGATCACGTTAGAAGAACACGCTCCGCTGACGAAGTGCTCAAGAAGAAGAGCAAGGAGGTGCGGTCATGTTGTGATTACACTCATTGCTTCATCGTAATTAGTTGGTCGAACCTGTTCAATGTGAAGATTTGGGGTCATATTTCTCGAATTGCGCAAAAACTTGCATTTAACAAAATTACACCCTTCTAGCATCTATAGTTCTTTCTTTTAACTTCCGTCCAAAAGAAGCTTGTGGCTAATTTTTGCTCCTGGATGAGGACGTTAATTGGCAAGCGCCTTTACATATTATAATAACTTTTAATTGTTTTTCAGACTGTGGTCAAGAAATGTCGCAGCTTAAGTAAGTGTTGCGTCGCTGTGGTGAGGGCGGGGCTTTATTCTAAATCGTTGTATTTCTCAGGTAATATGACGTCATCCTTTGTTACGCGCCATTCGAATGAAATTGTAGAATTGTTGACATCAAAGCGAGGAAACAAAGAATCAGAAAGGTGAGTGTTGCTTCATTGTTGCACTTGCGCCCTGGTATCGCGAACCATCTGCTGCAGCAGACCGCACCAACACTGTCAGTTTCAATTCTTTTCTTTGTTGCAGTTCATCTTTTTGTCACATTGAACCTATGGCATCACAATCCGATGGTGATGCGGTAGATGACTTGCATACACTGGCGAAAGCTGCGCTGGAAGCTGCCCCGATGCCTCATCAGGCCCCCCTCACAACTGTCGGCAGTGGCGGGCAGGGCACGTCAGCTGCCGGACTCCATCAGTCCGATGGGACAATCAATGGATGGGGGCAACCACTGAGACACCTTCCGACTTACCAACTCCCCGCTGAGACGTTATTTTACCCGGCCAATGGATTTCTCCCGGCCGCATCATTTCCTAGCAACAAATTCTTTTTAAATTCAAAAGGAATTTCCCTTCCCATGCATGCCACATTTGCCCATGGCCAGAATTTTCCAATCTATTTTTCCCCAACATCTTTTCCACAAGTTGCTGCTCGTGAGCAGGTTGCTAGGCAACCCAGCAAGCTGTCTACACTTTCTGACGTGGCGAGTCGAATTTTGGTCGATGATGCGACGGTGGAAATCCCAACTGGTGCAGAAAAAAATGATAAGAAAACTGTCACCGACCAACACAGCCTAATAAAAATCCGAAAAGATGCGGCCGTGGATGGCAGGACTCCTTCGCTGCTTGGAGTCAACGAAATTGCCCGCGCCACCGAAGACCATGGCAACCGTGCAGAGAGCGGTCAGGTGATGGGCGACGACCGCGTAAGGTCGTTAGAGGAGGCCCTGAGTAAGATCGACTGCTGCGACCCTCACGAGCATAGCAACGTGCTGCCCTATAAATGTCCCGATGGAAAGTGGAGGATGGTAAAGAGCAAGTGTGTTGGAGGGGTGTGGTTGGTCCATGTTCCCGGGGCCGTCCAACCTTCTGTTTACCTCCCTCTAAATAGGGCGACACCAAACAGGAAAGAATCGTTCGACAATTGGCTTAAAGATAAATTAAAAAAGCCTTCCATCAAACAAGACTTGAATCGCAAGGTTGAACAGCAACGACGATTAGCGGACATCCCTAACTTCACCGCTGTAACCGCTAGCAGGCGCACCATGCTCACGACCCAGCCAAACAGCGGAAGCGCAATAAAAAATCTTTTACTGCAAAGGACTTCGGCCATTTAGCATTAAATAGTGAGTGGTGGTTTTTATCTTCAGTATTTCGGTGGTAACCGTTGTGTTTTCTTCACTTGTGTTATTTTTTGTACGGTCACTTTTTCACGTGTTACAAGCAATTGTTTCGTCATATTCCGCACAAATGACGCTAATATATTATTTTTACTCTAAAAGTGTGTGGAAGACATGATGGCCTTTTACAAAATGAAGAAAGGGGCGCGCTCAGAAAACGAATCATTACATCTTTGAAAAGAGTTTTGTTTACGTTATTAAACATATTATAGTTGACATAGCAAAACTAACATAAACAAAAAACGCCTAAGCTTTTCGTCCTCTCTCGGGGACTTCATCAGGGCAAAATAAATCTCTAAATTCAAAGACAAAATTAATGTTTCTGCACTGGACACCAACAACGACAGTAGTAACGTTTTAGCACTGCACCTCTCAATGAAACACGTGCAGAAGCGACTTTGCTTCTTGTGAATGACCAAGTTTTGTGTTTAAAGATGGCTTAAGGCGTTTAATTAGCAGCGCTTCCATTAGCTCGGTTTCAATGTAAAAACGGCACTTCTTTTAATAATGTAAAGTTTTGCTCTGCTGGCTTTGCACTGATGTTGTTGTTGTTGTTGATTACCTGACCCCTTCCGAGGGATGGGGGCATGGCGGAAGACCATGGAGCCCCAGAAGCCGGGCAATCCCCAGGGTCTGGACCAGAGGTCGTAAAGAGACAGAGAGTCGCCAGAGTGAGCGGCGCAAAGAGTCCGTAGCTGGACAGTGCAGAATGAGATGAGAGATGTCCTGGGACGAGTGTCCACAGGCACTGCAGGAAGAATTCTCGATTCTGCCAATCCTAGAGAGACAAGAACCTAAAAGAAGGCTGTGTCCATTGCAGCGAAGACGAGAGAAGACACAGCGAGCATGACGAGGGAGCACAAGTTCCTCAGTGGAAATTGAGGGAACCTGTGTGTCAAAATACTTCGAAGAAACAGGACGCCTCCAGTCCGAGAAAAGAGGAGAGAGACCACAAGGGATTGCGGAGGGTGCAAGCAGCGCTCCCCGTCTGGCCAGCTTATCAGCCGCGTCGTTCCCCGGGAGAAACGAGTGTCCGGGGACCAATTGTAGCCTGATAGAACAGGAGGAGAAAAAAGACAGCTCCTGACAGATCTGCCACAGAGATTGAGATAAGATGAAAGATGGAGGAGAGGACAGAACGAGAGTCAGATAATAGGAGAAGAGAGGAAAAATGGCAGACTTCACGGTGTCGCCGAGACCAGCAAAGAGCGTGCAGAATGGCGCAGGCTTCAGCGGAAAAACTGGAACAAACTAGGCCTGCCGAAAAGGAAAGAGTGGCCTCAGTGCCACAGAGAGAGCAGGTGGCAAGAACGCCGCAGCCGCCCTAGCCAAAAGGAAAAGCAACAAAGCCGTCTGTCCAAAGCACCAGATCATGGGGGGGGGGAGAGAGTCAAGGTGGGCGAGAGCCGCACCTTGGCGAGAAAAAGGGGGTTCAGAGCGAGAGCATGGAGAGGAAAGGGTGGACTCCACAGTGAACGAAGGCAGATTCCAAAGAGGAAAGGGAGGGCAAGCAAAAGAGCCTCCCTAGAACAAGTAGAAGGAAGCATGAGCGGGGGAGTGGACGCAAAAGCTCTCCAGGACGATCTGCAGAGTCTTGGTTTCACTCCTAGTCTGGCCAAACCTGAGATGAGAAAGGAGGTTGGGAGACGAAGAGCCCGCTCATAAGAAAAAAGAGTAAAGTGAGTCAGAGTGACTCGTAGAGAAGCCTCGGTGAGTAGTAGAGGGATAGGGGAGGCCGAGAGGCAGCCGGTGATGGCGCAACTGGCTGCTCGGTGGAGGCGTTCCAATTTGGTGATATTGGTAGCGCTTAGAAAAGGAAACCATCCGGGTGAGGCGTAAGTGAGAAGGGACCGAAGAAAAGATTTATACTGAACAGAGAGGGACTCCTTAGAGGGGCCCCATGAGGAAGCAGAGATACAGCGTAAGGCCTTGAGACGTGGGAAGAACTTGGCCTTCAGCGAAGATACATGTTTAGAAAACGAAAGAGTGCGGTCAAAGCTGACCCCAAGAAAAGTTGGAGTGGGATTGAAACGGAGGCGGGAGCCGAGTAGGAGGAGGTTGGGCTGGAGGTGAGCTTGGTGGGGATCCACTGAGAAAAAGGAGACCTCACATTTGCTCGGATTGAGAGGAAGACACCAGTACTCAGACCAGCGCTCCAATCGAAACAGAGCTCCTTGTTTGGCCTCCACCGCTGTGGGAACCGAGGGGGAAAAGGACCAAATAGCCAGATCGTTATCGTAAAGAGAACAGCTGACGGAAGAAGGCAGAGAGACCGGAAGATCATTAATGAAGAGAGAGAAAAGAACGGGGCCAAAAACGGATCCTTGCGGAACACCTCGACGGACTCGAAAGGAACGGCTTTTGTAATGTTGAAAGACCACAGAAGCGCGCCTATCAGAAAGGAAAGATTGAGTCCAACGAGCAAAGCAAGGAGGGAGCCCAGCCGAAATTAGTTTGTGGAAAAGGGCGGGATGCCAGACAGAGTCAAAAGCTTTAGAGAAATCGATAGTAGACTGGATCGTCCGAGAACCCGGCCTGGGTTTGGTAAACCCATCCAAAATAGACTGAGAAAAGTACAGAATTTGATCGAGTGTAGACCGTCCAGGGCGGAAACCGGCCTGGCGGGGAGAGAGAATGGAATTAGATTCCAGAAAGAAGAGTATGCGGGATAGAATGATGCGTTCAAACAGCTTTGATACGCAGGAGGTGAGAGAGATAGGCCGGAAGGAAGCAGGAGAGTCGAGAGGCTTTCCCATGTTGTAAATGGGAATAATAGAAGATGTCTTCCAGACGGAAGAAAAGGAATGTGAAGACCAAGGAAGACTGAAGATGTGAAGAAGAAAATCCATGCCAGAGCGAGGAAGGTGTTTGAGCATGGGATAGGCAACTTTGTCTGTGCCAGTGGCAGTGGACGAGGAGAGGTTGGAGGCAGCCGCAAGAAATTCAGCGGGAGAAAAGGGAGAGCAAAAGGACGAGTGAAACTCCACAGAGCACGTGGCTCGGCGGAGCTCAGTGAGGTAGTCTCTGGCTCTGCTACGCAGGGCCTTTGGCTGAGAAACGAAAAAGTGAGACCTCCCGTAAGCGGCATAGACCGAAGCCGATCCCCTGGGAAAAGAACAGTTGGGGAAGTTACGAGAGGAGGAAGACGAGGAAGGAGAGCCAGCGATAGAGCGAAGAAAAGAGTGCACAGATTTAGGATTAGATTTAGGTGAAAGAGAAGTGCAAGTCGTCTGCCATGCCTCAGCCTTGGCAATGACTGACGAGGCAGGTCGAGAAGCGGAGATGTAAGCCTGTCGATTTTCATCACTTCTGTGAGCGGTAGTAAAAGCCTTGCGTCTTTCACCAACCGCTTGTTCCACCTCAGCAGATCACCAGGCTTTAGGAGGGCATTTGATGCGGCCGAAAGGAATGGAAGATTTGGCCGCATTCAGTGCCAGAGAGGTAAAGAGAGCAGCCATATCTTGGCCAGATCATCCGCATAATTATACTTTCTGGAGATTGTGGAGGGAAGATCGTTTGTTTAGATGTTGGAAGGGTGCCAAGACCGATCCCCGAGGGACGCTGTTTCTCAGATGTCGAAGCCTACTTTGCTTGCTATCACCGATGGTGAAAATAAAGCTTCTATTTCGGATAAGCTCCGAGATCACTCGGATCATATGCTTACCTGGGAGAAGTCTAAGCTGCTTGCAGGTGAGACCGCGGTGTCAGAGATTGTCATAAGCCGCTGTCAGGCTGAGAAAAACGACATCAGCTTTTTCTTAGCCTCAAAAGAGTCCTTGATGTTTTGCGTAATCAAAACAAATTAGTCTACAATTGATTTTCCGTGTCGAAATCCAGCCTGCTATAGATTGATAGTTGGTTCCTTACAGGTGAGGATAAGCCTTTTAAGAATCTTGTTGGGGACACAAACCAGAGATATTGGGCGATAGCTCTTAGGGTCCTCCACAGTCTTGTTTGGCTTTGGAATCGCGACAACCAGCGCTCTTCTCCAAATTTGGAAATTAAGACCGGACATACTCACTAACAAAATTTCATTTTGCAAACTACAGTACCGGCCGGTACTGTTCGCTCTTTCAAAAAAGTAGGAAAAAAGTCAAAAATGATGGTGGCACCAATACGGTGGTCGTTGTCAATATCACAGAAATGAAGTACTTAGTGGTAGGCTTATTTCACAGCTTGGTGCCCACTCTCGGATTTATATTGTGATTCTTTGGCTGCACAATTTGTCTTGGTTTCGGCACAGCGAGAAAAGAGGCAATCCCTTTTCCCAAAGTTGGGTATCCTCGTTCCAGTAGACCAAACAAGCTATTTTTAAGCAAAAATGTTCCATTCAGGTCAAATTTTACTAATTGATGGGCCTCTTGTTTTTTTTATAGCATTTAACTTTGTCCCTGATCCCGACCTCCCTATTAATAAAATCAAGACAAGTCTTAACGTACTAACAGCCTATCAATCTTTTACCAAAGTGAGGAGATGGAAACTAATTTAAAACAGTTGGATGGCACGAAAATGCCCCAAATGTCGAACTCTCTACTCCATAGCTTGAAATGGTATTATTCACAAAAGCCCGTCATTTTAACAGATAACGGCTCCAGTGATAACTAATAGACTTAAACATAATTACGCCTTTTTCTGAGCTAAGATCATATGAAACTACAAACTTTAGTGGCCAGGCTATTATTTTAAAAAGAATTGCTTCTTGCGTTGTCAATAAAGCTCAAATTGTATTTATCAGGAGCAGGTTTACATCTTTCGAAGAAGCTTTAAACCGTGTTGGTGCAGTTATCTATTTTTTGAAAAATTAACTAGCAATTAAACGCTAATTAACTAAAACTTAAACTAGCAACTAATCGTTAATTTTTTGACGCAGTTAATAAATTTCTTACGCGACAAAATTTTGCAAGATGGGGGCTGGCTTTTGTTTGAAGAAAAACCGCTCTTGCTTTGTCAAAGCATACAAATCAAAAACGTATCCTTAGTTACGTCACTCGCCCATCGGTAGTGATTAATCGCGCAGTTTCATGATTGTACGCCCAGTAATTTCAGAGTAAAAGCGCGCGTAAGAACGCCGCAAACTCTGTTAGTTGTAATGCAGCACAGGGCCTTTGCATTACAATAGAACGGGAAAGTTTACGGCATTACGGTCAGCTTTACTGGATATCTCATCACTGATACACACTCCTTGCCACGGTTCCTCGGATGGATCTGGTAACCGCAGTTCTACGAAGCAGAGCGTAATTAACACTTTGGCGGAACTTAAGCGACGCAACAAACAAGAGACCAAAGCTACGAGCAAAGCAATGATAACTACACTGCGGCACTATCGCTCTTAACCCTAGGATGCACGACCTTTTCGGTTTCTTACTTTTCACGACCAGGGTCAAATTGACCCTAATGCATTTTTGCTGGAAGTTAGCAACAATGTTCTATAATATGACGTAAATAACACAATAAAAGATCACAGAACCGGTTTTAGTTGGTTTATTGAACAATAACAACATGGTAGTGAACGAGGTAACACAAACACAAAGGTGTAGCAGTGCACTACTTTACTCATTCTGCTTTGCATTTTATGCAAGTCACCAGAGTGGTGCTGTGCTCCGTGCAGACAGCCTCATGACATTGTGAGCAGTAGCATCGTACTTTTCGATCTTTTGAGTAAAGGCAAATGTGGCATCTTTTACGCTTAGAAGCAGGGGCTTGCTGCTGTTGCACCGGGTTTGAATAGTTGAAGGTCAAGCCAAACCTCTTCATTGCCTCTTTGATTGGTTTCTGGAGCGATGGTGTAGCTTGGCGCCTTATCATGAACGGCATCACAAGTTGTTTCGTGAGATCTTTGATGAACAGTCTCCTCACATGGGTCACGCCCGACATGTAATTAGGTTGCAGTGCTTTGAATATCGTTAAAGCATTCAGGGCGGCGATGTCCAGCATGTTATGCCAGAGAACTGTTGGCCACCTCCGTGTCATCCTTTTGCAAGAATAATTTCTTACCATCTGATCTACAGTATCCACGCCTCCTTTAGTCTGGTTGTAATAAAGAATGATTTGTGGTTTTTTCTTTTCACCGCCATCCACAGATTTGTCGCTGTGCATTGAACTGAGGAGGATAACCGCTTTTCCCTTTTGGGGGCAGTAGCTTACCATGGGTTAAGTTGTTGTTGAATCCGAACTCTGAGCTATGTACTTCTCTTGACTTGGATGGCTTCATGATAGCTGGTATGTCTCGTTTGCATTTACGGAGAGTTCCCACGATAGTTAGGTTTTCCTTCAGAAGTTTTTCAGCCAAAGGTACGGTTGTGAAAAAGTTGTCCATGGTAATATTGCGACCTACAAAAATATCGAAAATACAAACTAAGTACAAGAACAAAATAATGGTAAAAATTATAAACACTGCTGCAAGTGAAAGATACATTGCTAGTTTACAGTTGCAAGCTTATGATTACCTGATTGTTTTATTCCGGAGCTGAGCCGAAGGACAATGTTTTCTCCCAAATTTTTCTGAATTGCTTCTCCTGGTTGTTTACCCAATTAGATAATGCCATCAATTGCGAACGGCATGAACGAATCACACAACCAAAATATCTTTATTCCATATTTTGCGAGCTTGCTCGGCATGTATTGTTTGAACTTGCACCTCCCTCTAAATGGTATAAGTTGTTCATCAATTGTCACACATTCACTAGGGATAAATGTTGTTCTACAATTGCTCAAGAACAACTCCCATATGTGCCTAAATGCAGCCATGTGATCAGTTTTTAACCTTTCAGCCCTGGTCCGTTTATCATCAAATCAAAGCAGCCTCCGAATATCTTCGTATCTTCGAACCGCCATCGTGGCTCTATACATAGGGTTTTGAAGTGGATCTGAAAAGAGTTCTCTCACGGCAACATCCCAATTTTTTTCTACGCCTGCCAGCAGAGTCAGTCCAATAAAGGCCACAAATTCCTCATAGTCAATTTTTTTTCACTCTTTTCCTCTTGCTGCAGCTACTCGACGACCTTCTAAATTAGTGCATTGGATTACTTCATTAATGATGTCACGTGTTATCAAAAATTCAAAAGCATCTCGTGGTGTTGCAATTCTGGAACCTCTTACAGGACCAGGCCGTTGTCTCAAAAGATTGAAAGATCTTGTTTGTGACCGTGATGGGGGATTTTCACTCCAATAAGTTCCTGTTTTCCCCATTTATTCCGACTGAAATGCAGCTGGAGCATCGATTTCTGACTCTTCATCTTCGGATTCCGATCTTGATTCCTACGAAAGCAAACAAATCTTATTGAATAGATCAAGGAAAATGGGTATAAAATTTACTACTGCCAAGTTACTCACCCAGTCTGAATCATGATTTACAAAGCTAGGGTCATCATCATCTTCTGAAATTTCTGATTCCGAATCGGTTTCCAGAATACCATCTTCAGCTTGTGCAAGCACAACTGCCTCATCGAGTGAGATTGTTGCATAGTTGCTAGATTCAGCCATTTTAATTGCAATAACTCTACTTACGATCTGAACAAAACTGCCGTTTATACTTTCTACACCTTTGAACTGGAAGTAGGCTTTAGCCAATGGCCAGTCAGCGCAGGCTACCGAAACTTACAAAAATGAACTTGTGAATTACACCTATTTCTGGGTCCTTCAGTTTGCCTAGTAATATCTATAAACCTCTCTAACTTTCAGCGACACAGCTCACGCAAAACACAGTTTAGAAGATGTAACCTTATTGGAAAATTCTGTTTCTGCCACATCCTGCTTCTACCACCTTCTAAACGTCCTGTTTAGAATACAATCTTGAATGTTACATCGTTGAGGTAGCTCAATTATTACCACACAGACAACCACTATTGTCTCACAAAACAATGGGCCGCAAACAATCATGCTGGAGACGGAGATTCTCTTTCCAAATGCTCAGCTAAGCTCTTTTATCACATGAAATGCACTAGGGTCAATTTGACCCTGGTCCTGCATTCTTGGGGTAGTGGCGAAAAACACCCTATCTCTCAAATCTCAAGCACAATCATGGAACAAGCACATTTAGAATACGTGTGAAAAGAGTTGATTGAAGATGTCAGGGAACCCAGGGCAGTGAATTTATTCATGTGAAAAAATATTTTTAAAAAAGTGATGAGCAGGGTCAAATTGACCCTGGGTGTGCATCCTAGGGTTAAGTCAGGACTAACTACGATGCAGTAACCACGTCCATTGCTAAGGAATTTACGTGCGAGGAACGTACAAGCTGACCTTTGACATTAGCGTCAATTAAGTTCGGCTGTACTGCAGCACTGCTACTCGCCTGCACTAAACGTTCACCACAAACACGTACATTGATGTTTTATTTCTGTTGAAAGCACTCCACAGTTATACTTCGTAACCACGGCTTGATCTACGGCCTCGAGCGCGTTCAAACTTGCGGCCCTTCGACCTCACACGCGCCCTAGTGTGGCTATGAGGCACACCTGGAGCACGACCGAAGTATCGGTTGGCGGTCCTGGCTTTACGCGGTCCTTGCATGAGACATGTGTTTTGCCCTTTAGGGGATTGCAGAGCGAGTTGATCGAAAGTGATGATGCTTCCACCAGCTTCGAGGATGCGCGCACGGGCAGCTGACGTCACTCGGAGAGCACAGATCTGAAAAGAACGTGACGTCACAAAATCCGGGATGAATTTTTTTGGCACAGATACGCGACAAATACATTGCTAAGCAGAATCATTAAGTTCAATACACGACATCTGCAACTTTGACGCGCGTCCCTCAATGCAACTTGTTCTGACACGGAAGAGAGAAAGAGATTCAAATAGATTTATTATCTTTACGAGGTCTTGTAGAACAATCAGGCATAAAACAAAACGGTAACTATATCCATGTATTAGAGGCGAAAACTACCTGTCGTACTGCTTCCTATTCATCTGCAGCTGTGCATAACTTTAGACAAAACAAATTTTTTTTGTCACTTATATAGCGTTGCCGCCAGCCTAACTCTCAATTTCAAAAGCCCACGATATCTCTAATTCAGTAAAATATCAAAATGTTACAGAAAAACCAAAATTCAATATTCAAACAGTATCTACCATACAGCTTAATTTGCTTTACGCACCGGTGCTGGCAGTAACAATTGAAAAACTGAGTTCTGAAACTACCTTAGTCACACTTAAACCTATAAGCAGTCAACGCAAAATCGCTTAAAAATTTTGATCACCGAACGATAAGTATATCTGCAAAACAGAACTAATACTTTATTAGATAGTTAAACCTGGAACGTTCACCCCCTAAAAGAGGTTATCTGCATTTAGGTCAAAATACGACTTGGGTACTTTTACAACAGAGCTCTCCAATTGTTCTCGCAATGTTAATGCATTTGCTACTGACAAATGCATAATCTACTTCTGTGTTTACTGTCAAATGCACACGCTAGAAAGAAGGACGCACCTTTGTATCAATTAGTCAGAATGCTGATTACTTGTTTACTACGCTCTTTAGATGTGTACGTTTTAGTTTAAAATAGCCCCAGCTTGCGATCAGCCCTACAATACGAGGATAATGGCGCGATTTTGAGAAAAAAGCATTTCTTTGAACTATACAAGTCCACAGCGTGCATACGACGATAGAAGCCAGGATGCTAACATGCACTGACCAAAAATATTTAAAAATCACTGTAATAAACGTGGAATGACGTCTTACAAAGGTTTTCAAGACAAGAACTATAACCATAATGCTTCGAACATGAGAAATATCAGCAGCCATTACGCTTAAAAAAGCAATTGCGCTAAAAAATGAGAAGTGCATTTGTCAAAGCTACAAGCTTGAAAAGCATTGGTTACTGTCACAGCACCTGCTTCAAAGCCCATCAACTTACATTCAACTTCGGTACTCGCAGCATCCTCGTATCATTGGTCACCGTTCCCACAACCACCGCTGTGATCTTAGTCTTGTCGCGCTTTCTCATATTGTGAAGCTAAAATAACAACCACTGATAACTCGATCATTAAGTTTAAATCTGAAGCTCAATGTGTGCAGCAAACCTACACAGCGTAATTAAAAGCGGTCCCTTCCTTGCTTGTAGTGAGTGTATGTGAGAGCAATCGATTGCGTTGTAAGCTAGTAAGAGGGTCACTGCGCTGAAAGCTACTACAATGGTCAGAACAATGTATAAAGGGGTTTGTAAGACTTACTTTTGAACACAATCCAGGTCCACCGTGCAGCTCTAGTTTTAACAACTAGATACCACAGTCAAACAACTTACAAACACTAGGCTGCAACAGCACAGTCAACTTTAGCAGCCATGCTGTGAATCAATCAACAGCTGCCTCAACGTGGTAGTGAACTCCTCAACCCAGTCGGGTTGGGTCCAATCGCTGCTGGTCGACCCAAAGACCAGTGGACCAAACATTTGTTCGCAGTGCTGTCCTTTAAACGACCGCAGAAATGCAGCACACACACACTCTCCCAAAAATCAATCGTCTCCCTTTTCTTCTTCTCTCCTGTCTTCTCTTTCTATTTCTGATGAGCGGAAACATTCATCCGAATGCTGGTTCTATCTTCCCTGTTCTGTGTGCATCGGCAATATGATTCGGAGGGGTAGGACAGTACAATGGTGTACCTGCTCTACATGGGTACATTTACAGCGCACTTTCCCCTATTCCTCGGGGTTCAACACCCTTTCCAGCTACGGCTTGGAACTGTTCACCTTGCTGCATCTAAGATACTCCTGGGAGCCCCAGTCCACCAACGCTGCATCATCATTATCTCTGGAGCCCTGCAGCAGGGGCATCTCAACGTGCAGAACTCACCCCTCCACTCTTCTGTCAACGCAACTCTCACTCCTCCACTCTTGCCAACGAATCTTTTTATTCTGCCATGTCACTAACCCTTCCTTCAGTCTCTTTTCAACTTTCCTCCTTCTGGATCTTCTTCCACGCCCTCTGCTTTTTCTTCCTCTCCTGACTCACTCAGGGTTCTCCAATGGAATGCATGAGGTTTTAGTACCAAAAGTGTTACACTGTTTCACTTTGTTTTGCTCTTTCCCGTCGATCGTATCTGTATCTAGAATCCAACCTCAACTCTTCATCTTTCCGAGATTCCTAGATACTCTCTCCTCTGCTATTTGATTGCACTCACTCCTGGTCTGGCTCTCTTTCACCTGATGACTTGCACGCTAGCGAAGGTGTAGTTATTTTCGTCACACAGGGCCTGTCCTCCTCAGAACTTTTTAACTCTCCTCTCTTTAGTCGTCGCCTACTCGATGTGGGGGTCGACATTTTGTTAAATAACTTCTCTTTTTTAAATATCTTCACCCCTCCTATTTGATCTTCTTTGGCAGATAGCAGAACTGATTCCTATTTACCCTATGCACTCCCTTCCCCCAGAAGTCTCATTATTTCTGGGGGACTGCGACTGGCATTACCCTCTCTGAGACTCCAGGGGTACTTCAGACCCCCGTGGCAGGAAGTATTGTTATCTTAAGAAAATCTTTAGTACGGAGTAACTCTTCAGTACAAACCTTTTCTTTACCCCGTTTCTCTCATGCATCATCCGGACAGTTTCCTTTTCTCAGCATTACAAAGTTGGCATGCCTTCACCAGCTTCTCGTTCTACCACATCCCTCCTCTCTGTAGTCGCCTTTCCTTCCCAACAAGCCACCCTGCCTCACTTTGTTCTGTCATCTTATGAGTGGGACCTAAATCTTCTAACCTCTTTTCCAATTTCAGGCTTAACCAGATTTAAACTGATTCCAGGTCTCACAGCGTCCTCTTGGAGCGCAATTGCGTCAACTCACCAACTTACGCTTTCTCGTTCTTCTTTTATGGAGGTTCCTCTGCTTGTTCTCTCACTCCTAAAAATTCTTCTTCCTTCAGCGTGGAGCTCACTATTTCCACTCTATGCTGCCATTCTGTACCTCTCCTTTTTAGCCAACGTGCAGCTCTTTCCCTCCAACTGATCTTGTGATTTGCACTGGTTTTGTCCCTTTTCCTTTTAAAGAAGGAAGCTCTGGCGTTTAGGCCACTCTTTCCTGTTAGGCAGGCCCAGTATGGTCAAACTTTTCTACAGAAGCCTGCACCATTCTGCAAGGTTTCAGCTGGTCTCAGAAGCATCATCAAGTTTGCCATTTCTCTTCCCTTCTTTCCCTGTCCTTACTACGCTTTACTCTCCTCCGCCCTTACTTTCATTTTACACTCTCTGGCATATCTGCAAGGAACTATGCTTTCTCTCATCCTCCATACAATCAAGTTGAAATGGGTCCCTGGTCACTCTTTTCTCCCGGGCAATGACTTGGCAAGGAGGGATGCACTGCTCCAGCCATCCACTATCCCATGTAGTCTCTTTCTCCTCTTATATCCTTCTCGGGATGGTGGCGCACTGTCTAATCAAAATTCTTCAACACACAGATTTCCACAGTATCCACCAAGAAACGTGTGGTTTCTTGTCACGATCGAATTGTTTTCTCTCGTCTTTGCTGCAAAGGACACGGCCTTCTGTCTAACTCTTCCATCTCTCTACAAGTGATAGAATCGAGTCTTTCGTACAGCACCTGTAGCCATCGGACCCAAAAAACCTCTCATTTCATTCTGTACTGTCCAGCTACGAACTCTTTGGCCGCTTACTTTTCTCTCTATGACCTCTAGTCTAAGCCCTGTGAAGTTGCTCAACTTCTGGGCCTCCATGGTCTTCGGCCATACCCCTAATCCCTTGGAAGGGGGCAGGTAACGACAATGCTGCAAAATGTCCTGTTACAGGTCTGCACATTGCGCGAGTAGCGTAATATTATCAGACCAGAAAATCGTGTTGTATCACATGACAGCACACCGCATATGTTAGAGTGCGTATGCACACAAAAAATAATTTTAACCAAATAGCAACAACAGCTCTCCAAAAAGTTGGGAATAAAGATGTCTTGTAAAATTTCGCTCTGGCTCCGACAAATGACCAGCTCTTTGGCTCCACTTCAAAAGCCCTCAATGGCTGCACATAACACTACCGACTATTAGAAGGCTGTGGGGTCAGCAAATTTTTTGCCCACCTTGACTCTCGGCATGTCTATTAACTAATTCAAATAGCGAATTAATGCAGTTAAATTAGAATTGTAAAGCAAGCGTTTTACAGCCCCTCACCAATCTCGACAATGAAAGCGGAGGTCGGTTAATTCTGCTCATGAACAATCGTTTTAAAATAATCTTGTTGAATTTTTCCTTGGTTCGACGAGCAAGAAAGCGGTAAAGCTAAAAAAGAAATTCAATGATCAGAAAGTGATGCAAACAGAGAGCAAATATTTTTCAATACAAAACTAATGGTGAACTTAAAATTAATCACAAAAATTTGGCAACAAACAAAGTCTACATTTCGAGGCAAACTACACTTTTTTACATGTTTGAAGTTCATTCGTCAAAACATCCCTCCTAATTACGCCCGTTTTTAGCTATAATGACAATAAACACATAACCACTAAAAACGTAAACTTAATTTACATGCTAACTTCACAACATAATCAACTATAAACAATAATTATGGGGACTAACATAATTTTGGTTCCCGGATAAAGTAAATAAACTTTCTTTGGAGATCGTGATTTTACAGATTTAATGGCAACTTTTTATAGTGTTTTGACGATTCTTTACCGATTACTAAGTAGTAAGGTATTAATCGAAAAAGTTATGACATCAATGAAAACTAATGAAACAAAAAGAGCGAAAAACGAGCACAAAATTCATACACGTCAAAGATGCTTTGCACATAAACAATATAACTATTACAAGCATTTGTACAAGAGTTCACTTTTGAAAACATACATCCTTTTGGGTTAAAACTTAAAACTACTTACACACGATAAAAAATCCAATTCCGCTCAAAAGTTCAGTTACTTGTTTTCCAGGCAAAGATTGTTTCAGTAAAAAAATCGAAAATCTTCACTTTGATACAGTGTTTAACAAAACTTTAGAACCACCCACTATTTTATTGAAAAATCTGAGAACGCTTCCTTTACACATGTTGCACTTAGAAAAGGTGCAATTTCATCGGCAAATTTTGAAAAGACATTTATACAAAGCACATTACAACACAATAGCTGCTCAATAACAGGTGTCTTCTGTTTATACCAGCTTTTATGACGCTTTCATCAGTGACGGGGTCAAAGCAAAAGTAAAGAGCTATAGTAAGTTTTGTTAACCCAGTAGTGCGGACGGTCGGGCGCTACTTCTAGATATAAACAGCTTCTGATAGATAAAGGTGGAAAAAGCTGCATGTTCTAATGTGGATTGCAAATTGCTAGTTGTTATGGTTTAATGCACATTGCTCACTTTCTAAAAGATCCTGACCAATAGGGAGTCTCAGTCCAGTTTAGTATCACGCAACTCTTTTCACTTTAATCTATAAGAAGCTGGTGGCGTATTAAGGGAGCTCCTATGTGCACCCCCTCAGGAATAAAAAAATGAACAATGTTGAAAGTCATGTCAGCCATTATGCTGATAACGGAAACAACAAGTCGCCTGATATAGCGCTGAGAAAGTGATCTTAAAAAAAGGTCTTCACTCTGACTGTTTCATGAAATTTGAAGTTATTTTTGTGCCTCCCCTTCTTAAACAAATTTCTGTGCACGCCCCCAATAGAGGCTGTCTGTTTTCATATTTGTAGAAAAAAGGACTTGAAAGTCCCATCATTGTGGATCACCCTGTATATATATTACAGTTTAGAATAAGTGATGCTTAATGTGATTTAATATAGGGGAGCAACAATTTTTTTGGAATTTAGTAGAGCACAGAAATTTTCAGTAGCAGACACATATATAAACGTTGCCGTCCATTGTTCATATGTATAAGTTGGTATTACATATAAATGTTCACACACATATACTTTTGGGTCATGCAGTGCAAGCACACGACCATATCTTCGCACCCTGCTCAACTAGAGTGACTTAATATACTCTGTATTTAGTTTGATTTCATTTTTACTCAGTTTAAGTACACTTAATGAAAAGCAATACTTGGTATTTTCCATATTTGTAGAAGAGCTGAACACGAATGATAAGTATTTGAAACATGCAAGAAATGATCAAAAAAATTTGTAAACAGTTGCTTTATTACATTTAAACTAATGTTTTACATCTAATCGATTGATGCATTTAACAAATCAAAATATGCAAGAGTAAAAACACCACAAACATTTTTTTTATTCAAACTTTATTTCTAATAGCAACGCCAAAGTTGATTTTCGAATTAATCTTGTGTTACAAACTCTATGCAGTTTTATCAAAAATTTCTTAAATTTGAATATGTCAGTAATTTAGATTTGTTCAACCACTCTCTTAAATAAAAATGATGTAAAAATATGTTTACCGTACTTAAAGTAAAGAACCAATTATCATGAGATAACAGATATGTATGGAACCTCACCAAATTAGCAGCTGTTTTACCAAGCTATACATTTAGTGTATGGCAGAGAGTCTTTTGCAGTTAACAGTATTTTACCCTTAGTAGCTATTTTGGTGTTGAACATGTACATTAACTCATACATTCACATATCAGCACCCTATACATTTTATACATACCCCATACATCATACATTTACATACCAGCACCCCATACAGCACCTCATACATTCACATACCAGTGTACATTAACTCATACATTCACATACCAGCACCCCTCCAAGTGTACAGGGGTGCCCATAAGTAACTTTACACTTGATATCACCAAAATGTAAAATTGTTGTTACAAAAATCAATTCATTTATTACTCCATAACACAATTTTTTAATCCATTTCAACAATTGAAATATGGTTACTGTATTACATTAAACGTTCAAAGCGTTTACCATCTACACTTTTACTGTTTCTCTATTCTGCTAACTGACATGGATCGACCGCTTTTTTTAGCATCATGAACACTGCCAGTTTTACAAAATTTTTTTCCTAATGCATGAATAGTCTGTCTTGATGGCAGTGCCTTACCTGGAAATCTTTCACTGAATGCTGTCTGTACAGATGGAGCATCTCCTTGAAAACTCTTTTCCAAAATATAAATTCTTTCCTCAATGGAATAGTGATATGCCATTAGGGTAGTTAACACTCAACTGAGATTAAATAATGCACAGTATAGTTCGCATGTAGATAGCAAACTGAGTGAACAAAGTTCTCTAATATTGATATATATAAGTCAGCTGTACTGTAGATCAGTGGTTCTCAAACTTTTTGCGATGCGACGCATTTAAAAAAGCTTGCGAGACTTTGCGACGCACCAGACAGCATCCTACAGTTTAGTTTGCCGTAATGCGAGATAAATGTGACCCATAATTTACATAAATAACTGCCCCTATGCTCGCGAGATTCTGGATTGGTCTGTCATCTTCAATCGTAAAATTACGCTCTTCTAAGTTTGTAACTCATCTTTCCTCTTTTCGTCCAACATAAAACTGAATGGTTTATTCTTTATATATTTTTCGCCAATTAAGTTAAACTTCTGCAATTTGATTCTTGAATAACAAGTCAACTGCTACAACAGTGTATTAAAAACACTATTGTGAAAATGTCAGAAGAAAGTAAGAAAGGACTCTACGATCAGAGTTCTTTTGACGCAATAAAACCAAGACTTAATGGCACAAAACCAAAATATCTTGCGACGCCTTTGGAAAATTGAAACGACGCACAGTTTGAGAACCACTGCTGTAGATTACACTCTCGACTATGCTAGAATTTTACAATGTGCAATGGTTACGTAATCACAACAATTAATTGTAGGTTAACAACTTTACATTTTTGTGATATCAAGTGTAAAGTTACTTATGAGCACCCTTGTACATTGTCTTAGTCTAAGTACTCTTACTCAGAAAGATTTAAATCTGTAACCACTGCACTTGTAGGTAGCAGCACTATCCAATCTATCTATATCTCAATATCACAACCAGAATTGTAGCAAATTAGCTTATTTCAATAAACGTGAATAGTGATTGCAAAATAGCCTCCAAGGGTAAAATGCTATTTAAAGGCATAAATAGCCGCTTTCCAATTACATTAAAGTAATTTCTGAATTTGACACGTTTTTATTATATTTTCACATCAATTCTAGATGTTTAAAAAAACCATAGACCTACTTGGCATATTTGAACGTGTGAAAAAGCCAACCCTAATCGATAAGTTAACAAAAGTTTTGAAAAAATTGTTTTTGCAGAACTGATATGTGAGATTGAATAAGGGAATTCCCTGAAATAGATTCAAAACTAAAAATGTTTTTTTTTATCCCAAACATTACCAGATTTTTGAAATCTTTGCCTTTACTATTACAGGAATAAATATTTTTTTCATTTTTGTAATTTAAAGTTAGGGTTTATTCCAGAGAGGCAAAAATGTATGCAGTGATATCCCCCAAAGCACTACATAGATTTTGACTCAGCAAAAACTGACTTTCAAAACAAATTTCAGAAATAATTTTTACACAGACAAAAATTATTAGAGCATGATTACATATTGTGACTGTTTAACACAATGACCCTAAATAGAAAAATTGTAACACTTTTCTGATAACTTGACCTGTTTTTTAATCGCAGCAAACTGCCTTAAATATATATTTTTTTATGAAAACATATTTAACTTATTGAATGGCAGTATAAAGAGAGCAAAATTACTTTACATCTCTAAGTCAGCAATTACCCCATTAATAAAGTTGCTACAATTGAACAGAGTCCTACTTTGAACCTAAAAAGCAAGCCTAAATGCAAATACCATATTTTCTCAGTCATGCCACATGCAAAATGGCATTCGGTAGCTTAACCCATAATCTGCTGGTCACAAGTCTTGCACTTAGTCTATGAGATTGGGTTAAGTCAAAATTACTGCACTGCACCAGTGCAATTTGAAATTGCATCAGTGTGATACGCATCTGCAAACATGATTCAAAGGTGCAAATTAATATGTATAAATTCATAAAAATTATTTGTTTTAACATCATTTAAACAAATCTTAAAGTTCACATGAAAATTTTTTATTTTTTGTACAAAGTATTCAAAAAATGATCAAACAGTTGTGAAAACTTTCAGACGGATGAACACAGAATTTTTGTTTCCTTGGGCAACAGTTGCTTCAAAACACAAACGCCATAATCACGGTATCCTTGGAGATTGTATCAACATGACGATTTTATATATTTTTGAATCAACTACTATGCATTACATGCATGCAAAATTGCTGTTACTCCAGAACATATACTTTGTATGATAAAATTACTTTTGGTTAATTTTTTAGGTGTGTATATGTCTACTATGCTTATGCTATGTCTACTATGCCTGGATTAGGCCTACTATCTCTGTACTACGCCTACTATGTTTGTACTATGTCTACTATGCTTCAATTATGTCTACTATGCCTGTACTATGCTTGTACAATGCCTGTACTATGTCTGCTATGCCTGCACTATGCCTACTATGCTTGGGTAATCCTGTACTTTAGTGCGGTAAATTAAAAAAAATATACCATAGACGCAGGTTCATATCTCAGCTGGCAAAGCATTAAAAGAAAGAGCAGTGTACACCATAGGGCCAGGCCTGGTATGTAAATTTAAGGGGCAGTGTACACTGGAAGGTTCACTCGTTCCAAACTGGCATCTTATTAATTTCCTTTTAGCGCGCATCCACATATTTTCAATGCGATTCGTTTTTTTTTTAATTTACTGCGCTAAAGTACAGGATTACCTATGCTTGTACTACGTCTCTTTATAACCACTGACACGCTTTTACTGGAACAATATGTTGCTACAGTCAAAGATGGGCTAAACATTTCTTGAAATCGTTTGTGGTCTTGTCAACCAAGTTACATCACATAGATTTTCATTGGTAAATTTTGCTTTAGGATGCCAATACTTTTTGCATAGGTTATGGTACTACTGGATAATTAATCACTTTTACATCAGCTGTAAGTAATGTCTTTATGCATATGTAACATTTTTTCACTTTTTGAGAAATTGCACTTGGAGACCCAATTGAATCATCCCACATCATGCATACAAACAGTTTCTACTGTATTAGGCCAACTTCAACCAGGATAAAGTATAAAAGCATTGAACTTTAATTTATGATAAATTATAATACAAAGTATATAATTATGATTATAAAGTCATATACAGTAATTCTGCTACGGTGCACCTTCCATCGCACCAGTGTGCTTGCAGTTGCACACACCGCACCAGTGCGATTTTTTGGTAGACATATAAGTGCACCCTTCAGATTGTCATCTGTAAAGCATACAAAATCATAGACATAGTACTAGTACTGTTTAAGTCAAGTTAAACATAACAATTTGTGAAATATCTAACAATGTAAACTCATTACCTTAATTAAGAGGCGCAGTTGAATATCATCACTCTCGCAATGAGTCCTCCTGCACTTCTTCGATTTATTGTGAGGAATGTCAATTGCCTGAAATGAGACTAAATTACCTCCAGAAAAAACTTTTTAGTACAAGCAGTGAGTTTCTCTGTCTTAGAATATAGCCTACTGGAGTATATCTTAACTCCAAACAAGCTGCAAAATCACTTTACACATGATAACTAATGGACCTTTTTCCTGTCTCCAAATCAAGTAATCTAATTATTGTTAAGGAAGTGGCAACTTTGCCGTCAACAGCTTTCTTGTAGTCTATTTATTTTGCCTTTGACAGTTGGTGTGCCTTCAAATGAGTACATTTGCTGTAACCAATGAAGATAAGCTATGGCATAGTGGATAGTAGTACTATCTTTGAATGTGATGGTTATGGGTTTGACTCCATGTGAGCAGGGTACTCACACAACAGCTGTGTACACTGGGTTGAGCATCCAGTATGTGAATATAAAGGGGGAGAGTATGCTGAGGGTAACATTTCTTCTAGGCACATGTTTAATAGGCTTACTTTATAGAGATTGACCTATGGGGGGTTAAAAATAGGCACAGTGCAGGCTTAGTATGCCCGCACTGTGCCCATTATCCCTGTTGAGTACTACAGTTGTTAATTTATTACTAGCTGCTAAGTAATAAATTAAGTCATGTTTTTAATATATCATTGAAATTGATCAATTACAAACGCTTAACCGCTAAGCAGATTCCAAAGTTTAAAAATGCCGCTGACGGCAAAATAGCCACTGCCTAATTTGTACCATATCTTATCACTTGGGCCAGATCAATGACTGATTTTAAAATTTGACACTCAAGAATAGACTATGCAGCTACATCCTAGATCGCTATGACACTAAACTTATAGCGCTAAAGATTGAGCGAATTTTCTGCTAAAATTTATATAAACTGCGCACATATTTAACAAATTATGTTAAAATTACCAATTCTTACAACTCTATTTCTACGTCACCTACCATCGCTTCTCACACGTTTAGAAAAGAAATTCAGCCTCAAAGCAGTCGGTAATGTTAGTAGGCATTCGCATTTGTTTTTTCACACAATATTTACAAAGTTAATAGGGAGTAATTTGTTGCATTGTGCTTTTGCGATATTGGAAAAAGCTTATGAAAGAGTAACAAAGGAGAAGCTACGATAGTGTTTGCGGAAAAATGGATTGACCAAAAAATACGTGAAATTGGCATGGAACAAATGCAAAGACCCTGCAACAACGATTAGATGTTCATTAGGCATAACAGATGGTTTTAATATTAAGGTTGGATCTATTCCTTTATTCATTTCTTTCTTATTCTTGACTACCACATAAATACATATAGGCTAGAAATACACTAAAGTGATACAGGATAAAAAGAATTACATCAAAGGTCAGCACTTAGGTAGTTAGATGGGACCAAAAAGCCAAAAACACAAACCTTGATATTGATTTCACTGTGCATGTTAAAAAAGATTTATTTTATGTTGCCAGGTAAAGTTGGTGGGCCGCACATGTTTGAAAAAAAACTAGAGCTTTCATCTCTGCATTACCAACAAAAATTTATTGTATAAGAGTTTTATGATTTTTTGCCCAAAGAACGAGGCAAAAAGTTTGTACATGATGCAAAAAATCAACTTCACTGAACCAGACTATGCTGTAAATTTACACAACAAGGAAAACATAAACCACAATCAAAAAGTCAATTTACCCCATTATGCACTGTGTAGAACATATTTGTGAAAAATTGCAAACTTTTCCAGCACTTCGTCTTTCTATTCAAACATAATGTATGATCGTCCACGTCTACCACTTTTCAGTGTGACCAATGTGGTCACCAAAACAGTTGGTAGTGTGAACAATCCAGCATATTGTACTTCTTCATCTACACCAATCTTCTTGCGCAAAAAATTAAATTCTTTTTTCCGCTTGCTTTTCAACGTCATCCAGGAATACTTTCTCAATTATTTCCCAGTTGGCTAATATGTTTATATGTTTAATAATTTTATTCGGTAGATATTTCCATATACAGCAGAATATCTTCCGACATCTGATTTCGAGATGGTAATTTGTTGCTTTTCGCTTTCATTCTCGTCAATATTTTAATCGCTATTTTCAATGTTGAAGATAATGATTAAGACATAACCTCTGGTGGCGATTGGTAACAGTAAGCCAAGCAGGTTCCGACGCCTGAAAAACGACGTTCTACAGAAATTAGTCTTGGCTCCTATTTTTTTCAACGTATACATATACGATCTGCTTTCCATAACTTACAAAAAGTATGCCTACGCTAAAGTCTTGGCATAACTTTACTCATCTGGAAATTGGAAGGTGTTGGAAAATACTTTGAGCGAAGACATGACTTCACTTTTTGCATATCTCCAGCCATGGCGGCTAAAGCTCAGCTATGCTAAATCGGTGACCGCAGTCTTTCATCTCCGCAATCGAGAGGCCAGGCGTGAGCTCAAAGTTAATAACAGCGGTAAAATGTTACCATTTTGTCAAGTGCCGACCTATCTTGGTGTGAAACTGGACAGAGCGCTAACGTATCGTCATCACCTTGAAGCATTGTGCAAAAACTATCCACGTGTGTTTTGCTGCTGAGGCGACTTGCGGGTTCAAGATGGGGCGCTGGTGCCAAGACATTTCGCACAGCTGCCTTGTCCCTGATCTACTTGACTGCTGAGTATTGTGAACCAGCTTGGTGTCGCAGCGTGCATACTCGCCTCATTAACAGCGATCTTAATGACACTTTGCACATTGTCACTGGATGCCTACGTCTCACTCCAACGGACAACCTTTCAGTTCTCTCAGGCATTCAGCCAGCTGAGCTTCGCCGCCAAGGAGCGACATTCTCCTTGGCCACATTCTGCATGGCCAGCTGATTTAGTCGCAAGCTGCTAGCGAGGAGAGGCAGAAATCTATTCTAGACACCAGTTTGTTTCTGCCGCACCGAAATTATTGCACAACTTATCTGAGTTGGGCATCCGTGCTGCCCAGTGGACGAACTTGACATGGGACACAGAATACTCCAAGAGTACATCGGGGCTCTGTGTCTACATTCCTAGGGTCAGCACAAGACCTATTGGAATGAGTTTGACCAGAACAGCATGGGTCAAACTCAATCGCCTGCGTACTGGTGTTGGGCGTTTCGGTTCGTCCACACAAATGGGGTCTCGCTTCTTCTGGGAATTGCAAGTGTGGCGCTAGTAAACAAACTGCAGACCACATTATTTTAACCGGTCCCACACATCGGACACCTCGAGGAATAATGGATCTGATAGTTTTGGATGATGAAACAACGTGCTGGCTCAACTCCATCACTGCCAGCATCTGACCTGGACAATACAGAAGGCTGGAATGGTAAAAGAATAAACCCTCGGCCCTCATCTTTTTCTTGTGTCTGACCTGGATCATAGATACCCTACCATACAATGAAGAAGAAGAGCATCTTTGTAATAATCCGACTCATAATGTCGTGAAATCTCCTCATCTTTATCAGTACCGGCGCGATGGCGTAGTGGTTAGAGCTTACGCTTCTTAGTGGGTAAAAGTGAGGTTCACCTCTCCAGTCGAGTTGTAGACTTTGATAAATGATATTCGGAGCTTCCTTGCACGGTGCTGAGCTCAAAGGAGGTTGCGTGGAGAACAAGCCAGCAAACTCGCTTATCGTGTCCTGGGGCAAGGCACTTAACCCCAGTGGCAGCTCGTGCCTATGGCTGCAGAGCTGCAGCCCCCACGCGTTTTTGTGATCTGTTTTTTTTCGAATTTTTTATACTGTTAATATTTTTTATAATGTCATAGTTCATACCTTATTTAACAATGCACCAGTTTATGTCGCTGAAAAGACGAATTTTCCCATATTGCTAGCACTAAACTAAGTGAACGTGCGACATAGGAATTCTATGTGACATCATAATTGTGCGTAAAACGGGCTGCAGCTGCAGCGCCCGAGACTATAATTTTGTAAAGCGATTTAGTTGCTTCATATATGGTTTAAAGTTTTAATTTCTGTGTAACATAGCAAAATTTTTTGCCCGTGCAAGTATTGTCAACATAACTAAGCCCAATTTTTTCGTATAACTGAATATCTCTAACTTTTGAACACCGCTTGTTAAGCTGCAAAAATAGCAGCAGGAAGGGCAAAATCAGTAGCGCCATGATGCATGACGTGAGGTTAGCCTGTTTAAGATATTACTTTTAATTAATTGATATTAAGGCATATAGGCTAACTACAATCAGTTGAATAAAACATACCACTTCCACGATCGGTTTCGTTCCTATAAGAACTCGTCAGGTGGACTCAGGTATTGAGGTGGACTCAGGACTCAGGTATTGAGTATCAACATGCTCCTATTTTCTATGCTTTTCAGACTCGGCTTGTCGCCGATTCGACCTCAGCATTTTGGCAGTTAATGACTTTGCAACCGCTTGTACAAGCGTTTCCATTTTTATTTAAAAAAATACGGGATTTATTGATTTATTTAACTAGTCCAACTTATTTTTTTGAAGATCAGATTTATAGCTTTTCATTTATTACAAATTAATTACACAGCACCAATTTTCAAAATTTTAACTACAATTTAAAATAAAGAAATAGTTTGCGACTATTCCTATTTTGTAGAAAAAATGAATCCACGCTGTCGTTTTGCGTTCGCCTAGAAGCAATTTATCTCTGTTATTACAAAGCGAAAGTTTAAATAGTTTTACTTACAGTTAAACCGACGCGATGTTGTAGTGGTTAGAGCGTCCGCTTCGCAGTCGGTAAACCTGGGGTTCATTTCCCTTGTTGAGTCATACCAAAAGACTTTAAAAAATGATATCTATAGCTTCCCTGTTTGGCGCTCGGCATTTATGGGAGGTTGTGGAGAACAAGCCGACAAGTTCGCATGTTGTATCCTTGGGCAAAGCACTTAACGGGATGCCCCACTTTTATGTGGAAGACAGGTGACCCGGAAATGGCAACTCCCAAGCGAGTGCGGACTCACCGCCCAAAACATAGCGATACATAGCTTTCTCGTGAATGGAGGATAAATATGGCAAATACAAAAAAAAAATACATCACGCTGTAAACTTTTACGATCAGTTCAAAATGAGCAGTGGTTTGTTTCCAATATTTCATGTTTTGGAATCGCTACCATACCATTAACGCGGAGGTTCTTGAATTGGGGTTTGCCCCCCTTTCCAGGAGAAGTGTGAAAGTTTATCAAGAGGGGCACGAGGCCACAGCTTCTTAACTATCTTTTAGATCACTGGTTCCCAACCGGGGAGGAATTCCTCCTCAGGGAAAAATTTTACCTTTATAGGGGAAGAATTTTCACATTTTGGACTTTAAAAGATTTTAATTTCGTTGCACTTAGGTCAATATTCCTGTTTCAGAATTATTCCATGCAATTTATTATATTAGTTTAGTGGTTCCCAACTGGGGAAGAATTCCTTCCCGGAAGGATTTCTACCCATTTTGGGAAAGAATTTCCACATTTTAAAGTTTATGTGATTTCAATTTTGTTGCATTTGGTACACCAGTTGTGTTGCAGAATTATTCCATAAATTTTCTTAAATCTAGTTGTGTTGCAAAGCGATGCCATGAATATATTCTCACCCACAGGAGTGTTGAAAAATCCCAAGGGCAATGGGCAAGCTTTGCTGAAAGAAACACTTTTTATTTTTTCTCTGTCATTTTCAATTAACATCAAAGCTATTTTTAGAAACTGCACTACAAGTATACCTTTAAAAAATAGATTATTATCCGAATTGAAGGGAAAATGAACCTTTGATGCAATGTAACCTCCAAAAGAAAAGTCGTCATCCTAATGCATACAAAGCTGAACCCACTAAAATTCATTTCAATGGTATTTAGAATTTGCTATAATTCACAAAATTAAAAAAACACTTTGAAAGTCTATCAATTTTACAAGAGCACTTCTGCCCCCTTCGTTTCGCAATCAATTCACACACATCATCATTACTCAAAAATCAAACATTTGATACTACATGTTTTGAGGTAATTTATTTTGCTCAGTTGCTTATCAAGAAGCACACAATTTTATCGATTCTCCATTGAGACGTCACATGACATTTGCCCACTGTTTCATGTATTGTGCTGCGCGTGTATTATAGACAGTAGCCTACAGTGCTATATTTTTAGTTGAGCATGATGCTTGCAATTAAGGAAAATAAGAAGATGCTGGATGTTGTCAAATGCAGAATTACACTCGCTAGTGATTGAAGTTGTAGAAAAGCCCAGCTATTCCATGGCTACTGTTGGTGCGGCCAACTCTGCTGAGGAAACAATTCAAGCATTTCTATTTGGCCCAGATTGCATTATTGGATGGTGGAAAAGATTAAGAAGGAGGAATTCTCATGTGATGGTGACGAGAATCTTGCTCAAAGGTCTCTCTCAAAAACATGTCATTCTTCGGAGGTGATATGTGCAAGATGGTGGGGTGATTGAGAAAACTCTTCCTCGACTTCAGTGGTTGCCTCGTTGCATGTCGTCCATACAATTTGTCATCGCTGGTTTGTCTGCGACATTCCACTGGGCCGACAACTTTCTTTCTGGTCTTGATAAGGGCAATGCTAGCTAAAATTTGATTATTGGTATTGGTAGAGTTGAGGTTATTAGTTATGACTTATGAGACGCAAGTGATGTTGGGGACTGATTGGAGTTTTGCGGCGTGGCAAGATGTTTATCATACTGGTCAGATATATCCCGCTGCTGAGTACCACAAGGTGGGAGCGTAGGCGTTGTTAGCGGTTGGCTACAGAAGCCGTGGATCCTTCAAAGTTTTTGATTTTGAACATGAAATGAATGCATTTTGAGTCAAAAATAGGAAAATAAATTGGTTCAAAAAGTTGATTTCTAAAGCAATGGAATTTCATCTTCATAATGGCCGAAGATAGGAAAATAACCGCTTTCAAATGTTAGTCTCCAACAAAAAATCACCCAACAAACTTTTATTTTGGGTCTACACAAAATAGGCTTCGCCACTGGGCGAAAGCTGTCGATTTGAATAGACATGGCATTCAATTTTATCGAGGTATATTTTCTCAACACGTGATTCATTGTATCAACCTTTGCTATGGCATTGACAACTGTCGTACCAAATAAAAGGCTGCGATCCAATGTCACACTAAGGTATGTTGGATTGGAAAAGTATAAAAAGCATAGCATGAAAGCAAAAAGCCCCGTGTTCTTTCATTATATTTGAAAAGGGAGGAATTAAAGATTTCAAAAACGTGAAAGGATGAATGAATCAAAAAAAGGTTGGGAACCACTGTTTTAGATAAACAAGAAAAATTTTAGAAAACTGAGCTCTAAAAAAAGGACTTCATATTGCTTTCGAGACGAATTGTGTGCAATAATGAGCAGAAATCTGCCCGTCATTTGAAATAATAATAATAGATACATTTGGCGGATAGGTAAAATATCTCAAAATCCATACTGTTATTACAGCAACCAACTTTTAATAAATTAAAAGTTATTTCAGTTGGTAAAACATTTTGAATTTCGAGCCCTTTACAAAAATTAAGACAAATTGAAACAACCAACGACAATTTCAAATAATATACGAAGAAATCGGACGTAAAAATATTTAAGTTCATTAACATTAGAATTGCAGCATTACAGAAGAGGCAAGCACTTCAAAATTACGCGAAAAGTCCAGTACGGAATGTGGTATTACAATTACGTGGACTGAGTAAAATTGTTGTAAAAAAATTAATATATGTATAGTAATGCAAGAGGCTAGCGATGCACTTAGCAAACTGCAGACAGTGACACTGTTTCGACCTATCAGGTCTCTTCAGTGCAGTTGGTGACCAATGAGAAGCTAGAAGCTTTTAATAAACTACTACAGTGGACCCAGTATTAGGTCCCACAAGTGTGACGGTCTAAGCTATGCGTTGTTGAAAGCCTCTAGCTTCTCATTGGTCACCAACTGCACTGAAAATTGATATATGTTTAGCAAAAATGAAGCTCCACTTGCATAGCATTGTTTAATAAGACTAGGGCTACCTTTTTCTTCTTCGTGTGCAAAGGCATTCATTTACCGATGGGATCAGATGCTGGCTGTGGGGGTATTAAGCCACCATCGAGTATCGTCATCCAAAACCGTCAGACCAGCCACCCCTCAAGGTACCCGATCTATGGCAGAGATAACGCAGTCTGCGGTTTGTTCGGTTGCGGCATAATCACAATTCGACGAGGGAGCCAGACCCTATTTGTACACGGACAAATGAAAACGCCAAAGCCAGTCCCCAGGCGATTAAGCTTATCCCAAGATGTTCTCGGCAAGCTCATTCCAAGGGACTTACAACAGGCCCTGGAAATGAAAAAAATGGAGTACGGATGTGCTTTTAGAATTCTCCGCGCTCCATCTATTATTCGTTCACTGAGCCACGCGGATGCCTAATTCAGATAGGTCATTTAATAGTTTCCTCGCAGCAGTCACAAATGGGCGTCTAGACTTCAATCTCTCCTGGTGCATATTTGGTGACCCAGCTTGTTGGCAATATAAACTATAGTCTGGGTACAGGGTGCCACGCTTGGCCAAGAAGAGTGACGTTTCCAAGCGGCGAAGCTCAGCTGGTTTGATACCTGAAAGGATTGGCAGGTGATTCGTTGGAGCGGGCCGCAGGCATCCAATGACAATGCGCCAGGCTTCATTCAAAACACTGTCGCTTAGATGGGTGTGGCTGGTGCTCCTCGACATTTTAAACTTTGTCAAAGACAACCAGGGATTTTTGTGCTATTGCCTTTTAGCATACCAGCTGTTTTTGCCAATTTTTATCCAAGTTGGATCAGGTTTACCTTTGCCAATTCGTTATTAAAAATACATTTTAGATACTGCAGACAGTGACACTGTTTCGACCTATCAGGTCTCTTCAGTGCAGTTGGTGACCAATAAGAAGCTAGAGGCTTTTAATACTATACATTTTAGATAAAATGCACATTTATTCAAATCCAGTTCTAACTGCAGCTTACTATTTTATTCAATTATGACATCAAACTTATATTGGTTTTAAATTGTAACAAAATCAGTTTGATAATAATGATTCGTTATTTCATCATAATTATTGCAAAACATTGGAAGACAATAACTTTTATAAATCGCTGTTGTAAAGTGCTCATTATTGTACAAAAAGTACAGAACAGGAATACAAGCAATGAGATAACGAAGAAGCAGCACGAGTAATCAACCTTCTGATATTTATTTTGATGACAGTTATGTTTGTTTTTGATGAGGCTTTTTAATTGGTAGGTGATTATACCTGTACATTTTAACTCTAAATCATTTTTTGTTGTAATATAAGACTTTTTACCACTAATTAGAATAATACCACTGAGTAATGAATATTGTTGCTAGAAGTTGAAATCCTTGTTTGTCCATCATAGGGTACTAGAGAACCCTTGACCGAACCATTTAAAAATATTAGGATTCAAGCTACCCACTTTCCTACTACTTCTTCTTTGCTTTAAAGCACACATTCAAAAAGCACGAAAAAATGATGAGACCAAAAAACAGAAATTTAGTTAATTAAGTGCCAAAAATGTTATCAGAGAATTGCTGATTCACTACCAAAAATCAGATATTTTAACTCTTTTGCTCCCGCAATCACCAATTGGTGATCGTGTGTTTTCAGTGTTTCCCTCAATTTTTTTCAAACTGAGTTACAAAATTGGTTTATTAAAAAATGGATTTGTGACTTTATCTCTCATCCGATTTTCATAGAACTTTCAAAAGATCACACTTAGTTCCTCATGCATAGGAAGATGTAAAATTTTTGCCCTAACTCTTGAATTTTCTTACCCAAAAAGGATTAAAAAGGCCAAGTGCCCAGTTGCAGACAACAAAAATTGCCAAATTCTCAGCAAGAGCCAACTACCTTGAAATTAAATTGAGATTACATGTTTACCACAAAACCACAACCTTTATCATTGACACAGTCTGAAAACTACTCTTTTGGGGCATCATTTGACAAAATTTCAAGCAATAATGATAAAATTTACTTATCAAAATTTTTAGGGGTCTCAAACCCCCCAAAAATTTGTATGATAAGTTAAAAAAAGTAGATTTGGCTTTTAGAAAATATGATCTGTTGCTAAATACCGGTCTCATTGAAACCTTAGGAAATTGGCTTTCCAGCAATATAAACCTTTAAATAGTTTAGGCTAAGCGGTGTATGATATTTACTGATCAAAAATGAGTACCGTACATCATATCAGTTCAAAACTCCCCAAAATTGTCTAGCTACCTTCACTAAATTATAATTTTTAGAAAAACTACACCCCATAAAAAGATAAAATGAATTGCAAACATTTTACCACTAAATTCGTCGTTTTGTGTCAAGTTTCCAAGGAGATAAAAGCTAAAATACAAGTTTAAAAACTGGCAGAAGTTCGACTTCTCTAAATCAAAGTTTGCTGTATCCCCTTGTTTCTAAACAAATGGAAGGGGTGTAAAAAAAACTTCTATTTCATTGTTAGTGACAACATATTCTATTTAAACTTGATATTTTCTGAATCTTGAAGAAATTTCATTTTCAAAAATACATAACGGTTTAGGCTAACCTCTAGCAGATAATTACTGTTTATATTTTAAGAACTAAATTTAAATAACAAAATTTGGTACCGGTCGAAAAAAAGGTCATAGGCCTGAAAAAGTTGCAAATTGTAGAAAACTAGACTTTTAGGTAAGTTTTGACTGATGAGCCTTGAAAGCTTATTTCTTCAGCATCATCTAGCGATCATTTTTTAAAAAATTGGTAGAAAATAAAATCTGTAGTGATCTTTGAGGTAAGGGTGCTTTAATTTCGAAGACAATTCAGCACCAATTGACGAGGATAATTTGCATATTCAAAAAAGTTTTTTATATGTAAAATCTTCAAGAAATAGAGATTTCAACGATGTATTGTAGAACACTTGATGTAGAAGTAAACAGATGAGTAATGATTTACAAACGAACTTGGGGTATATAATTATGACAAGTTATGACATTTTTCGCTCTGCCACCTTACGGATATTTTTTTCGCTATTCACGTGGGCACGAAAGACTTTGCCCGATCGCAAACAACTTTTTCAACGTCTGAAGCCGGAAAATGACCTTCCAGCAGTACATGTAGATGCAGGCAGCGTAAGCATAATTTTGACAAGATTGGTCATCACAGGTACCAGTTCACAAAGAACCTCTTTACGTTTTAGGAGTTCAACTACATCATCAAAGCTCTCTAACGGTTGTCCAGTTGACATCGCTCAGTCAATGAGTAGATTTCTATCCAAAGTCAATTGCGGCCCGTAAACATTGTCTTTGTTAGTGCGAGCAATATAATCAAAATCTTTACATTTTTCAATGGGAAAGTTTTTTATTTTGTAAAATGAGCAGCTGTAGCTTCTGGCTCAAAACGATCATTTAACCTAGAAATTACGAAATCCAACATTTCGTAATATAACTGTCCACAATTATCGTTTGGTTCTGCACGAAAAAAGGCATTTAAATATTCATCAAGCCGTTGGGAAGCTTTTCGTGGTCCTGACAATTCTGGATCCTCACCAACATCGTTCGCAGACACTGTCTGCGATCTGGCTTCATTTCTTGCGCTAGTGATAGAAGCTTTTGTGCAAGCAATATCATCGTGGGCTTTGCAAAAATTAAGCTGAGCATTCTGCAACTGTGCACTAGCATTTTCAACAATGCCAAAAACCATCCGCAACATTTCAATATAAAAATGAGTGTTGAACTTTTGCATCATTTGCAAAAAACACCAGCTTTTACTTCAGAATCTGTTCGTACTTGCTCGTCAACTTCTTGCAGCCACAGGATAATCGGCGTATAGTGACGACTATGGGCTTCCAAAGAAATTAGTCGCGTAATCCAAAGAGTGGGGCAAAATGTTCTCAACGATGCCAGCCGATGATTACCTTCGACTGCCTGACATTGGTAAAACCACGACGATCTTTTCGGAGAGCCACGAATAAAAGTATTAAGGTTTTGTGCTAGTCTCATAACGTATCTCGAATCATTGCTATTTTTTAAAGTATCTTGAACAACTAGATTGAGTTTGTGCGCTCTACAATGAATATAAACAGCTCAACTTTCTTCATGAATCAACTTTTTACGCAATCAGTTAAGGTGTCCGGAAACATTAGCAGCACTGGCCTCTACATTTATCAATGGTAACGGAAACCTGGCAAGAACGTCTTTTGCCATTTTAAATGGCCCTTCACTTGTGGTTGACGTAGTTTGATGGAAGCCGCAGAACAACTCTTGCATGTCTAAGTCGTCCATAGTGATACGGAAACAAATGCTCATATGTCCTTCAACAGATACGTCCGAAGTTTCGTCCAAAATAATGGCGTAATATTTTGCTTTTTGAAAGTCTTGTCACAGCTTAGTTAAAACACCACGGCGATAATCGTTCAAGTACTTTCTTTTTGTAGACATACATAGTTGGCGTAGTACAGAGATAGTAGGCCTAGTACAGGTATAGTAGACATATGCACACCTAAAAAATTGAACAAAAGTAATTTTATCTTACAAACAAACTATACGGTGTAGAGTAACAGCAATTTTGCATGCATGTAATGCATAGTAGTTGATTCAAAAATATATAAAATCGTTATGTTGATACAATCTCCAAGGATACCGTGATTACGGCGTTTGTGTTTTCAAGCAACTGTTGCCCAAGGAAACGAAAATTCTGTGTTCATCCGTCTGAAAGTTTTCACAACTGTTTGATCATTTTTTGAATACTTTATACAAAAAGTACTTTCTTTTTTCGCATCGTTTAAGCCATTGCTTTAACTCCGCCACATCTTTCATTTGCTTTTGTAACAACATCGCAAGATAAGAAGTAGCTTCTTCTTTCCCTCTTATAGCTAAACCTTGGCATCCGAGAAATCTCAAACTGGTGAAAATTTTTTCCAAAGCTACTCTGTTTTTATAGTAATGCAAGAGGCTTGCGATGCACTTAGCAAATTGCAGACAGTGAGACTGTTTCGATCTATAAGGTCTCTTCAGTTTAGTTGGTGACCAATAAGAGGTTGCTTTGTTAATAAGTATGCTTTATTAAAAACCTCTAGCTTCTTATTGGTCACCTACCGCACTAAAGATACCTGGTAGGTCGAAACAGTGTCACTGTCTGTAGTTTGCTAAGTGCATCGCTCGCCTCTTGCATTACTACAAGACCTTGTGACCACTCGGCTGTGATAGCACTATTGTTCTAGCAGTTGTTAGACTTAGTGCATCTGCGACAACCGCCACTCTTTCACCATTGATACGGCTTCGCAGAGGTTGACAGACCATCCACCACAGTGGACCCAGTTTTAGGTCCCACAATTTTGACGGTCTAAGCTATGCTTTATTGAAAGCCTCTAGCTTCTTATTGGTCACCAACTGCACTGAAGAGACCTAATAGGTCCCTTTTTTTTCATTACTTCCATTTTCTGTTTGTGTAACAGTTCGAGGACAGCTTCGTTTCTTTGGTTGGGTATCAGCTGCAGTGCAGACCGAAGTAATTCTGATTTTTCGTGGCGATCAAACGCAGGCAACGCTTTTTTCCGATTGTTGAACCTTTTATAAACAAATGCTTTTAAAGTATTTCGCCGCCTGTGTTGTGGTAATACATGTACCTTTGTTTGGGTTTCTTCCCTTCTTGTAGCTTTGCAAACTGAATGAAATGCTTTGTCTTGTTCCCCATTGCAGCAAACCCACTCGTTAAGTTTGCTTCCATTTGGAATGAAACGTTCCATTAGAATGACCTTTCCAACTGCCCCGTTTTTTTGCATCTAACGCAACTTGCTTTTGCCTAGGCGAAGAAAGTTTATGCTCATTACGGGAAGAATGGGCCACTTACTGCTCTGTTCTGACACAAAGCTTTTCGAGAGCATTTTCGGCAATAGGCATGCTGTCCGCATTTGAAGACTGTGGATCAAGTGACCCCGTTACCCTCAAGTCTGACAACAAATTTATCCTTAAAAAAATTATCTCAATAACGACACTTAGTCAAAATCTAGCGCAGTAGTAATACCAACAACACCTCCAATTTCTACCTCTGTCTTAATTAAGGAATAGCTATCGTTTTAGCTTATCGCATTGCTCATTTTTTAGTAGCTTATGGTGCGATTTTTACACTTAACTCAGTAAAGTTCGACGTACTTCTTTGGTCTTCGTTAACTAACACGCTCAAGCCTAATAGCGAGTCTTGTTGCCTACTGCCTGTATTTGAAGAAACGAGATTAATCCGTATTGGTTTTTGCCGCTTTACTTTATGCTGGTGGCAAGAAATGCGAAACCAACTTGAAAAATCTTGTAAGTGACATCACAATCGAGTATGAACAGCAGTTCTGACGATCGTTATAGGCTGCGGTTATAAAAATGCTCTTTAGCGCGCCAGTGACTTCCTCCGAAAAAAGTTTTCGTTAGTTGAAATTTGCACGCGTTTCGATCGATCGCGGGTAATCTCAAAACTAGAACATCTTAGTTTCTCCTAATGATTGCCGAAATGTATGGGGGGCCTGAAAGCAGTCTGGGTGGCTGCACCCCCCAAGCCCCCCTACTTTTACGCCTATGACCCTGTCCATCTTCCAAACTGATTTCATTTATTTCAGTTTCTTGTTTAGGGACCTAGTGGATTAGTGAGTTCAAGTAATCTGCTTACTTTACTCTGTCAATATTTGATTTCAAACAGCCTTTGTTTGCGCTGTTGTGGTTGCGCTTTTGTGTATTGTTCTAGCTTTCGTGTTCACTTTCACCATCAAACGTCAAACTTCACTAACACACAGAAAAAGCGCAATATGACCTCAACCTATTTTTTGCGCAGCATTGCAAAAGGAAGAGGGCAACGACCTAGAATAATAAAGGGTAGGGTGCAACCCTGTGTGTAAAAACTTGCCTCTATCAATTTTAGACCTCAACTGACAACCTGCAGTAGTTTTGAACGCTGCACCTCCAATTTTCAAACACTTTTCTTCGTTTATAAAGAAAAAAACTTTTGAAAACAGTTTTCATTTTCCAAAGATGTTTGCGGTTACGTCTTTAATTCAAGACAAGTTTAATGATTGACATAAGCTGATTGTCAAATCTTTCAAATAACATTTTGCGCTTCAATGATTTGCAGCAACTTCGGCTATTGTTTGAATGCAATCAGGCGTGACCTTGTTTTTCTCGGCAATAGAAAGAGGAACTCTTACGTTTGAATTTAAAATATGAGCATAAGTTCCCTGAAGCAAAAATATGATCAAAGTTCAATGAAGAATTTGTGGCAGCAACCTTGTGATGTGCTGCAGTAGAAATGGTTTTGTTTAAATAAACAGTTTTGAATGATTTATTGCAGCGTTGCAAAAATAACAAAGACTAGCTTGTTCAGTTATGCAGCTAGCATTTAGCAACGACATTTCATACCTTGAAAGCTAGCCTAAGTTTGACCGTGGAAGCTAGTAGGGAAGTGGAAAGAGTAGGAGGCAAATGCAATTTCTTAGCATCGCCTTGGAGTTTACACTTTCTTTCAAATACATCTTTTGAATTAACAAAATACACTGCGTTTTAAATTAACGCAAGAGGCCAGCGATGCCCTTTGAGAAAAGTGCAGACAGTGACACTTGTGTTATGATATATTGCCAAGTTAAGTTACCAAAAGAAAAAGTATTTTCTGGGTTATTTATGCACCACACAAAACCAGTGGGGTGGTTGTTAAAGAAGATGACAGGATGTTATGCATTGTTTCGCATATTCAGAAACAATGCTGTTATGAAAAAGCAATTTGTACGTCGAGCTTCGAAGGTGCAAATTATGATCTCATAGTAATATTTGGAAACATAGCTTACTTATATAAGTGGCACCGTTCGAAAAGTCTTGAGTAAGTGAAACTCACAAATTAAAAAGTTTGCTGTGGAAACTAAGAGGTGACGCTCGCTTAACTTCCCAAACAAAAACTTAATGAAACTGAAAGATTTACAACACTTATCAAAATCAAAATGGAGGGGAGAAAGATGACTCCTTCCCTGGCGCGGCCACAAGTGCTATTGACTTTTATTCACATTTAATCTTCCATCTTCATGGCAACATAACCTTTGACCTGGCTTGGAGCGCACATGCAGGACGATATATCAAAAGATCAACTTTGGCTGCCCATAAACTTGAAATCGTAGCGCTTTTTTACCTGTTTGCGTTTAAACCATGAGATTGGCCGTGGAATTCTAAAATCCTGGTCGCCTTGGAGTCGAAGGGGAGCATTTATGGGAGATTGAGAATGTGATCTATTCATATTTTGCTTTTGTCACCAGGCATCCTTCAACTTTTCAATATAGCTCTTCTGGTGTAATCGAAAGTTTAAATGATCTTTATTTAGATTTAAAATCTACATAAAATTCACAAAAACTCAACGTTTCGAAAAACTAAAATCAGTTTTTCTTCGTCAGGAGTGAGTAAAGTTTAAACACAGACAACGGTTACATAGTAATCAACAGGACGATAAGGAGAAAAAATAAAAATTGTAGCAATAAACAAGTGCAGCAGCGACAACTGGCGGTCAAAAATTTATAAATTTGTACAATCCGGGATAAAAGCTGTTAATTTTATCGTTAAAAGAAATATCAGTTTTGTGTATGTAAAACGATTCTAAAAAACGTCTTTCTTATAGTCACTTTCAGTAGCTAAAATTTCAGAGCTTTCCCAATCAATCCGGTGTCCATTTAAGCAAACGTGTTTCACTAGAGCAGATTTCTTTTTTAAATCCTCATTTGTTAGTTATGAGGAATTAAAAAAGTTATAACTAACAAATGAGGAATTAAAAAAGAAATCTGCTCAAGTGAAACACGTTTGCTTAAATGGACACCGGATTGATTGGGAAAGCTCTGAAATTTTAGCTACTGAAAGTGACTATAAGAAAGACGTTTTTTAGAATCGTTTTACATACACAAAACTGATATTTCTTTTAACGATAAAAACACTTTCGCTCCCGCGACGGTATGATTACCGGCAGCGATTTTAATCGCCAGCCCGCGACGGTATATATACCGGCAAAGGAATGTGCTTACGCATACGCTATTGCTTGCACGCTTGTCGTTTGAGCAAAAAATCTTTTATATATGAACCTTTCAAATTTTCTATTTGTGGTTTGCAACAGAATTTTTTTAGTTTGCTTCGCTTTCGCGACGGTAAATATACCGGCAAAAAAATTTTTAATGGAAACTCTGTTTACGTGCACGCCAATGTTACAAAATGGCGGACGGGAGTCAAAGTGTTAACAGCTTTTATCCCGGATTGTACAAATTTATAAATTTTTGACCGCCAGTTGTCGCTGCTGCACTTGTTTATTGCTATAATTTTTATTTTTTCTCCTTATCGTCCTGTTGATTACTATGTAACCGTTGTCTGTGTTTAAACTTTACTCACTCCTGACGAAGAAAAACTGATTTCAGTTTTTCGAAACGTTGAGTTTTTGTGAATTTTATGTAGATTTTAAATCTAAATAAAGATCATTTAAACTTTCGATTACACCAGAAGAGCTATATTGAGAATGTGATCTATTGCCGAACGAACTTGATTCAAGTCATGAGGGCGTTCATGAACTAGAAGTGGAGGCGACCTGAGGACCGCGTCGACGATATTCTGGGACTCGTCAATCTTGGTAACTCAGTTGTGCTAAATATATTTAGGGCTAGAACTAGAAGTTCTTATTTGAGAAAAAAGCAAAGCGAATAAAAGAAACAAAAATACGCGCTCTTATTTTTTCGGCTGACTGGTTTTGTGTGCTCAGCAAAGCATCGTATCCAATAACTACGAGAACCAATCAATATCATAGCTGAAATAGCCATTATTTGCCTTGCGAAGTTTAATAAATAATACCAGCCATAAATGTCAAATTTCACAAAATGCTCTTTAATAAAAATTGGTATTTACAGTTCATACAACAAACAAAATCATCTTCAATGGTTAAAAGAGAATTTTTTATTTTTGTAGTTCTATACACCAATTAGTAAGCCCAGTTAAGCAAAAAATATCTCAGTATCAAGATTTAAGCCCTCCTGGTTGAGGGCTTTAATTTTGATACTGAGACACGTAATGCTATTGGCCATAGATTTTACTATTGTTTGAGCCCTCAGCAAGAAAAAGAAATATTTATGCGTATAGACCCTACTTAAATATAAGGCCCATTGAGAAAACAAAAATTATGATAAAATACGCAACGTTGCATATTGATCCTAGTAAAGCATAAGCCCAACCATGAAAATGTAGTTTGATGGTAACATATGCAACGTTATTGCCTATTGATCCTAGTCATGTATAAGCCCCAACCATAAAAATGCATTTTATTGTGAAATGCACAACGTTGTTTCACTTAGACTCCACTAAAGTATACACGCCCCATCATGAAAAGGGATCTTTATGCTAAGATACCCGTAGTTATTGCATACACACTTCACTAAAATATTAGCTCCCCCCCCAAAAAAAACGAATATTACGAGTTCTATCAAAAAGTAAGCAACTTTTTTCTCTCTCCAGCAGAACACGAGCGAATCGCCCGTGTGAAGCGCGGCTGCACAAATCCACATTCATACGTACAAATATTACAAATAAGTACGTACAAATATTACATTCATACGTACGAATATTACAAATAAGTACGTACGAATATTACATTCATACGTACGAATATTACAATAAGTACGAATATACAAAATCCACATTCATACGTTCATTCATCTTGAAACGTTTCAAGCTGATTTGTCGCGCCGTTCTTTCTCTATAATGCGTTGAGTGTTGGGGCATAATGCCTGCTCGTCGGTTTTTATACATTTTCAAGCAAATTTTATAGAGTATATTGCATATAGACCTTAAAAAACATAAGCCCCAACCAAAAGATGCAGTTTGCTTCTGAAATACACAACGTTATTTTTTTTTATTTGCCATATTTATCCTCCATTCACGAGAAAGCGATGTATCGCTATGTTTTGGACGGAATGTCCGCACTCGCTTGGGAGTTGCCATTTCCGGGTCACCTGTCTTCCACATAAAGGTGGGGCGTCCCGTTAAGTGCCTTGCCCAAGGACACAACTTGTTCTCCACTGATATAACAACAGCTAAGGCAGTGTTGCAAACTTTATTACAAAGTTTAAACTGACTTATAACTGCGCATTACATCTGCAAATGAAACATAAACTTAACTTTTCATTAAACTAAAACTCTGCATTACTGAAAACACAAATTTACACTCAGTAAACCGACTACTTGAATGAGCCACGCTGTACTAAAGGTTGCACGTGACTCGAGCAGTTAAAAACTGCAATTACGCGTGATGGCTTTAGGCCGGTCAGTATCTCGACACTACAGTAAAGAAATAGCAACTTGTACAAAGTTAAATGCAAAACAAACGATAATTACTTCATTCATCCCTCCCAAAAAAAAATGTAGTAGATTATAACGAACAAATATTACACGCATGCGCACAAACACTACTAGTCACAATTTCACTCATTAACGCCAAATCTTTGTGGAGGGACCCCTTTATTGGCTCTGGAAGAACGCCGAGGTAAAACACTTTGAGTACCTTTATCGGTACTTGTACTGGGTTCGCCAGAATGTTCGAAATCGGAAACGAGATCTTCATTCAGTCCCTCTGTGGCCTCTTCGTCAGGAAGAGGGGCAGGCATGCTTGGAAGTTGGATTCCTGGAGGACAAGGAGCTAAATCTTTCAACGAAACTGTCATTTCTCGTCCACTCGAATTCCGAACGTTAGCGTATTTTGGATTTACGTGAACTATTTCCACCTCATCGACTAACGGTTCCGATTTGCTAGATCTGACAAAGCGTCTGAGGTAAGCTTTAGAGCCAGGTAATGTCATCCAAGATGGAAGAGAAACTCCGGTGTGTGATCTCCGGTTAAAGTTGAAGAACCGCTCATGTGGTGTGGCATTGGTGGACGTGCATAAAAGAGATCGCATCGAGTGTAAACAGTCAGCCAAGACTACTTCCCAATGAGAAGATGGCAACTTAGCAGCATGCAGCGCCAGCTTTATGGTTTTCCAGACAGTTTGAACTGTCCTTTCAGCTTGTCCATTTCCTGAAGGGTGATACACACTGCTTTTACTGGACGAAATTCCTCTCCGGAGAAGGTAGTCTCTAAATTCTTGCGAGACGAAACATGGACCGTTGTCGGAATGAATAAATCCAGGAGTCCCACATATCGCAAAAAGCTTGTCGAGACATCCGATGACGGTCGACGTAGTCATGTCCTTACACGGAAAAGCAAAGGGGAACCGAGAATACTCGTCTATGACAACAAACAAATACTTGTTAGTAGTGGATGACATCAATGGACCTTTAAAGTCTACGCTTAAACGTTCCATGGACTGGGTCGCTTTTAGTAAAGTTCCATCGTCACTTTGAGTGAATGCAGGCTTAATTTCAGCGCACACTTTGCACCCCGAAACCACTTGCTTGACCTCGGTCGTTGAAAACGGCAAATTCTTGGTTCTCACGAAGTGCAAAAATCTGGTAATACCAGGGTGGCAAAGTTGATTATGGAGTTCTTCCAAGGTACGTAAGGAGGAAATTGAAGCGCTAAAAGCTCGAGTTAAGGTATCCGGACCCACATTCCGTTGACCAGGTCGGTATTTAACGACATATGAAAATGAGGCAAGTTCCATGCGCCACTGCTGAATCTTATCATTTTTTATTTTCGTGCGGCGTCTGCTGTCCAACATAAAAGAAACGGACCGCTGATCAGTTATAAGGGTAAATGTGTTTCTTGATAACAAATGAGACCATTTTCTTACTGCCTCGATTATCGCAGTAGCCTCTTTTTCAAAAGCAGGATAATAAATCTCACTTCCTTGTAGGGTCCTTGACATAAAGGCAACAGGTCTCCCCCCTTGATTTAAGGTAGCTGATATTGCAACATCCGATGCATCACACTCAACAATAAACGGTAAACACTCATCAATAGATTGCAATGCAGCATTACTGAGTTCATTTTTCAACAAATTAAACGCATTTAAAGAATTAGTACTTAATGGAAATTCTTTTGCATCAGCAAGGGGTCTAACCTTATCTGCAAAACAATTTATCCACTTTGCGTAGTAAGCAAACATGCCAAGCACACGCCGGAGCGCCTTGTAATTACTTGGAGGAGGAAAATTTAATAAAGGTTGCATGCGTTCAGGATCAGGTTTTATGTGCATATTGCCAACAACATAGCCCAATATATTAATGTTAGAGACAGACTTAACAGTTTTGGTTTCATTCAAAGTAAAATTTCGTCGATTAATAGCGTCCAAAAACGCTTTTACATTATCATCATGCTCCAACTGATTACGACCGGCCACAGTAACATTATCTAAGTACGCGACAGTATCTTTCAATTTTTCTTCGCTTATAAATTGCGTTATTTTACGCTGAAAAACCGCTACTCCGTTTTTAACACCAAATGGTATACGTGTAAATTCGAACAAATTACCGTTAGCCTCAAAAGCAGTGAATTTACGTTCAGACGGCACTAACTCTACTTGATGATATGCACTACGTAGATCAAAAGTAGAGAAAACAGAATACTTGGAAAGGCTATTTATCATGTCGTCTATACGAGGCAAGGGGTACGCATCTAGTTCTGTGTAAATGTTGATGGTTTGCGAATAGTCAACACACAAACGTTTGTTACGGCGATTAAGTTCATCTTTTACCACTACTACCTGTGCTCTCCATGGGGATGAACTTGGTTGAATAATACCTTCCTCCTTCCACTTGTCAACAGTCTCTTGAATGAATTCTTGGTCTTCTTTGCTAAATCGTCGAGATTTGGTAGCAATTGGTTTCACATCCGAAGAAAGATTTGAAAATAACGATACTGCTTCCATTTTTGCAGCTGCTAAAGCACAACTCGATTCGTTGGTCTGTATAACTAACTCGGGTGAAGTACCCCCGAATTCGAAAACAAGTCGACTGTGCTGACTTTGAAAATCAAGTCCTAATATTACATCGCTGCAAAGATTTTCAAAAGTGTTCAGTCTTGTTGATTCGTACTTAACGCCTTTAATCGTAACATCAGCGAGACAAAAACCTTTTGATTTCATCTTCATCGTGGATGAAGCCATTTGGACTTCGCATTGGGAAGGATATATATCCAGATTTAGCTTCTTACAAACGTTGTAGTTAACGTAGCTTTCTGAACTCCCTGAATCAATTAAAGCGGTAAAACACTTTCCATTTATGTTGACAGGTATTGAGGATTTAATCAGGCTTCCGGGACATGCTGCCGTTGTTATGCAAAGAGATGGACTGTGACTTGACGGATGAGACATACTTCGGGGCATAGCTAGACTTGAGGTTGTTCTTGTCGACTTGGATCGACAAACCTTGCCAAAATGTCCCTTTTTGCCACATGAATAACATGTGGCATTTCTGGCAGGACATTTATTACGATCATGATATTCTTTTCCGCAAAAGAAGCAAATTTTAACCTTAGATAACGCTTGCAACATTTGGGTAGTGTGGCTTGAACAGCTTGTAGTGGTCGGCGTTTCAGCTTCAGTCCCGAGAATGGATTGTTCGGACATCATCGCTGCAGCACTAGATCTAGAATTTTCGGTGAAATACGCCGCTGAATGCTCCTGAGCTAAGTGCAAGGACATTGCTGTCTTGTACGCTTGATTAACCGTTAGCTCAGCGTTTTCAAGAAGTCTTTGGCGAATATGATGCGAAGCCAATCCATTTATGAAAGCATCTCTAACAAGATCTAACCGATATTCATCGGCTGTAACATTTCGAAAATTACAATCTTTGCTGAGAATGTGCAGAGACTGCAAAAATTCTTGCAAAGATTCACCAGGCTGTTGCTTTCGAGTCGCTAACAGGTGGCGCGCAAATATCACGTTAGGAGTTTTAAGGTAGATTTCTTTCAACTTTTGAACGGCGGTCTCATAGTCACCACAATCTTCTATTAACTCGTAAACATTGGCACTAACATGGGCACAAAGTACTTTGAGTTTGTTTGGCGCGTGAACATGCGCTGCTTCTGCTTGCGCCACTACGGACTCAATAAAATTGTCGAAAGTTTTCAGCCAATGCTTAAACTCCTTTCCTGCTGCTGATGAGTTAGGATCAGCGTTGAACTTGGCAGGCTTGAACAACTCGTTAAGAGATGCAGCCATTTGACGATCCAATAAGAATAAGTTAGTTTAATTGATATAACAACAGCTAAGGCAGTGTTGCAAACTTTATTACAAAGTTTAAACTAACTTATAACTGCGCATTACATCTGCAAATGAAACATAAACTTAACTTTTCATTAAACTAAAACTCTGCATTACTGAAAACACAAATTTACACTCAGTAAACCGACTACTTGAATGAGCCACGCTGTACTAAAGGTTGCACGTGACTCGAGCAGTTAAAAACTGCAATTACGCGTGATGGCTTTAGGCCGGTCAGTATCTCGACACTACAGTAAAGAAATAGCAACTTGTACAAAGTTAAATGCAAAACAAACGATAATTACTTCATCCACAACCTCCCATAAATGCCGAGCGCCAAGCAGGGAAGCTATAGATACCATTTTTAAAGTCTTTCGGTATGACTCGACAAGGAGACTGAACCTCAGGTCTACCGACTGCGAAGTGGACACTCTAACCACTACGCCATCGCGTCGGTCACTACGCCATCGCGTCGGTCACTACACCATCGCGTGGTCGGTCGACTAAGCCATCGCTTCTTTTTGTACAGACCCAACTGAAGTATAAGCTCCCACCGAGAAATGACATGTTTATGCTGAAATACGCTGTGTTATTGCATACATACCGCACTGACATACAAGCCTCACCTAGCCAAAGGATTTTTATGATGAAATACGCAATGCTGTTACCATAGCCCTTACAAAAATATAACCCGCCACCAGCTGAGTGACCATTAGGCCTATAGGCTGAATGGAATAAACAAATTTACTGCACCTGCACTTAAACGCATTATAGAAAAAGAATGGTACAACAAACCGGTTTGAAACGCTTCAAGATTACGTATGAATGTGGATTAGTGCAGCCGCGCTTCGCACGGGCGATTCGCTCATGCTCTGTTGGCGAGAGAAAAAAGTTGCATATTTTTTGACAGACCTCGAAATATTCGTTTTCTTTTTGGGGCTCATATTTTAGTGAAGTGTGTATGCCATAACTATGGGTATCTCAGCATAAAGATCTCTTTTCATGAGGGTGTATACTTTAGTGGAGTCTAACTAAAATAACGTCGTGTATATCAGCAAGAAACGCATTTTCATGGTTGGGGTCTATACTTTACTTGGGTTAATATGCAAAAACGTTGCATATTTTATCATAAATTTTGTTTTCTCAATGGGCCTTATATTTAAGTAGATCTATACGCATGAATATCTCTTTTTCTTGCTGAGGGCCCAAGCTATAGCAAAATCTATGGGCAATAGCATTGCATATCTCAGTATCAAGATTAAAGTCATCTACAAGGAGATTTGATATTTTTTGCTGAGGGCTTATACTTTACGTAAGGACAATATTTAATAAAGTTGTGTATTTTATCATAAATTTTTTTTTTTTTTGGTTAAGGTTATACTTTAATTGGGCTAATATACAATAAGTTGGTGTGCATTCTCAAAATGTTGTGATTTTCTGTTGGGGGCTCATAATTTTTTATGATCAATATGCAATTGTGTGGTATACACGTAGTAAGGCATCAAGTTCCATTTTGTTGTTGGGTGCTAATACTTTAGTTGGGTCTGTACTCAAAAGCGTTGTGCTTTTTAGCATCAAATTACGTTTCTCTGATCAGATTTATGCGTAAAGAGTGTTGTTATCCCCCAAGATTGTTTCGCATTACATTGATCTCGTATTTGTGGTTGTGCTAGTTTGATTGGAACATTAGATTGCCTTTACACCAAAACCAAAAAGATGCCCATTCACACCAATTTTGAGGTAGTTACGACGTCATTGCAACGTTAAAAGCATTTTTTCACACCATTTGGAAAATATTAATCATTTGAAGTTTGATGTTATGGCAAACAGCGCTTTTGAATTCAACACCTTGTCTCTGAAAAGGAAAAATTTTACTCATGTCTTGATGTGGTAATGAAATCATAGGCCTCTTATCACACCCAATTGGAGATATGATTGCTGTTTCAAGTTATACGCACTTGTGATCAGCACTTTAAACCGGCGCGATGGTGCAGTGGTTAGAACGTCCGCTTTGCAGTCTAGTTTGGGGTTAGTTTCCTAACCCTAACCCTAACTAAATGAGGACATTTTTTGATCATTCTGCAGTAGAAAGCGTGCTTGTGATTATCATGATGCTCACCTTTCACAGCAAATTTGGGTCTTAAAATGTGACTCGGTCTTAAAGAATTCATCCTCCCATAATTTTTCTAACGGATTCACACCAATGCATCTCAGACTTTTCACCGCCAGATCAAATGTTTGCAATAAAGTTGTCCAGGTAACATCGAGCCTAGGGGCCGCCAACTTTGTACGACCAAATAGCAATTTGGGCACGACTCCACGAAAGAGAGAACAATGAGAGCCGAAAAAAGCTCTTGGGCCAAAATAACTTTCAATATCACTTTACGACCAAGACTTCACCCAACAAGACGTAAGCATCACGTTATACAAGTGCATTGAGGGGAAGAAAGAAGAATCATAATGAGAGGACGAGGGTTTTTATGATAATTAAGTAATCACACTCGAACAATAACGAAGCACCAGTCTTGGTAATGAGGTGCCGCTGTGCGGATACAGTATAGTGGATTCTATGCACTCCACAAGTAGCAAAGCCAGGAATCCAGTCACTCACTTACATAAAGCAGCTATAACATTAGTAATGGCGTCCAATCAGGTGATCGAATGGTACTTGCCACAGACGGAAGATCTACTTCTTTGTCATAATAATGGCGAAACCATTCTGGTGCTTCCTTATTGTTCGTGTGTGACTATTCATAAAGGTTTCAGCTTGATCAGGCAATTTATCCACCGTAACCGCTAATCAACGCAAGTTCATTTGTTACGTCCTTGGGGCATAAACAAGAAAGCAGTTTGCCAAGGCAAACTACCGAGCTGGTGGTCTTTGCTTTTGTGACGCGCGTCTTACAACATTTTGATCTTCAATGTAAGTATCGGTTTGCATTGTCTTATGTATTATCTGCGATCGGTTAGTCAATTGTACAAGTATTAAGGGTTTAATAGGATTCTGAGATCAAAACAATTTTCCTACAATGGCATTTTGATTTTCGCGAGACAATGTTGGAGAATTGCATCATTTGTAAAGTCCCAATCATTTACATGATCATGATCATTGGTAAATAAATGAGGGGTCAAATTAAAAGTTGAAACTGTAGATTCTGAGCCTTTCACATCACAAACCGGAGCATCCGTCACATTAGCATGCAGTCTGAAAAATTTACTGGATAGAAAATGGTTCGATTTTACTTCGTACAAATCTCTTTGGCACAGTTTTATCTGATGTAAATTTGTAGCGCGTCAGGTTGTTTGTAATTTGTTTCTTGATAACTGCGCGTTAGTTTAATGTTTGCCTGAAGCACTAGGATCCAATCATTGTTTTCTGTTACAGTTGTGTTTCTTATCAGTTCAGTGTTAAGTCCATATTGTTAGTCTTACTAGTGCTTGAGTTTAAATCTTTAGTTTAGGCGTTCTTGTTTGTATATGTTGTATTTATTTTTATGTTTTTAGATATCAAGCGTTTTAGTTGATAAAAGCCGGATTTATGAGGCTTATGGTATAATTTGGTATATGCGTCGTGGTAGCTAGAACGCAACACTATTGTTCAGCAATCACGTAGGCATCGAATTCCTGACATTGATTTTCCAAAAAAAAGACAGCCGTCGCTCATGAAGAGTGATGTCTGAAGCTGTACATACCAGTAATTAAATAGAATGCAGTGTTTTAAGAAAGACGACTAAGGCTGCCATTGATCTTCAGAAAGATTTTCTGAAAGCAACAACAATTTTGTTGTTCTTCATATTGTCTGGGTGGTTCATTCACACTGCCCATGGCCTTGAGGTTAATACAGACACAAATAACTAGTAACAATTCGACGAGTTAAAAGTATTTAACGTGCTTTCTTATGATTGATGTTCGCCCGTCACTGCGCACACGACATGGGGACCGTAATAGACAAAATAATCAAGACAAGATGTCACGAATAAGTAAATTTGCATTAAAAGAATATTTTTTATATGTGTATAGTTGTTGTAATCTGTTGTTTTTATTTTGCAGTGATCATTTTATTTGTAAATTTAAATTGTCTGAAGCCCAAAACTTGCTAAACTGTTTTCGAAAAAAGACCTTTTTTCTTTCGCATTTATAAATAGATTTGTAACTTACAGCCTTTTCTGACATCACAATGGTTGACTACGTGACTAAGTTTTCTAGTGTATTCTAGTGATTCTTGTTTCTTTTTCGAAGATTTTTATTTTTTTTATGATTACCGATCACGTAATTTATTTACGGTGTTTTTCCTGTGTCAGGTGATGTTCTAGCAATTTCTAGATTATTTTCGAGTCGTATATATAAGGCAGCGAGACTTTTTTACTTCAGAGTGTAATTCAAAGTGTAGTTCAGTGAGAGATAGTAGAGTGTAGTAAAAAGGCGTTGTTGTGTGGTGACTGTTGTGACAGGAATCAAGCGATTATTTTGGTGGTTTTAGTTTTAGTTAGTTTGATATTTATATAGTAAAGTGCTTTAGTTTGTGTATTTGACAAGCGAAGGAATTCGAAGTTTTAAAGTGGTTTGTGAATATATTTGTTCTGTTCGTGATCGAGAAGTGCGTGAGTTAAAGTATCTTAGTGGAAGCCAATCTTTTCCTAGCTATTAAGTTGCAACCAGACTTAATTATTCGAGCGATACTATACGTCGCCTCAATTTTAAGTAGTAAATTAAGATTGAGATAGAACGAAAATTCTATTGAAACGCGACACAAGCTATTCATTACAGTTTCAAAATCAAGTTCAGCGCAAAGATATGCAAAAAGGTAGCGACTGTATTCATCGATATCAACCTGTAATTGTCACATGTAAAATTTTATTTTAAATCTATTGTGCTGTAAGTCGTATTTATTGTTGAAAGTTTTTCTATCATGGATTTGTGGTTTTCTTGAGGTTCACATAGAGCACATTGTCTACAATGCCTTGGGCTTTATCTGACTGAAGAGATAGGGATTCATAATCGGTTGAAAAGGATTTTTGTTGTAATCATGGCACCAGGCTGGAGCTTTCTCTTATGGTTTCTTGTTCTCAATGTGACAAGAAAACAACTCGCTCAAACAGCTTGGTTTTTCTTTTCATATGCATTGGTCGTTTGTGGGGGTTAAAACTTTGTTTCTGCTGACGTGATCATGTCATTGGTCATGTTTCCGCAGCTTTGATTTTGAGTCGTTCTAGTTCACTGAGTCTTCTGAGCCGAATTGCTTCTTCGTAAATCATGAATTTAAATACTGCAACTGGATGGTGGGAATTGTCATTTATAAAATTTCAGTGTGAGGCCGCTTCTTTTACGTACTCTCTGGTGATGAAGCGAAATGCAGCATTTTCGTTTGTGTGGTGAAACGCATCAATAAACTCAACATCGCTTTGTTTTTCGAGGGTGTTGATTTACCAAAATATTAAACTTAAGTCGAATTGTCAGAAAGTGGAAATAACAGAGTGTTTTATAAAATTTGTTGCTGTAGAACCAATTGAGATCTATATTATATCTTCTGTAAAGCGTTTACAAATTTCAACCTGTATAATGGCTTTTACTGCTCTGCATATGGCATAATTAATAGAAATATTTTCGAGTGACAGAGAGCGATTGCGTCCTGTCACAATTCCATTTTCCTGTGAGTAAAACTTTTTGTTATATTCAAGAGTGACATTGCTTTAGCACAGGGGTGTCCAACTCGCGGCCCGCAGGCCGCATGCGGCTCTCGGAGCTTTTCAATGCGGCCCGCGAGACCATTCTAGAATTCTTAATGAATTTCGCTTCGTGCCACAGGACTCAATTTTTGATTAACAATGCCCGAAGAAGAGCGATGGTGAGGAGATGCTGAAGAGGTTATGGCTTTTTTTTGCTTTTGGAGACCGACCTCGCCACGAAAGGTAATGACCTTCTTTTTGGAGATCGACCTCGCCGCGATCGGCCCTCGGCACGATTGTCAACGTCCAATGTGGCCCCCAGAATCCCCCAAGTTTGACACCCCTGCTTTAGCATGTTGTAAAGCCAAAGTTAAAGCTGCTTTCAAAAGGCTTCTATTGATATTGGGATATGCTATAGACCTCGAACATCTGCTGTGACAATATGTATCGGTGTGTTTTAATCATTTTAAGAGTTCTAGCTGTCTAGCTTTTCCATTTCTTGCAAGTAATGTTTGCTTTGTGAACAAGATTTAATCAAACCCACCGTCAATAAAATTTGTCTTGATCATTACAAAAAATTTTACCCGTGTTTGATACATGATATCTTACTGCAGATATATCTACATGTTTTAATGCCATATTCGTTGAGCAACCTTCAATTTTAGAACTAGATGTTTACGAAGTTATATGGTGCCATCGACTAAAAGCTACTATTGATATCAACTATGTTTTCATTCTCAATTTTTTACATGTTGTCTACTATCAGTTACAACTTTCATTTTTACCACTAGTGCTATCACGTCATTATTGCTCATAATTTTGACGTCACAATATTTCATTTGATCTATATTTTTTGCGATATATCCAGTTGAGATATGAACCCGTAGTGCTGACAGTAACTAATTTTCAGTTGATAGCATTTGGGTTTAGTGTCAAATTTGGCAGCAAAGGCTAGATGAGTTTAGTTTTATTATCATGCACTCGTAAATATGGTAATTTAAATTTACTGAAATAAATTTCCCGGTAATATTGTTTTGATTGATTGTTTGGAGCTGTATAAGACAAGAACTTCGAATTCCGCCACAATGATCGTAAGCAGGCTGTTCGGATTTTAACTCCAACATGACAACCCAACAACAGCAGATAATTTATTAATATTTCATACTGTTTTAAGAGCCGCTGTCGAATAATTGGAAAAACAAATAATAGAATTAGAAGTCACTGGTGATCTCACTCCTATATGTGAAGGCGTTAACATCCAGAAACTCACGATCTATTGCCAGGCGCTTCAAACAGAGGAAATGCTGTTGCTTTAGCATCGCTATTTGTCACGTTTTTGATTACCCGGTATTTGAAACCACTCGCTGAATTCCGGAGTTGGCGATCTTATCTTATATACAAGTTAGCCTGCCAACTAATCTTTAGCGCAACACTAAAGAACGCTTGTCATCAGTTCTCGAACCTTTTCACCTGTTAAATAATTGCTCTTGTTTTTCCTTTACTACTCTTCGAGCACCGAGTAATTTAAAGTTGCATGAATTTACTGTTTTGGAATACATAGATTATGATTCATTAGTTTCGGTGCTCTTATCGCCTATTTATTCCCAAAGTTTGCTTAATATGGCTAGTTTCCTTTAGGCGTAGATTGCAGGCGTGGCGCAAAAACTTTTTTTTTCTCTATTTAGATTTACGCGCGGAGTGCACTCGCCGCGCCTGCAAATTGCCTACAAATAGCCGAGAAAGTGGGATGAAGTAACAAATTGCCTACAAATAGCCAACTCCTACAAATTGGTCCCCCCCTAAAAAGATGGTCCTTAGAGTAATAGGTTAGTGATAGATTTCCAAAACAAGCACCTTCTGTGAAAAAGCGTTGCCCCTACGTTGATCTATCAAACAAGTCTTTATCTTAAAAAGCTTGGCATCATACACTGCAGCCCGCGGTCCAATCCGGTTGAGCGAAATAGAGTGAACTTGACTCTCAAATGTTGCACATTGCTGCTTTACGGTACCTAACTAGACAATCATTATTCTTTGTTGAAGTGATCTTGTAAATTTCACTTCATTGTATACAAATAGCCTCCTAACTTTTTGCGTCTAGCACGACAATGGTTTTCGGGCTTTACAAATATAAATTCAATGATGTGATAATGACCGGTTGCAGTGCGTGATGTCCACAGACGAAATATTTTTGTAGTGTGCTCTATATATAGATATCTAGTTACTATTAGAACAAAATAAAGTCAGTTTAAATGTGGGTTCGCATTTTGTTTGTTTGTTGCGTCAGAATACCATTTATCCAAAACTCACCAATCAGCGACGAGCACGTGGACTCGAAGTGCGCTCAACACCGCCCTAATCTCTACAAGAAGTAAGTTTTGTCGGATGATAGTGGTTTGTAAAAAATTGAGAAAAGGTCTTCAGAAATGCGTGCAGTTGATGCGATGTGATTTTTATTGGAAGTGTTGTTGCTATGGCAACAGCGGTAATGTTTAAAGTTCATTGAGCCCCAACGTCAAAAGAAACCATGGCCAAGCTGCCTATGCTTCTCATAAACTTTTTGTTGCAGCTGCGACGTGGATTATCGTTTCATGGCTATGTGGTGTGACCGCACCAACTTCACACGACCACCACACCCCGGACACCACAGAATTCGAACCCAAGTTCCTCCTGAGATGACGAAAACCATTCATTTGAACGACAGCTGTATCCTCTACCTGGAGCACGGTAAGCGACGCTATGGCAGCGTGTTTATGACACAATTGCGACTGTCGTACAAAGCTATCGAAAACTTTAAAAAATCGAGAATATTATGCGTCGTCAATAAATCATTGTTGCTTGCGATAATGATCTGTCCCGCGTTTAACTCCTTGAGTGGTGACTCTACATCGTCTGTTTTTCAAGGGGTCCGTTTTCTTTTATTACATATTATCGGCAACTCATCTTGCTTTACAGCGATTCTATCCCAGTACAGTCGATTGACGACTTTCAATTGTGACGACAATGAGCTGACGCGCATTACTTCGCGAACATTTTCGGGCAATCCCCAACTCAAGAAATTGATTCTTTCGCGTAACAAAATCGGGTTTATTGATGACGATGCGTTTGAAGGTTTGTGACATCACTGATTAGCAGGACTTTATTGCTGCAATTACTGAAAGCGGATAGCTTTGTATGTTTCATAGTGAGATGGCTTAAGCGTTTTTGTCGATCAAACAACAAAGTTGCTCTCTATAATCGACGTCATACAATCGAGCGAGCAAAGTAATCCGATTTTTGTAAATATCGTACAATGGCGAACTTGCTTTAAAAATCGTTGAAGGTATTTCCCCCTCCCGCTTTACTCTGTGTGATTTCCCCCCTTCCTGCCCTCTTTAACTTCCGTGCTTCAGCAGATTAAACTGAGGCTGTCGATCCAGCATGCTGTGAAAACCGACATTATCAATATCGGTCCGCGTTGCTGGTAGAAGGGCTACCACTACCAGTCTGCATTCTGATAGAGCTGCCACTATGCAGATCATCATGTTCCTGCATACTGAAGTAGATGCTTGGCACGAAACCGAACAAATATTTCCTCCATCGATGGCTTTTCTTGTTTCCTGCAGTCACCTTGACTCTCCGCATGAAGATGATATCACATTTCAAATGAATATTATCACAGACATTTGAAAACTTTAGGATTGGAAAAACTTGAAGATTTATTGCTTCAATCCAATCGGCTTCAAGCGATCAATAAAGATGTGTTGAGCTATCTGAAGGAGCTGCGAACTCTAGATCTCTCCAACAACCGGATTTACGTTCTCGCATCAGATGCATTTGCATCAATGCAACAACTTCGATCAATAAATCTGAAGGGGAATCATTTGTCGTACATCAGCGTGCGTCAGTTTGGGGGTATTACCCATCTTCTGTAAGTTTACAATGACGTCATCGAAATTTTAGTGACTTTATATTTCAACCGGATGTTGTAAGACCACTTTAGCTCCCACCAAGGCCAAACCGCCTGGCTGGTGGTGTAACTGTGGAAGTAAATGGTTCAAAATCCATTTTTACGCAATCAGCCTGCTCCTGCGTGCTTAAGAGTTCGCGATGAAAGGTTTGCATCTTAGGCTTCACATCGCGCCTTCTTTATCCCAAGGAGGAGGAGGAGGAGGAGCAACTGCCGTAATCATAATCATGGAATTTTCCGTCGCAATATTGCGATTCATATGCGTCGAAGAAACAAGAACGCGTACTTGATGTAGAACTCGCTAAACCTGGTAAATCATCCGTCTCGCCAGATTATCACCGAAAAGAGTTCCGGATTTTACGTCGTTGAAGTGTGTAGAGTTGCGCAAGATACCAAATAAACCACTCTTGTTCTGAGGTTGCGACGTCACATCTTGTTGCAGGAATTTGAATTTGAGCGACAATAACTTGATCGATTTCCACAGCGACACTTTTCACTCTAATGACGAAGTGGTCAGCGTGGATTTAAGTAGAAACAACATCTCGTGTCTCAAAAAAACTGCTTTTAAAAATCTAAAGTAAGACACTCGGATTGTGACGTCATAACATGTCAGTATTTTTACTGCCACATCTTCGGAGACGAAACATGTGGCTGCAAAAGGGGAGACCTTCAAGATCCCCTGACTCTAGATATGTTTTAGTCTCTAGGAACAAGATAAAGATTGCTTTATGTTTTTTGAGAACACAACGAAGTTATTTTGAGGAACATGTAATTGCTGAATGTTGTTTGTGCTGTTTTTAAGGGAAGCTAAAAAACGAAGCAATAAACAATTAAAGCAACACAAAACATCTAACTTATTGTAGTCCCACGCTTTTTCAAGGCTTTTTAAAAAGGAAAGCGAAAGAACGAAAATTTCAAAACCACTGAAAAAATCACGTGATATGTGTTTTCCTGAAACTTGGCTGTCACCGTTGCTTGAAGAATAAAAAAAACTACGTTTTTGAAGTTTTTGATTCGAGATAGACATTATCTTAAGTTTTAAAACACTTCATTTTCCTGTATTAAATACTTAAGTACAGTCATACCTCACCTTTACGAACTAATTCGTTCTTCAATGTAGCTCGTAAAACGAGAGTTCGTAAACTGAGGTTCTTTTATACACAGAAAGTAATGCATAAATTGGGGTTACGTTCTTATGAAAAAAAAATCATTATAAACTTAAAAAAGGAACAGTAAAATGCATGTATTACTTAATCCAAGCTTTTAATAAATGAAAAGAACACTTTTTTATTCTAAAGGAATGAAAACGAACACTTTTCAATGACATGATGAAGGGTAAAGTAACCAATAATAAAAATAAGTGAACAACTACTGTACATATGCACAAGAGCTTCTGTCTTGGAAGGAATGCAAGAACTTACTGCAGAGCTAGCCAATGAGCACTGAGCAGTATCCCTTTCAAGCGCCGAGTTACAATAAAATCGTTTGTAATCGTTACACTACGGTTTGGGTTGCTGCTATTTGCGCTCAAAAACGTTGCAGAACGTTTCAAGACAAAGTCAATGCGTTTCTGTTTTTAATTGCGTACGTATTCTGTTGTTGACATTCAAAAAGATTGAATAGAACCAACCACACTTTCTTCAGATAGAGCTTGCTGACAGTGAGACAAGACCGCAGAAAATATTGCACAACGATTGTAATTAATATAATACTTCAGTTGTTTGATAAATTACAAAATTTGTTGGTTCTTTGTTGAAGCTGTTACTTCTAAAAATCTATTTCGTAATTCCGAGGTTTCGTAAAGCGGGAGTTCGTAAAATGAGGTATGACTGTATATTTGCTGGTTGCAGGAGCGAAAACTGAATGTTTTGCAATTGTTTAACATTTGGTTGATTTTTCTTTGTAGTTTCCTATTAAAGATTTTAATAAAATCTGGATTGTTTTTGAAAACGATTGAAGCATAATGGGATATGTGTTTGCGCACAAGGAAAGAGAGAAGCGCTTAACTTCTTAACTTCATCGTTTGTTTAGGGTTCTGGTTTACGTCAAAAGTGTCTGGAGTTTCGGCTAGAAGAAATTTTTAGCCAACAACCAAGGTTTGTAGCCTTAGCAAACCCTTGGCTTGGCATGGAACATGACGAAACGCAGGAGATTGACGAAAGTCTATTCAAATTTGGACCTTAAACTACTACATCTCAGTCATTTATTAATTTGGAAATGCTTCAACGATTTTGATTGATTTAGAAAACTGGAAGCGATATGGATGAATGGAAACAAGTTAAGAACTCCGCAGCCGAGCTGGGTACGTGAAGTCTATCGGAACCGCAATGCAAGCTTGCTCAGTTCGAATCTCTTCACGAGCAATGATTGGTCATGCGATTGTGACGCATTGCCTTACACGGTATGATGTCATTAAATGGTACTTATTAATTGACCGCATGATGTCGCTAAAAGCTTACACTGTCTGGCAGCACGACACATGCCCGACTGCAAGTCTTCGATTCTACCGCCAGAGGCAGGCAGTATCAGGGTGGAAAATGTGTTAAATGTTTTGGCCCTTGTGAGGTTTCGATCCACAATTATATTGATCGCTTTATTTTAGAATTTTCTCCAAAATGAAGTTGAGGAGAATTGGATACGAGTGTTTGACGTCATATGCGTCCATCCCAATCAGTACAAGGGAAAAAGCTTGAGTTCGATTTCTTCTAATGATTTTATGAAATGTCCGGTGGTGGCTACAGAAAATTGCTCAAATCCGGAAGAACATTTCGGGATAATGATCGGTTTGGTGGGAGGGTCAAATAATGAGAAACAGGAGTCAAGCAACGATCCGGTTGGGGCAAGTAATACAGAAGAAGGACCAAGTAAAAAGGAGCAAACAACGAGACAGGTGGCGACAGAACCTGACAAGAAAACTTTTAATCTCAAACTTTACTTAATGCTGGCTGCTATTTCTTTTGTGATGGTAATTGCGATCGCCATAATATCCTACCTGAAATGCCGGCACAGAAAGCGGCGACCGCGTGAGAGGCACCCGGCGATACCAATGAAGTCTTTTTTCTATAGGAAGCTACCGAATCGTCCGAGCGCGGTTGTGGAAACTTTTGATGAAAAAGGTAAAGCAAGAAAAGAAAGCCAAAGAAACGATTCCTTACGTCACACGTCAAGAAATGAAGTTAATCAAAATCTAATAAAAAATATTGGAAACTCAGAACTACCGCCAAAATCTCATGAGAGTAAAGATGTATTAAAACATGATATTGAATCAAGAGTTTTACCCTCAGATCTCCATGACGTTGCTGTACAGAGCACCCCTGAGGATGAAATAATGGTACTTGGAGGCTACATGCAAGTTCGGTGAGTGGGAAAGCGATTCACAGACCGTCTAACTGTCGCTCATCAGTGGGAGAGATGTGGAGACTGAATAATATAGGAATTTGCTACAAAGATTTGAGCGAGAAACATTTATTTCAAGTCAAAAACTTAACGTTACCAACAGCCTACAATCGATCTCATACCACGTTTTGAACAAAATTTAGGTTGTCGCTATTTTCACCCTGCCAGCACGTCGAGGACTAACGCCAAACAAAAGTGCAAATTCATTAAAAACACTGTACGGGAACTTTTGAATAAGAAAGTTGCATTTGATGTCGTGATTTGGACGGGAAGAAAGTGACTGACTAATGATATCATTGGCTCATCTTGATTGCCTAACGTCCAAATTAACCACATAAAGCACTTACTCACTCTAGATTTTCCCTTTTGACGCGATATTGCCACTGATGAGAGCGTCACGAAGAGCTTATGGTTCAAACAGCTTTTTCCAAAGCTATATTAAAATTTTTTACAACGAACAAAACTGAAGAATCTTGCATTGATAATGCTCTCAAAGTTTACGAGAATAATATGTATGCGAGATTATTCTCGTAAACTTTGAGAGCATTATCAATACAAGATTCTTCAGTTTGGGAAATCTAACTTTGCAAACTAATTTCGAAAGTCTGATTTTAAAAAACAGATGGCGGGTCCAAGCAGTCTATCCGTCGAGGTGGTCCAGTCTAACTGAAGACCAGAAAAAGGGCTAATGAGAAGCTCATAATCTGAGAAGTTTCATAAAACAGAAAGATCTTGCCTTCCCAAAGAAGCGGATTTAAAACAATTTGCTATCTTTTATTTTTTTATGTTTTTGTGCACCTTCTTTGTTGAACTGCCCTACTTGTCCTTTGAACCTTTTGTTTGTGGGGATATTTCCTTTCATTTTAACTTGTTTTTGCTAAAAAAATCTCAAAAATCCTTTCATTGATTAAAATTGACGGGAGAGTGATCCGACGAGAACCAAGATCAATCCTGGTTTACGATGTTAGCCTCAACGAAAACAGTCAATATATCACTGCCATACAACAGCATCAGTAAAAATTGACTTTGAGTGGAATTCAAAATCACGATCCGCACCAGCCACTCCAGGATATGAATCCAGGCTTTTGATAACGGTACAATCTAACCGTTAACATCGTCTCAATCACTCGGCCAACAAAATATGCCAATTACTTGTGCGACTTTTAGTGGATGAAAGCTGAGGCCTCGTGCTCAATGACCTATGGAGCTGCGATCAATTGGGTGGTCAAGTAGTTTGCAAAAATTTAGTAAGAATTCGCTAGATCTGCCAGCAGAACCATTAAGCTAGAACAGGGTATCTTATTCTGCGATCTTGGGTTTACATCCCAAAGTAGCTGGTAAGATTGTAGGCTTAAATCCCACCCAAAGTCAGTTTTTACTGATGCTGCCGTATGGCAGTGACACATTGACTGATTTCATTGAAGCTAACATCGCAAACGAAAGCTTGATCTTGTTTCTCGTGGGATCACTCTCCCATCAATTTTAATCGATAAGATAACCTACGGCGATCCTCTGCTCTAACTTAATGGTCTCGCTGACTGATCTAGCAAATTGTAACCAAACTTTTGCACAAAAAACATTTCAATTTCTGATTGAAGATAATTGTTTTGGACTTTTCACTAAACTTTCTGACCGCTAAGAAGCAATAGACAATTAGTAATACTTTCGCTCCCGCGCCGGTTTGGTTACCAACGCACGATAAAGGCGTTTGCTCCCGCGACGGTACATATTCCGGCAATAAAAGAAATGGCGGACATGCGCGCAATTGATTACGTTTGTCTTGTTCAAGCAAAAACGCTATATATAAGAACCTTTATAACATTGTGCTTGTGGTTTGTAATTGAATTTTTTTGTGTGCTTCGGTCTCGAAACGGTAAATATACCTGCAAAAAAATTTTTGATGGAAACTCTTTTTACGTGCACGCCAATGTTGCAAAATGGCGGACGGGAGCGAAAGTGGTAACACTAGGGAAAATGAAAGTGAACCTCCATAAATTGAAATGAAACCAGATTTGAATAACTTTGTTCTGTAACGTTCACACCAAAAATGACATTTTAATCCTTTCAAAGCTATAGCAGATACATTAAATAATGGTGATTCGATGCTAATCAGGCAGGACGCCTCTAAAGTATTGATACTAAGTAGCGAGAAAGCCGGTTTCCCCGACCGGGCACTTGAGTAAACAGTCACAAAAAGTTTGTTTTCAAGGACAACCAATTTTCACGACTTGGTGCGCAATTTTTTGTAATAAAATTTGTCATTCCATAAGCTTCAAAACAAGGCTAGTTGCCGTGGTTGATAAGTTTGTTTGTAGGTAAGCGAATTTAACTGTTGTTAGTCAATTGTGTCATTTAATAAATTAGACAAAATAAATTGGAAGTAAAAAACTTATCTAAAGGCCAGGAAGTTGTTTAACTTAGAGCAAACGATCGGAATATTTCGACAATTCTCAGCATAAAAAACCAGAGCCAGTAGGCCCATGCTGCTGTACATGATCATGTTGGTCTATTAATCAAGACTGGAAGTATCCAAACAGAAAGAATGATTACACAAACTACCATTCGTACTTTTAAAAAGTGCCAGATGGGTTGGGGGGTGAAACATAGTCAAAATTGATGACGTCGCCCAAATGGTGGTCGTTCGGACAATTAAAGAAACGGGCTATATAGGCATATAGCGTTAGGCTCGTTTGACGATTTGGTGGCCCCGCTTTTGTATTTATATTTGTGACATTAAAGATTTTTGCCAGTGCTATTTGCTTTAATTCGGCAATAGCATGAAAATGGGCCATGCCTTTCCCCTAAGTCATACAACCTTTTCCAATAGGCGCCTATTCAACTCTTTTCAAATAAAAACTTTCCATTCTAATCCAGTGTTACAATTTGATGCTATTATTGTTTAATTTTGATCTTTTCTTAAATTTGGGATTTTATTACATTTAACTTTGCTTCTAATTCAGGCCTCCCTACTTTTAAATCAAGATCGGTGTTTCGTACCGATACAAAGAGCCTATCAATTGCAAACACAATGAGAGAGTGAGAATTTATACAATAATTAAGTAGTCACTCACGAACACTAAGGAAGCATTAGACTAGTTTCGCCATCATTGAAGCTCTTCAGTAACGCGTAGTCGACCAGCAGGGAACCAAATCGTCAAGATACAGACCTTTCTATCTATGGTAAGTACCACTCGACCACTTGGCTGGACGCTGTTGCTAATGTTATAGTGGCTTTTTTGTAAGTGAGTGACCGGATTTCCTGGTTTTGCTACTTGTGTAGTGCATAGGATCCATTATGCTGTAACTCCACAGCGGCACCTCACGACCAAGACTTTACCGCAACAAGACGTAATTATCGCGCTAAACAAGTACATTGAAGGGCGGAACGAAGAATCATGATAAGAGGGTAAAAATTTACACAACACTTAAGTACTCATACAGAAACAACAAGAAAGCACCAAGCCATTATTGGGGCTTTTCAGTGGCGCGTAGCCGACCAGCAGGAAACGAAACCTTCAAGATGTATTTCGATCAAGTATATATCTTTCGATCAAGTACCACTCGACCACCTGGCTGGACACCGTTGCTGATGTTGAAGCTACTTTTTTGCAAGTGAGTGACCTTATTCTTCGTGTGTGACTACTTAATTATTGCATAAATTCGCACTCTTTCATTATGATTCTTCGTTCCGCCCTTCAATATTCTTGTATAGCGCGATGCTTACATCTTGTTGTGGTAAAATCTTGGTCGTGAGGTGCCGCTGTGGAGTTACAGCATAGTGGGCTCTACGCTCTTCACAAGTAGCAAAACCAGGAAATCCGGTCACTCACTTACAAAAAAACAGCTATGACATCAGCAACGGCGTCCAGTCAAGTGGTCGAGTGGCACTTACCATAGCTAGAAATGTCTACATCTTGAAGGTTCGGTTGCCTGCTTGTCGGATACGCGCCACCGAAGAGCCCTAAGGCGAAACCGGTCTGGTGCTTTCTTGTTGTTCGTGTCTGACAACTTAACAATTACAAATATCAATATAGGCTTTACCATTTGTGTTCGCTATCAACGTGTTGGTGGATAATTTTGCTGCCTGCTGCTGTTCTCACTATGTTGCGGCAAGCATTGCGATGTCACTTAAGATTACGACCTAGCTGTGCGTTCTACAAGAATTCAAGACAGAAGAAAAAAGCATGATTAAAAAAACACTTAAATAAACAATCGCTTGTTGCAGCTAAATAATACGTAAGATGTTACAGTATTACTACTGTATTTCTAGCCGGCAATCAAGTTTTTCCGGATATCTAATATTGGGAAAAACAAATCGTCAAACGAGCCTAACGCTATATAGCCCGTTTCTTTAATTGTCCGAACGACCACCATTTGGGCGACGTCATCAATTTTGATTATGTTTCACCCCCCAACCCATCTGGCACTTTTTAAAAGTACGAATGGTAGTTTGTGTAATTATTCTTTCTTTTTGAATACTTCCAGTCTTGATTAATAGACCAACATAATCATGTACAGCAGCATGGGCCTACTGGCTCTGGTTTTTTATGCTGAGAATTGTCGAAATATTCCGATCGTTTGCTCTAAGTTAAACAACTTCCTGGCCTTTAGATAAGTTTTTTACTTCCAATTTATTTTGTCTAATTTATTAAATGACACAATTGACTAACAACAGTTAAATTCGCTTACCTACAAACAAACTTATCAACCACGGCAACTAGCCTTGTTTTGAAGCTTATGGAATGACAAATTTTATTACAAAAAATTGCGCACCAAGTCGTGAAAATTGGTTGTCCTTGAAAACAAACTTTTTGTGACTGTTTACTCAAGTGCCCGGTCGGGGAAACCGGCTTTCTCGCTACTTAGTATCAATACTTTAGAGGCGTCCTGCCTGATTAGCATCGAATCACCATTATTTAATGTATCTGCTATAGCTTTGAAAGGATTAAAATGTCATTTTTGGTGTGAACGTTACAGAACAAAGTTATTCAAATCTGGTTTCATTTCAATTTATGGAGGTTCACTTTCATTTTCCCTAGTGTTACTAATTGTCTATTGCTTCTTAGCGGTCAGAAAGTTTAGTGAAAAGTCCAAAACAATTATCTTCAATCAGAAATTGAAATGTTTTTTGTGCAAAAGTTTGGTTACAATTTGCTAGATCAGTCAGCGAGACCATTAAGTTAGAGCAGAGGATCGCCGTAGGTTATCTTATCGATTAAAATTGATGGGAGAGTGATCCCACGAGAAACAAGATCAAGCTTTCGTTTGCGATGTTAGCTTCAATGAAATCAGTCAATGTGTCACTGCCATACGGCAGCATCAGTAAAAACTGACTTTGGGTGGGATTTAAGCCTACAGTTTTACCAGCTACTTTGGGATGTAAACCCAAGATCGCAGAATAAGATACCCTGTTCTAGCTTAATGGTTCTGCTGGCAGATCTAGCGAATTCTTACTAAATTTTTGCAAACTACTTGACCACCCAATTGATCGCAGCTCCATAGGTCATTAAGCACGAGGCCTTAGCTTGCATCCACTGACAGCCGCACAAGTAATTGACATGTTTTGTTGGCCGAGTGGTTGAGACGATGTTAACGGTTAGATTGTACCGTTATCAAAAGCCTGGGTTCATATCCTGGAGTGGCTGGTGCGGATCGTGATTTTGAATTCCACTCAAAGTCAATTTTTACTGATGCTGTTGTATGGCAGTGATATATTGACTGTTTTCGTTGAGGCTAACATCGTAAACCAGGATTGATCTTGGTTCTCGTCGGATCACTCTCCCGTCAATTTTAATCAATGAAAGGATTTTTGAGATTTTTTTAGCAAAAACAAGTTAAAATGAAAGGAAATATCCCCACAAACAAAAGGTTCAAAGGACAAGTAGGGCAGTTCGACAAAGAAGGTGCACAAAAACATAAAAAAATAAAAGATAGCAAATTGTTTTAAATCCGCTTCTTTGGGAAGGCAAGATCTTTCTGTTTTATGAAACTTCTCAGATTATGAGCTTCTCATTAGCCCTTTTTCTGGTCTTCAGTTAGACTGGACCACCTCGACGGATAGACTGCTTGGACCCGCCATCTGTTTTTTAAAATCAGACTTTCGAAATTAGTTTGCAAAGTTAGATTTCCCAAACTGAAGAATCTTGTATTGATAATGCTCTCAAAGTTTACGAGAATAATCTCGCATACATATTACTCTCGTAAACTTTGAGAGCATTATCAATGCAAGATTCTTCAGGTTTACTCGTGGTAAAAAATTTTAATATAGCTTTGGAAAAAGCTGTTTGAACCATAAGCTCTTCGTGACGCTCTCATCAGTGGCAATATCGCGTCAAAAGGGAAAATCTAGAGTGAGTAAGTGCTTTATGTGGTTAATTTGGACGTTAGGCAATCAAGATGAGCCAATGATATCATTAGTCAGTCACTTTCTTCCCGTCCAAATCACGACATCAAATGCAACTTTCTTATTCAAAAGTTCCCGTACAGTGTTTTTAATGAATTTGCACTTTTGTTTGGCGTTAGTCCTCGACGTGCTGGCAGGGTGAAAATAGCGACAACCTAAATTTTGTTCAAAACGTGGTATGAGATCGATTGTAGGCTGTTGGTAACGTTAAGTTTTTGACTTGAAATAAATGTTTCTCGCTCAAATCTTTGTAGCAAATTCCTATATTATTCAGTCTCCACATCTCTCCCACTGATGAGCGACAGTTAGACGGTCTGTGAATCGCTTTCCCACTCACCGAACTTGCATGTAGCCTCCAAGTACCATTATTTCATCCTCAGGGGTGCTCTGTACAGCAACGTCATGGAGATCTGAGGGTAAAACTCTTGATTCAATATCATGTTTTAATACATCTTTACTCTCATGAGATTTTGGCGGTAGTTCTGAGTTTCCAATATTTTTTATTAGATTTTGATTAACTTCATTTCTTGACGTGTGACGTAAGGAATCGTTTCTTTGGCTTTCTTTTCTTGCTTTACCTTTTTCATCAAAAGTTTCCACAACCGCGCTCGGACGATTCGGTAGCTTCCTATAGAAAAAAGACTTCATTGGTATCGCCGGGTGCCTCTCACGCGGTCGCCGCTTTCTGTGCCGGCATTTCAGGTAGGATATTATAGCGATCGCAATTACCATCACAAAAGAAATAGCAGCCAGCATTAAGTAAAGTTTGAGATTAAAAGTTTTCTTGTCAGGTTCTGTCGCCACCTGTCTCGTTGTTTGCTCCTTTTTACTTGGTCCTTCTTCTGTATTACTTGCCCCAACCGGATCGTTGCTTGACTCCTGTTTCTCATTATTTGACCCTCCCACCAAACCGATCATTATCCCGAAATGTTCTTCCGGATTTGAGCAATTTTCTGTAGCCACCACCGGACATTTCATAAAATCATTAGAAGAAATCGAACTCAAGCTTTTTCCCTTGTACTGATTGGGATGGACGCATATGACGTCAAACACTCGTATCCAATTCTCCTCAACTTCATTTTGGAGAAAATTCTAAAATAAAGCGATCAATATAATTGTGGATCGAAACCTCACAAGGGCCAAAACATTTAACACATTTTCCACCCTGATACTGCCTGCCTCTGGCGGTAGAATCGAAGACTTGCAGTCGGGCATGTGTCGTGCTGCCAGACAGTGTAAGCTTTTAGCGACATCATGCGGTCAATTAATAAGTACCATTTAATGACATCATACCGTGTAAGGCAATGCGTCACAATCGCATGACCAATCATTGCTCGTGAAGAGATTCGAACTGAGCAAGCTTGCATTGCGGTTCCGATAGACTTCACGTACCCAGCTCGGCTGCGGAGTTCTTAACTTGTTTCCATTCATCCATATCGCTTCCAGTTTTCTAAATCAATCAAAATCGTTGAAGCATTTCCAAATTAATAAATGACTGAGATGTAGTAGTTTAAGGTCCAAATTTGAATAGACTTTCGTCAATCTCCTGCGTTTCGTCATGTTCCATGCCAAGCCAAGGGTTTGCTAAGGCTACAAACCTTGGTTGTTGGCTAAAAATTTCTTCTAGCCGAAACTCCAGACACTTTTGACGTAAACCAGAACCCTAAACAAACGATGAAGTTAAGAAGTTAAGCGCTTCTCTCTTTCCTTGTGCGCAAACACATATCCCATTATGCTTCAATCGTTTTCAAAAACAATCCAGATTTTATTAAAATCTTTAATAGGAAACTACAAAGAAAAATCAACCAAATGTTAAACAATTGCAAAACATTCAGTTTTCGCTCCTGCAACCAGCAAATATACAGTCATACCTCATTTTACGAACTCCCGCTTTACGAAACCTCGGAATTACGAAATAGATTTTTAGAAGTAACAGCTTCAACAAAGAACCAACAAATTTTGTAATTTATCAAACAACTGAAGTATTATATTAATTACAATCGTTGTGCAATATTTTCTGCGGTCTTGTCTCACTGTCAGCAAGCTCTATCTGAAGAAAGTGTGGTTGGTTCTATTCAATCTTTTTGAATGTCAACAACAGAATACGTACGCAATTAAAAACAGAAACGCATTGACTTTGTCTTGAAACGTTCTGCAACGTTTTTGAGCGCAAATAGCAGCAACCCAAACCGTAGTGTAACGATTACAAACGATTTTATTGTAACTCGGCGCTTGAAAGGGATACTGCTCAGTGCTCATTGGCTAGCTCTGCAGTAAGTTCTTGCATTCCTTCCAAGACAGAAGCTCTTGTGCATATGTACAGTAGTTGTTCACTTATTTTTATTATTGGTTACTTTACCCTTCATCATGTCATTGAAAAGTGTTCGTTTTCATTCCTTTAGAATAAAAAAGTGTTCTTTTCATTTATTAAAAGCTTGGATTAAGTAATACATGCATTTTACTGTTCCTTTTTTAAGTTTATAATGATTTTTTTTTCATAAGAACGTAACCCCAATTTATGCATTACTTTCTGTGTATAAAAGAACCTCAGTTTACGAACTCTCGTTTTACGAGCTACATTGAAGAACGAATTAGTTCGTAAAGGTGAGGTATGACTGTACTTAAGTATTTAATACAGGAAAATGAAGTGTTTTAAAACTTAAGATAATGTCTATCTCGAATCAAAAACTTCAAAAACGTAGTTTTTTTTATTCTTCAAGCAACGGTGACAGCCAAGTTTCAGGAAAACACATATCACGTGATTTTTTCAGTGGTTTTGAAATTTTCGTTCTTTCGCTTTCCTTTTTAAAAAGCCTTGAAAAAGCGTGGGACTACAATAAGTTAGATGTTTTGTGTTGCTTTAATTGTTTATTGCTTCGTTTTTTAGCTTCCCTTAAAAACAGCACAAACAACATTCAGCAATTACATGTTCCTCAAAATAACTTCGTTGTGTTCTCAAAAAACATAAAGCAATCTTTATCTTGTTCCTAGAGACTAAAACATATCTAGAGTCAGGGGATCTTGAAGGTCTCCCCTTTTGCAGCCACATGTTTCGTCTCCGAAGATGTGGCAGTAAAAATACTGACATGTTATGACGTCACAATCCGAGTGTCTTACTTTAGATTTTTAAAAGCAGTTTTTTTGAGACACGAGATGTTGTTTCTACTTAAATCCACGCTGACCACTTCGTCATTAGAGTGAAAAGTGTCGCTGTGGAAATCGATCAAGTTATTGTCGCTCAAATTCAAATTCCTGCAACAAGATGTGACGTCGCAACCTCAGAACAAGAGTGGTTTATTTGGTATCTTGCGCGATTCTACACACTTCAACGACGTAAAATCCGGAACTCTTTTCGGTGATAATCTGGCGAGACGGACGATTTACCAGGTTTAGCGAGTTCTACATCAAGTACGCGTTCTTGTTTCTTCGACGCATATGAATCGCAATAATGCAAAAGAAAATCCATGACTATGATCACGGCAGTTGCTCCTCCTTCTTTTTGTGATAAAGAAGGCGCGATGTGAAGCCTAAGATGCAAACCTTCCATCGCGAACTCTTAAGCACGCAGGAGCCGGCTGACCGCGTAAAAATGGATTTTGAACCATTTACTTCCACAGCTACACCACCAACCAGGCGGTTTGGCCTTGGTGGGAGCTAAAGTGGTCTTACAACATCCGGTTGTAATATAAAGTCACTAAAATTTCGATGACGTCATTGTAAACTTACAGAAGATGGGTAATACCCCCAAACTGACGCACGCTGATGTACGACAAATGATTCCCCTTCAGATTTATTGATCGAAGTTGTTGCATTGATGCAAATGCATCTGATGCGAGAACGTAAATCCGGTTGTTGGAGAGATCTAGAGTTCGCAGCTCCTTCAGATATCTCAACACATATTTGTTGATTGCTTGAAGCCGATTGGCTTGAAGCAATAAATCTTCAAGTTTTTCCAATCCTAAAGTTTTCAAATGTCTGTGATAATATTCATTTGAAATGTGATATCATCTTCATGCGGAGAGTCAAGGTGACTGCAGGAAACAAGAAAAGCCATCGATGGAGGAAATATTTGTTCGCTTTCGTGCCAAACATCTACTGTAGCATGTAGGAACATGATGATCTGCATAGAGGCAGCTCTATCAGAATGCAGACTGGTAGTGGCAGCCCTTCTACCAGCAACGCGGACCGATATTGATAATGTCGGTTTTCACAGCATGCTGGATCGACAGCTTCAGTTTAATCTGCTGAAGCACGGAAGTTAAAGAGGGCAGGAAGGGGGGAAATCACACAGAGTAAAGCGGGAGGGGGAAATACCTTCAACGATTTTCAGAGCAAGTTCGCCATTGTACGATATTTACAAAAGTCGGATTACTTTGCTCGCTCGATTGTATGACGTCGATTATAGAGAGCAACTTTGTTGTTTGATCGACAAAAACGCTCAAGCCATCTCACTATGAAACAGACAAAGCTATTCGCTTTTAGTAATTGCAGCAATAAAGTACTGCCAACCAGTGATGTCACAAACCTTCAAACGCATCGTCATCAAGAAACCTGATTCTGTTACGCGAAAGAATCAATTCCTTGAGTTGGGGATTGCCCGAAAATGTTCGCGAAGTAATGCGCGTCAGCTCATTGTCGTCACAATTGAAAGTCGTCAATTGACTGTACTGGGATAGAATCGCTGTAAAGCAAGATGAGTTGCCGATAATATGCAATAAAAGAAAACGGACCCCTTGACAAATAGACGGTATAGAGTCACCATTTGAGGAGTTAAACGCGGGACAGATCATTATCGCAAGCAACAATGATTTATTGACGACGCATAATATTCTCGATTTTTTAAAGTTTTCGATAGCTTTGTACGACAGTCGCAATTGTGTCATAAACACGCTGCCATAACATCACTTACCATGCTCCAGGTAGAGGATACAGCTGTCGTTCAAATGAATGGTTTTCGTCATCTCAGGAGGAACTTGGGTTCGAATTCTGTGGTGTCCGGGGTGTGGTGGTCGTGTGAAGTTGGTGTGGTCACACCACATAGCCATGAAACGATAATCCACGTCGCAGCTGCAACAAAAAGTTTGTGAAAAGCATAGGCAGCTTGGCCATGGTTTCTTTTGACGTTGGGGCTCAATGAACTTTAAACATTACCGCTGTTGCCATAGCAACAACACTTCCAATAAAAATCACATCGGCTCAACTGCACGCATTTCTGAAGACCTTTTTTCAATTTTTTACAAATCACTATCATCCGACAAAACTTACTTCTTGTAGAGATTAGGACGGTGTTGAGCGCACTTCGAGTCCACGTGCTTGTCGCTGATTGGTGAGTTTTGGATAAATGGTATTCTGACGCAACAAACAAACAAAATGCGAACCCACATTTAAACTGACTTTGTTTTGTTCCAATAGTAACTAGATATCTATATATAGAGCACACTACAAAAATATTTCGTCTGTGGACATCACGCACTGCAACCGGTCATTATCACATCATTGAATTTATATTTGTAAAGCCCGAAAACCATTGTCGTGCTAGACGCAAAAAGTTAGGAGGCTATTTGTATACAATGAAGTGAAATTCACAAGATCACTTCAACAAAGAATAATGATTGTCTAGTTAGGTACCGTAAAGCAGCAATGTGCAACATTTGAGAGTCAAGTTCACTCTATTTTACTCAACCGGATTGGACCGCGGGCTGCAGTGTATGATGCCAAGCTTTTTAAGATAAAGACTTGTTTGATAGATCAACGTAGGGGCAACGCTTTTTCACAGAAGGTGCTTGTTTTGGAAATCTATCACTAGCGGGAAACCTATTACACTAAGGACCATCTTTTTTGGGGGGACCAATTTGTAGGCAATTCGTTACTTCATCCCACTTTCTCGGCTATTTGTAGGCAATTTGCAGGCGCGGCGAGTGCACTCCGCGCGTAAATCTAAATAGAGAAAAAAAAAGTTTTTGCGCCACGCCTGCAATCTACGCCTAAAGGAAACTAGCCATATTAAGCAAACTTTGGGAATAAATAGGCGATAAGAGCACCGAAACTAATGAATCATAATCTATGTATTCCAAAACAGTAAATTCATGCAACTTTAAATTACTCGGTGCTCGAAGAGTAGTAAAGGAAAAACAAGAGCAATTATTTAACAGGTGAAAAGGTTCGAGAACTGATGACAAGCGTTCTTTAGTGTTGCACTAAAGATTAGTTGGCAGGCTAACTTGCATATAAGATAAGATCGCCAACCCCGGGATTCAACGAGTGGTTTTAAGTACCGGGTAATCAAAAACGTGACAAATAGCGATGCTAAAGCAACAGCATTTCCTCTGTTTGAAGCGCCTGGCGATAGATCGTGAATTTCTGGATGTTAATGCTTTTACATACAGAAGCGAGATCACCAGTAACTTCTAATTCTATTATTTGTTTTTCCAATTATTCGACAGCGGCTCTTAAAACAGTATAAAATATTAATAAATTATCTGCTGTTGTTGGGTTGTCATGTTGGAGTTAAAATCTGAACAGCCTGCTTACGATCATTGTGGCGGAATTCGAAGTTCTTGTCTTATACAGCTCCAAACAATCAATCAAAATAATATTGTCGGGAAATTTATTTTGGTAAATTTAAATTATTATATTTACGAGTGCATTATCATAATAAAACTAAACTCATCTAGCCTTTGCTGCCAAATTTGACACTAAACCCAAATGCTATCAACTGAAAATTAGTTACTGTCAGCACTACGGGTTCATATCTCAACTGGATATATCGCAAAAAATATAGATCAAATGAAATATTGTGACGTCAAAATTATGAGCAATAATGACGTGATAGCACTAGTGGTAAAAATGAAAGTTGTAACTGATAGTAGACAACATGTAAAAAATTTAGAATGAAAACATAGGTGCTATCAATAGTAGCTTTTAGTCGATGGCACTATATAACTTCGTAAACATCTAGTTCTAAAACTGAAGGTTGCTCAACGAATATGACATTAAAACATGTAGATATATCTGCAGTAAGATATCATGTATCAAACACGGGTAAAATTTTTTGTAATGATCAAGACAAATTTATTAGCGGTGGGTTTGATTAAATCTTGTTCACAAAGCAAACATTACTTGCAAGAAATGGAAAAGCTAGACAGCTAGAACTCTTAAAATGATTAAAACACATCCATACATATTGTCACAGCAGTTGTTCGAGGTCTATAGTATATTTCAATATCAATAGAAGCCTTTTGAAAGCAGCTTTAACTTTGGCTTTACAACATGCTAAAGCAGGGGTGTCAAACTTGGGGAATTCTGGGGGCCACATTGCACGTTGACAATCGTGCCGAGGGCCGATCGCGGCGAGGTCGATCTCCAAAAAGAAGGTCATTACCTTTCGTGGCGAGGTCGGTCTCCAAAAGCAAAAAAAAAGCCATAATCTCTTCAGCATCTCCTCACCATCGCTCTTCTTCGGGCATTGTTAATCAAAAATCGAGTCCTGTGGCACGAAGCGAAATTCATTAAGAATTCTAGAATGGTCTCGCGGGCCGCATTGAAAAGCTCCGAGAGCCGCATGCGGCCTGCGGGCCGCGAGTTGGACACCCCTGTGCTAAAGCAATGTCACTCTTGAATATAACAAAAAGTTTTACTCACAGGAAAATGGAATTGTGACGGGAGACAATCGCTCTCTGCCACTCAAAAATATTTCTATTGATTATGCGATTTGCATTGAAAATATTTAAACCCTTAATATTTGCAGAGCAGCAAAAGCCATTATACAGGTTGAAATTTGTAAACGCTTTACAGAAGATATAATATAGATCTCAATTGGTTCTACAGCAACAAATTTTATAAAACACTCTGTTATTTCCACTTTCTGACAATTCGACTTAAGTTTAATATTTTGGTAAATCAACACCCTCGAAAAACAAAGCGATGTTGAGTTTCTTGATGCGTTTCACCACACAAACGAAAATGCTGCATTTCGCTTCATCACCAGAGAGTACGTAAAAGAAGCGGCCTCACACTGAAATTTTATAAATGACAATTCCCACCATCCAGTTGCAGTGTTTAAATTCATGATTTACGGAGAAGCAATTCGGCTCAGAAGACTCAGTGAACTAGAACAACTCAAAATCAAAGCTGCGGAAACATGACCAATGACATGATCACGTCAGCAGAAACAAAGTTTTAACCCCCACAAGCGACCAATGCATATGAAAAGAAAAACCAAGCTGTTTGAGCGAGTTGTTTTCTTGTCACATTGAGAACAAGAAACCATAAGAGAAAGCTCCAGCCTGGTGCCATGATTACAACAAAAATCCTTTTCAACCGATTATGAATCTCTATCTCTTCAGTCAGACAAAGCTCAAGACATTGTGGACAATGTGCTCTATGTGAACCTCATAAAAACCACAAATCCATGATCCACAATAGATTTAAAACAAAATTTTACATGTGACAATTACAGGTTGATATCGATGAATACAGTCGCTACCTTTTTGCATATCTTTGCGCTGAACTTGATTTTGAAACTGTGATTAACAGCTTGTGTCGCGTTTCAATAGAATTTTCGTTCTATCTCAATCTTAATTTACTACTTAAAATTGAGGCGACGTATAGTATCGCTCAAATAATTAATCCTGGTTGCAACTTAATAGCTAGGAAAAGATTGGTTTCCACTAAGATACTTTAACCCAAGCACTTCTCGATCACGAACAGAACAAATATATTCACAAACCACTTTACAATTTCGAATTCCTTCGCTTGTCAAATACACAAACTAAAGCACTTTACTATATAAATATCAAACTAACTAAAACTAAAACCATCAAAATAATCGCTTGATTCCTGTCACAACAGTCACCACAGTACAACGCTTTTTTGCTACACTCTACTATCTCTCCCTGAACTACACTTTGAATTACACTCTGAATAAAAAAATCTCGCCGCCTTATATATACGACCGGAAAATAATCTAGAAATTGCTAGAACATCACGTGACACAGGAAAAACACCGTAAATAAATTACGTGATCGGTAATCATAAAAAAAATAAAAATCTTCGAGGAGAAACAAGAATCACTAGAATATACTAGAAAAACTTAGTCAGGTAGTCAACCATTGTGATGTCAGGAAAGACTGTAAATTACAAATCTATTTATAAATGCGAAAGAAAAAAGGTCTTTTTTCGAAAACAGTTTAGCAAGTTTTGGGCTTCAGACAATTTAAATTTACAAATAAAATGATCACTGCAAAATAAAAACAACAGATTACAACAACTATACACATATAAAAAATATTCTTTCAACGCAAATTTACTTATTTGTGACAGCTTGTCTTGATTATTTTGTCTATTCCGGTCCCCATGTCGTGTACGCAGTGACGGGCGAACATCAATCATGAGTAAGCACGTTAAATACTTTTAACTCGTCGAATTGTTACTAGTTATTTGTGTCCGTATTAACCTCAAGGCAATGGGCAGGGTGAATAAACCACCCAGACAATATGAAGAACAACAAAATTGTTGTTGCTTTCAGAAAATCTTTTTAAAGATCAATGGCAGCCTTAGTCGTCTTTCTTAAAACACTGCATTCTATTTAATTACTGGTATGTACAGCTTCAGACATTACTCTTCATGAGCGACGGCTGTCTTTTATTTGAAAAATTAATGTCAGGAATTCGATGCCTACGTGATTGCTGAACAATAGTGTTGCGTTCTAGCTACCACGACGCATATACCAAATTATACCATAAGCCTCATAAATCCGGCTTTTATCAACTAAAACGCTTGATATCTAAAAACATAAAAATAAATACAACATATACAAACAAGAACGCCTAAACTAAAGATTTAAACTCAAGCACTAGTAAGACTAACAATATGGACTTAACACTGAATTGATAAGAAACACAACTGTAACAGAAAACAATGATTGGATCCTAGTGCTTCAGGCAAACATTAAACTAACGCGTAGTTATCAAGAAACAAATTACAAACAACCTGACGCGCTACAAATTTACATCAGATAAAACTGTGCCAAAGAGATTTGTACGAAGTAAAATCGGACCATTCGCTATCCAGTAAATTTTTCAGACTGCATGCTAATGTGATGGATGCTCCGGTTTGTGATGCGAAAGGCTCAGAATCTACAGTTTCAACTTCTGATTTGACCCCTCATTTATTTACCAATAACCATGATCATGTAAATGATTGGGACTTTACAAATGATGCAATTATCCAACATTACCTCGCGAAAATCAAGATGCCATTGCAAGGAAAATTGTTTTGATCTCAGAATCCTATTAAACCCTTAATACTTGTACAATTGACTAACCGATCGCAGATAATACATCAGACAATGCAAACCGATACTTACATTGAAGGTCAAAATGGCGCAAGACGCGCGTCACAAAAGCAAAGACCACCAGCTCGCTAGTTTGCCCTGGCAAACTGCTTTCTTGTTTATGCCGCAAGGATGTAACAAATGAACTTGCGTTGATTAGCGGTTACGGTGGATAAATTGCCTGATCAAGCTGAAACCTTTATGAATAGTCACACACGAACAATAAGGAAGCACCAGAATGGTTTCGCCATTATTATGACAAAGAAGTAGATCTTCCGTCTGTGGCAAGTACCATTCGATCACCTGATTGGACGCCATTACTAATGTTACAGCTGCTTTATGTAAGTGAGTAACTAGATTCTTGGCTTTGCTACGTGTGGAGTGCATGGAATCCACTATGCTGTATTCGCACAGCGGCATCTCACGACCAAGACTGGTGCTTCGTTATTGTTCGAGTGTGATTACTTAATTATTATAAAAATCCTCGTCCTCTCATTATGATTCTTCTTTCTTCCCCTCAATGTACTTGTATAACGTGATGCTTACGTCTTGTTGGGTGAAGTCTTGGTCAGAAAGTGATATTGAAAGTTATTTTGGCCCAAGAGCTTTTTTCGGCTCTCATTGTTCTCTCTTTCGTGGAGTCGTGCCCAAATTGCTATTTGGTCGTACAAAGTTGGCGGCCCCTAGGCTAGATGTTAGCCGCACAACCTTATTGCAAACATTTGATCTGGCGGTGAAAAGCCTTAGGTGCATTGGTGTGAATCCGTTAGAAAAATTATGGGAGGATGAATTCTTTAAGACCGTGTCACTTTTTAGGACGCAAATCTGCTATGAAAGGTGAGCATCATGATAATCACAAGCACGCTTTCTACTGCAGAATGATCAAAAAATGTCCTCATTTAGTTAGGGTTAGGGTTAGGAAACTAACCCCAAACTAGACTGCAAAGCGGACGTTCTAACCACTGCACCATCGCGCCGGTTTAAAGTGCTGATCGCAAGTGCGTATAACTTGAAACAGCAATCATATCTCCAAGTGGGTGTGATAAGAGGCCTATAATTTCATTACCACATCAAGACATGAGTAAAATTTTTCCTTTTCAGAGACAAGGTGTTAATTTGAAAAGCGCTGTTTGCCATAACATCAAACTTCAAATGATTAATATTTTCCAAATGGTGTGAAAAAATGCTTTTAACGTTGCAATAACGTCGTAACTACCTCAAAATTGGTGTGAATGGGCATCTTTTTGGTTTTGGTGTAAAGGCAATCTAATGTTCCACTCAAACTAGCACCACCACAAATACGAGATTGATGTAATGCGAAACAATCTTGGGGGATAACAACACTCTTTACGCATAAATCTGATCAGAGAAACGTAATTTGATGCTAAAAAGCACAACGCTTTTGAGTACAGACCCAACTAAAGTATTAGCACCCAACAACAAAATGGAACTTGATGCCTTACTACGTGTATACCACGCAATTGCATATTGATCATAAAAAATTATGAGCCCCCAACAGAAAATCACAACATTTTGAGAATGCACACCAACTTATTGTGTATTAGCCCTATTAAAGTATAACCTTAACCAAAAAAAAAAAAAATTTATGATAAAATACACAACTTTATTAAATATTGTCCTTACGTAAAGTATAAGCCCTCAGCAAAAAATATCAAATCTCCTTGTAGATGACTTTAATCTTGATACTGAGATGTGCAATGCTTTTGCCCATAGATTTTGCTATAGCTTGGGCCCTCAGCAAGAAAAAGAGATTATCATGCGTATAAACCCTACTTAAATATAAGGCCCATTGAGAAAACAAAATTTATGATAAAATATGCAACGCTTTTGCATATTAACCCAAGTAAAGTATAGACCCCAACCATGAAAATGCGTTTCTTGCTGATATACACGACGTTATTTTAGTTAGACTCCACTAAAGTATACACCCTCATGAAAAGAGATCTTTATGCTGAGATACCCATAGTTATGGCATACACACTTCACTAAAATATGAGCCCCAAAAAGAAAACGAATATTACGAGGTCTGTCAAAAAATATGCAACTTTTTTCTCTCGCCAACAGAGCATGAGCGAATCGCCCGTGCGAAGCGCGGCTGCACTAATCCACATTCATACGTAATCTTGAAACGTTTCAAACCGGTTTGTTGTACCATTCTTTTTCTATAATGCGTTTAAATGCAGGTGCAGTAAATTTGTTTATTCCATTCAGCCTATAGGCCTAATGGTCACTCAGCTGGTGGCGGGTTATATTTTTGTGAGGGCTATGGCAACAGTATTGCGTATTTTATCATAAAAATCCTTTTGCTAGGTGAAGCTTGTATGTCAGTGCGGTATGTATGCAATAACACAGCGTATTTCAGCATAAACATGTCATTTCTCGGTGGGAGCTTATACTTTAGTTGGGTCTGTACAAAATAAGCGATGGCGTAGTCGACCGACGCGATGCCGTAGTGACCGACGCGATGGGGTAGTGACCGACGCGATGGCGTAGTGGTTAGAGCGTCCGCTTCGTAGTCGGTAGACCTGAGGTTCATTCCCCTTGTCGAGTCATACCGAAAGACTTTAAAAATGGTATCTATAGCTTCCCTGCTCGGTGCTCGGCATTTATGGGAGGTTGTGGAGAACAAGCCGGCAAGTTCGCTAGTTGTGTCCTTGGGCAAGGCACTTAACGGGACGCCCCATTTTTATGTGGAAGACAGGTGACCCGAATATGGAAACTCCAAGCGAGTGCGGACATTCCGTCCAAAACATAGCGATACATCGCTTTCTCGTGAATGGAGGATAAATATGGCAAATAAAAAAAAATAGCGTTGTGTATTTCAGAAGCAAACTCATCTTTTGGTTGGGGTTTATGTTTTTTAGGATCTATATGCAATAACGATTTGTACTTTGGCTTAAAAATCTCTTTCCCTGGTAGAAGCTCATACTCTATAAAATTTGCTTGAAAATGTATAAAAACCGACGAGCAGGCATTACGCGCCAACACTAAACGCATTACAGAGAAAGAATGGTGCGACAAATCAGCTTGAAACGTTTCAAGATGAATGAACGTATAAATGTGGATTTTGTATATTCGTACTTATTGTAATATTCGTACGTATGAATGTAATATTTGTACGTACTTATTTGTAATATTCGTACGTATGAATGTGGGTTTGTGCAGCCGCGCTTCGCACGGGCGATTCGCTCATGCTCTGTTGGCGAGAGAAAAAAGTTGCTTACTTTTTGATAGACCTCGTAATATTCGTTTTTTTGGGGGGGCTCATATTTTAGTGAAGTGTGTATGCCATAACTATGGGTATCTTAGCATAAAGATCCCTTTTCATGATGGGGGTGTATACTTTAGTGAAGTCTAAGTGAAACAACGTTGTGCATTCATAATAAAATGCATTTTCATGGTCGGGGCTTATACATGACTAGGATCAATATGCAATAAGGTTGCATATTTTACCATCAAACTACTTTTTCATGGTTGGGCTTATGCTTTACTAGGATCGATAAGCAACGTTGCGTATTTTATCATAACTTTTGTTTTCTCAATGAGCCTTATATTTAAGTAGGGTCTATACGCATAAATATCTCTTTTTCTTGCTGAGGGCTCAAACAATAGTAAAATCTATGGCCAATAGCATTACGTGTCTCAGTATCAAAATTAAAGCCCTCAACAAGGAGGGCTTAAACCTTGATACTGAGATATTTTTTGCTTAACTGGGCTTACTAATTGGTGTATAGAACTACAAAAATAAAAAATTTTCTTTTAACCATTGAAGATGATTTTTCAAGTTGCTATTATTGCTACTAGCAATACACCGTTGAACATAATAATACAATATATTTATACAATTCAAACGTTTTCGGCGCTACATTTCGCCCTCATCAGGATCTATAAACAAGATGATTTTGTTTGTTATATGAACTGTAAATACCAATTTTAAAAGAGCATTTCGTGAAATTTGACATTTATGGCTGGTATTATTTATTAAACTTCGCAAGGCAAATAATGGCTATTTCAGCTATGATATTGATTGGTTCTTGTAGTTATTGGATACGATGCTTTGCTGAGCACACAAAACCAGTCAGCCGAAAAAACAAGAGCGCGTATTTTTGTTTCTTTTATTCGCTTTGCTTTTTTCTCGAATAAGAACTTCTAGTTCTAGCCCTAAATATATTTAGCACAACTGAGTTACCAAGATTGACGAGTCCCAGAATATCGTCGACGCGGTCCTCAGGTCGCCTCCACTTCTAGTTCATGAACGCCCTCATGACTTGAATCAAGTTCGTTCGGCAATAGATCACATCCTCAATCTCCCATAAATGCTCCCCTTCGACCCCGAGGCGACCAGGATTTTAGAATTCCGTGGCCAATCTCATGGTTTAAACGCAAACAAGTAAAAATGCGCTACGATTTCAAGTTTATGGGCAGCTAAAGTTGATCTTTTGATATATTGTCCTGCATGTGCGCTCCAAGCTAGGTCAAAGGTTATGTTGCCATGAAGATGGAAGATTAAATGTGAATAAAAGTCAATTGCACTTGTGGCCGCGCCAGGGAAGGAGTCATCTTTCTCCCCTCCATTTTGATTTTGATAAGTTTTGTAAATCTTGCAGTTCCGTTAAGTTTTTGTTTGGGAAGTTAAGCGAGCGTCACCTCTTAGTTTCCACAGCAAACCTTATAATTTGTGAGTTTCACTTACTCAAGACTTTTCGAACGGTGCCACTTATATAAGTAGGCTATCTTTTCAAATATTACTATGAGATTATAATTCGCACCTTCGAAGCTCGACGTACAAATTGCTTTTTCATAACAGCATTGTTTCTGAATATGCGAAACAATGCATAACATCCTGTCATCTCCGTTAACAACCACCTCACTGCTTTTGTGTGGTACGTAAATAACCCAGAAAATACTTTTTCTTTTGGTAACTTAACTTGGCAATATATCGTAACAAGACGCAAAGTATTTTGTTAAGAAATGTCTTTGAAAGAAATTTTGAACTCAAAGGAGACGTCAAGAAATTGCATTTGCCTTCTATCCTCTCTAGTGCCCTGCAAGCTTCCACGGTCAATCTTGATGTATAATGTCACTGCATAACTGAAAAACCTTTGTTGGTCTTTGCAACGCTGCAATAAATCATTGAAAGTTGCTTATTTATACAAAATTATTTGTATTGCACATCACATCACAACAAGGTTGCTGCCACAAATACTAGAGTGAACTTGGATTGTGTATTTGCTTTAGGTTACTTTTCATGCTTGGATGCTTCTTTTTTCAATTCCAATACAAGTTCCTCTCTCTACGGCTGCCATAAAAACAAAGGTCACGTGATCGCATTCAAGGTAATCGGAGAGATGGTTTAAAATTAAATCATTGAAGCGCGAATTCAAACAATCAACAAATGTTAATCATTAAACAAGGCTTAAATGAAGGACTTAGCCGCAAACATGTTTTAAAAGTGAAAACTGTTTTCGAAAGTCTTTTTCCATTACGTGGAAAGAAGTTTCTGAAAATGGGAGGTTCAGTGTTCAAAACTACTGCAGGTCGTTAGTTGACGCCTAAAGTTGATAAACAGACAAGTCTTTGTAGACAGGGATGCGCTCCCTTCCCTTTGGTATGCTACGTCGTTGACCCCTTCGTTTTACAATGCAGTGCAAAAAAGTAGGTTAAGGTCCTGTTGCGCTTTTTCTGTGCGTTAGTGAGACTTATCGTTCGATGATGAAAATGAACACACAAGCTGGAACAACACACAATACAGCGTAAACAAAGGCTTTTTGAAATCAAATATTGACAGAGTAAAGTGAGCAGGTTATTCAAATTCAATAATTCACTAGCTCCTAACATGTTGAGCTGAACGAAAAGCTGAAATAAATCGATTCATTTTAGAAAATGGACAGGGTCTTCTTGCTGCCGCAATGCTCATTTTTGAAATCCTCTCAACATATACTTACAGAATTTTGATGTTGCTCATGTCAATTTTTGTCTCATGGAAATCATTTCGGGGATTTTTCGAATCGCTCTTCTAGTTTTTAGCTCACATAAACTGCTCAAATAAATGATCTAAAAAACACATTTGTCAACTAGAACAATTATTTAGAGTTTAAATAAAAATAAAAGCTCCAAAGAAAATTTGTGATGACAACGGCTGGTTATTGTACTATGATGTCATTAATTGACCTAAATCAAGCATTTTTTTCGAAGCTTAAGAGACTACTATCTAACTAAAACTAACATTTTGTTGGTGATTATTTTTGAGCAAAATTTTCTACTTTACCTTTGTGTGACGCTGGAGGTAGATCCCTCTTCATAGAAGATTGCCTTGAAAATTGCTATCTAGCTGCTAGCAACTTCTATATTTTGTAAAGCGATAAAGTCTTAGCAATGATCCTACCCCACTGTTGGGGCTTACCGATGTGACTTGTCCATGTCATGCGTGTATGTGTCCTTAAATGAGACCCCCATGATATAGGTATTGCTGTAACATATTGTTTTGTACCCAGCGCCAGATAAACCATGTACCAGATGTAGCATTTACTAAGGGCCCCACGCTTTTTAGGGCCCAGCGTTTTTTAAAACCATAATTTGGAATAAAGAAAAACTAGTTGTATTTACGGCACATGTCCTTTATAAGCTAATTTAAGCCACCTACTTGTCGTCAGTGTGTTTATGACATCACACTGACGCTGTCAGTCCTAAATATTCAAAGATTTTTCTAGCTCTAATCAAAGTTTATTTGTACTTAAGACCATTGCTTAGTTTTCTGCTAAAAAATGAGTGAAGCACCAGTAGAGTCAGAGACATAGGTCGCCATTATCCCTTTGGATGGAGCAAATGTAAAGCAAAGGAAGACAGACTGAAAAAGACTCAACTAGCGATTTCAAAAACTCAAAAAATGACGGAATACTTTACTGAGCAAAGAGATATAGGAGATACCGGTAGGTCAGAAAGCGAAAAATTCACAGTAACTACTGAAGCTGATGTAGAAATTGTGCAGCAATAGAAGGGAACTGTTGAGAAAGAAGATGCAAGTACCGTCAGCTCAGAAAAAATGTCAAAAAGTCTCAAAGATACGTCTTCGGTCGGTTGCTACAAAAATAAACTTATTCCACAAGCATGTGCTGGTGAATGTGGCACGGCGCTCATAAGTCGCACAGTTGTTGCTGCTTTCTGGAGTAACGCAGCCAAGTTTTATTTCGTCGTACAGCATTTAAAAAATTGACCTAACCAGACAACTGAAGGCGGTTGAGTTAGCAAGTATTGCAATGTTTTAGCGATTTGAAGAAAAATCAAATTGTTTCAAGTGCTGTGATTTTTATTATGGTTAAACAGGTGATTGTTTTAGGATTATCAGTGAAGAAATTTCAACGTATAATAGCTTAGTAGTCTTTAAATTTCGTAAAAGTATTAATCGTATTTTTGGTTTTCGACGCAGCGGGGTTTTGAACCAGTTTCTTACCGTCCGGTTTGTGTATTTTTGTCGCAACTTTAGCTGCTTGCTTCCTTGATTGCCTGGCAAGTTGGTTGCACACTTAAATTGTCGGAGGCAAGTCAGTTACACACGTTTAATTTGAGCAGCGGCTGACGCCCGTTTTTTGTGTCATTCTTTGTTTTTGGTATCAACATGTTGGCTGTTTTTTGAATTTACATTTTTTGTGGATCATTGGCATTTGTTGTTGTTGTTGTTGATTACCCGACCCCTTCCGAGGGATGGGGGCATGGCAGAAGACCATGGAGCCCCAGAAGCCGGGCAACTCCCCAGGGTCTGGACCAGAGGTCATAGAGAGACAGAGAGTCGCCAAAGACTGAGCGGCGCAAAGAGTCCGTAGCTGGACAGTGCAGAATGAGATGAGAGATGTCCTGGGACGGGTGTCCACAGGCGCTGCAAGAAGAATTCTCGATTCTGCCAATCCTGGAGAGATAGGAACCTAAAAGAAGGCTGTGTCCATTGCAGCGAAGACGAGAGAGGACACAGCGAGCATGACGAGGGAGCACAAATTCCTCAGTGGAAATTGAGGGAACCTGTGTGTCAAAATACTTTGAAGAGACAGTACGCCTCCAGTCCGAGAAAAGACGAGAGTGGATACGAGAGATAAGAGGAGAGAGACTACAAGGGATTGCGGAGGGCGCAAGCAGCGCTCCCCGTCTGGCAAGCTCATCAGCTGTGTCGTTCCCCGGGAGAAACGAGTGTCCAGGGACCCATTGTAGCCTGATAGAACAGGAGGAGAAAAAAGACAGTTCCTGCCAGATCTGCCACAGAGTTTGAGATAAGAGGAAAGGTGGAGGAGAGAACAGGGTGGCGAGGACAGAACGAGAGTCAGACAGGAGAAGAAGAGAGGAAAAATGGCAGACTTTATGGTGTTGCCGAGACCAGCAAAGAGCGTGCAGAATGGCGCAGGCTTCAGCGGAAAAACTGGAACAAACTGGGCCTGCCGAAAAGGAAAGAGTGGCCTCAGTGCCACAGAGAGAGCAGTTGACAAGAACGCCGTAGCCGCCCTAGCCAAAAGGAAAAGGAACAGAGCCGTCTGTCCAGAGTACCAGATCATGAGGGGGGAGAGAGTCAAGGTGGGCGAGAGCCGCACCTTGGCGAGAATGAGGGGGATCAGAGCGAGAGCATGGAGAGGAAAGGGTGGGCTCGACCGTGAAAGAAGGCAGATTCCAAGGAGGACAGGGAGGGCAAGCAAGGAGAGCCTCCCTAGAACAAGTAGAAGGAAGCATGAGCGGGTGAGTGGACGCAAGAGCTCTCCAGGACGATCTGCAGAGTCTTGGTTTCACTCCAAGTCTGGCCAAACCTGAGATGGGAAAGGAGGTTGGGAGACGAAGAGCCCGCCCATAAGAAAAAAGAGTGAAGTGAGTCAGAGTGACTCGTAGGGGAGGTAAAGAAGCCTCGGTGAGTAGTAGAGGGATAGGGTAGGACGAGAGGCAGCCGGTGATGGCGCGACTGGCCGCTCGGTGGAGGCGTTCCAATTTGGTGATATTGGTAGTGCTTAGGAAAGGAAACCATCCGGGTGAAGCGTAAGTGAGAAGGGACCAAAGAAAAGATTTATACAGAACAGAGAGCGACTCCTTAGAGGGGCCCCATGAGGAAGCAGAGATACAGCGTAAGGCCTTGAGACGTGGGAAGAACTTGGCCTTCAGCGAAGATACATGCTTAGAAAAGGAAAGAATGCGGTCGAAGGTGACCCCGAGAAAAGTTGGAGTGGGATTGAAACGGAGGCGGGAGCCGAGTAGGAGGAGGTTGGGCTGGAGGTTAGTCTGGTGGGGATCCACTGAGAAGAAGGAGGCCTCACATTTGCTCGGATTGAGAGGAAGACACCAGTACTCAGACCAGCGCTCCAATCGAAACAGAGCTCCTTGTGTGGCCTCCACCGCCGTAGGGACCGAGGGGGAGGAGGATCAAATGGCCAGATCGTCAGCGCAAAGAGAGCAGCTGACGGAAGAAGGCAGAGAAGCCGGAAGATCATTAATGAAGAGAGAGAGAAAAGTACAGGGCCAAGAACGGATCCTTGCGGAACACCTCGACGGACTCGAAAGGGACGGCTTTTGTGATTTTGAAAAACCACAGAAGCGCGCCTATCAGAAAGGAAAGATTGAGTCCAACGAGCAAAGCAAGGAGGGAGGCCAGCCGAAATGAGTTTGTGGAAATGGGCGGGATGCCAGAAAGAGTCAAAAGCTTTAGAGAAATGGATAGTAGACAGGATCGTCCGAGAGCCCGGCCTGGGTTTGTTAAACCCATCCGAAATGGACTGAGAAAGGTACAGAATTTGATCGAGTATAGACCGTCCAGGGCGGAAACCGGCCTGGCGGGGAGAAAGAATAGAATTAGATTCCAGAAAAAAGAGAAGACGGGATAAAATGATGCGTTCAAAAAGCTTTGATACGCAGGAGGTGAGAGAGATAGGCCGGAAGGAAGCAGGAGAGTCGAGAGGTTTTCCCATCTTATGCATGGGAATAATAGAAGATGTCTTCCAGATGGAAGGAAAGGAATGTGAAGACCAAGAAAGATTGAAGATGTGAAGAAGTAAATCCATGCCAGAGCGAGGAAGATGCTTTAGCATGGGATAGGCAACTTTGTCTGGACCAGTGGCAGTGGATGAGGGGAGGTTGGAGGCAGCCGCAAGAAATTCATCGGGAGAGAAGGGAGAGCAAAAGGACGAGTGAAACTCCACAGAGCACGTGGCTCGGCGGAGCTCAGTGAGGTAGCCTCTGGCTCTGCTGCGCAGGGCCTTTGGCTGAGACACGGAAAAGTGAGACCTCAGGTAAGCGGCATAAACGGAAGCCGATTCCCTGGGAGAAGAACAGTTAGGAAAGTTAGGAGAGGAGGAAGACGAGGAAGGAGAGCCAGGGATAGAGCGAAGAAGAGAGTGCACAGATTTAGGATTAGATTTAGGTGAAAGAGAAGTGCAGGTCGTTTGCCATGCCTCAGCCTTGGCCTTGGCAATGACTGACGAGGCACGTCGAGAGGCCTAGATGTAAGCCTGGCGATCTTCATCACTTCTGTGAGCAGTAGCGAAAGCCCTGCGTCTTTCACCAACCGCTTGTTCCACCTCAGCAGACCACCAGGCTTTAGGAGGGCGTTTGATGCGGCCGAAAGGAATGGAAGATTTGGCCGCATTCATTGCCAGAGAGGTAAAGAGAGCAGCTGCAGAGGAAAGAGAAAGAGACGAGTATTCCTCTGCAGAAGGACAGTGAGAGTCAAAGTAGGAGGCAAAGTCATCCCAGCGAGCTTTCTGAAAATTGAAGGAAGGGGGACGCTCGTTGGGGCGAAAGACCGGAGAGAGAGGAATAGATAGAAGAATTGATAGGTGGTCAGAACCCAGGTCCTGAAGCACCTCCCAGGAGCAAGAAAAAGCAAGAGTAGAAGGAGCAAAGGAGATATCAGGGGAGGAGCGACTGCCAGAGGAGCGATGGAGAAGGGTGGGTGTGTCAGGGTCATTGAGGGGGAGGAGGTCTGAGGAGATGACCCAGTCGAATACTTCCTCCCCACGGGGGTCGGAGGTACCTCTTGAGTCCCAAAGCGGGTGATGGCAATTGAAGTCCCCCAGAATGAAGAGATTTCTGGAGGAGGGAAGAATTGAGGGAGAGAAGGAATCGGTTCTGCCATCCGTTGGGGAGGAGCGAATAGGGGGGGCATACACATTAAGAAATGACACCGAGGAGGATTTGTTTAGAGAGATGTTGACCCCTACATAATCAGAGTAGGGATCGAGCGAAGAAAGAGAGGTGGTAGAAAGTTCAAAAAAGGATAGGCCCTGTCTGACGAAAGTGACAACGCCGCCACTGGCATGCGAGGCATTAGAAGAGAGAATGCCAGACCGGGAGTGGGTGTGATCAGAACGCAGAACAGAGAATCCAGGAATCTGGAAAGAGGAAGATGAGTTAAGATTGGATTCCTGAATGCAGATAAGGTCGACAGGATGGGATGAAAGAAAGTGAAGTAGTTCAGTGCTCCTGGCTCGAAGACCTCCAGCATTCCATTGAAGAACCCTGAGATAGTCAAGGGGAGGGGAGGAGGCAGGAGGTGCAGAAGTATAGCCAGGAGCAAGGGACGGTGGTGGGAGGGCAGGGAAAGGAGATATAAGATGGGCAGATGGGGGATAAGAGGTTTGGAGACGAGGGTGGGGCAAAAGTGCAGCATTAGCAGAGGGGGGGGCCGGATTCCACAGTGGAGGTATACGTGCCGGAGGAGTCCGAGGAGGGGGGAGTCACAGTGTTACGGCAGGGGGGGCAGATCCAAGAGTGAGAGCTGCCAAGAGCTCTAAAATTAAATAAAGAAAGTTGTGAGCACCTTAGATGGACCCATTTGGAGCAAGCGCAGCATTGCACTGACTTGCCCCGCCAGGTCACATTTCCAGCGCACACAGAGCAAGTAAAGATGGGGCCAGGGTTAGGATGAACGTTACCGCTCATCAGGAGAAGAAGAAGAATGAGGAGACGAAGGAGGGCAAGAGTAAGGCAGGAGAGAAGAAAAAGTGAGAACAGGCGACCGATTTTAAAGATGCTGTGTGCTGCCCTTCTGCGGTCGTTCAGGAGGCAGCATAGCGAAAAGATGAATGGGGAGTGCCCGGGGTAACTGGGACCCTCGGGAAGGCCAACAGCCATTTCGACCCAACCCAAACGGGGCCGGGGACCGCACCACCACGTTGAGGCGGCTGTTGATTGGTGCAGATCATCGGCATTTCGTGGAGATAATTTGACGTCTCCGTTCATAGTTCGGTAAGAAATTTATTGTTTTGTTTTTGATATAAAATAGTACTAAATTGCCAAACGTTTGTCTCCCATCATGACTATTTGGTATTTGTGTATGATGCGATTGCATGTTTTTCAGAAAACCGCTTTTGTCTTTTATTTTATTCTCAATTATAATTACAACTGGTCTCGTTACGAGGAAATCGCACAAGAGCGCGTATTTCGATTAAGAAACTAAAATCAGTAAAATATTGTTTAAAGCAGCAGTTTTTCTGAGTTAACATCAATAAAATATTTTGTATAGTTTTCCCGAATATTATCTGAAAACGGCAATATGCAAACACCAACCATAATTTTTTCTATTGTACTTGCTACTCCAAGAGGTCTTCATTAAATGGAGAATTTAGAACTACAAGAAGTCTACTCATTGTCGAAAAGTACTCAGTTTTAGCGCACTCGTGGAATGAAATTTGAATTGCAGCGGAAGAATGCTCATCTAAACAGAGAGGTATAGCTTTGTGACAATTCCTTTGTCGAGGCATGAGTCCATACTGGTGCTTTACTGAATATGTTCTGTTGTAAAGTAACTCAGAGCAATCAGCACATTTTTTTTCACTGAGTTAGCTGCGCAGAATCGCTAAAGCTTGATAGGCTGTGTTTATAGAGATATTTCGATTGCCAGAGATACCGGTACCGCGGTACTTTTTAAAAATTATACGATTTTTCTGTACCGCTGTAGTTTTTACTGCATCTTACCCGGTACATTGATCGGTACTTTTTCAGCAATTTGATCTCTCTACTCTGCGTCTGCTCAAGGTTAAATCCGTTTTATACCTCCTTGAATCGTTGATGCATGTCTTCTTTTTGTTTTCTTCACAACGCTCAACCTGCTAAATGCAGTCGTAGCGCGCCCATTTGGGGACAAAAGTGGTGGCATTGCTTATCCCATACATCGATGAAGATTCAATTGAAAAAAAAGAGCATGTTGAGTTGCAAACGCTTAAAAGTAGCACATTCTAATAAAATGTTAGCCAAAGAGCTTGAAACAAGAAATTGGGTTTTTGGAATTGAAAACAAAATTGTAAACTCAACCACTGATAATTGTCCCAACTTTGTTGAAGCATTTGATGTTTATGGAGACGGCTGAAACTGTTGAAGAAAAAAAGCTTTGGTGAAGAGAGATCAAGTAGTTCCGGCAGTAATGTTGACGAAGATACGATACAACCAGTACAACTGCTACCCTTTCTTGAAGGAGATTATGATGAGGAAGGTGTTGGAGTATTCTTGCCAAAACATATGCATTGTGCATCACACACTCTTAATCTTGTGGCGACTACTGATGCTGGCAAGACTCTAAACAAATGTGCTATTTACAAAAAGCATTATCGTTCGGCGTTTACAAAGACCCAAGAGAAGTGAAATAAACAGTCCAGGAGCAGCAATGCGTCGGATGTCATAAAAGGCAACGTTGGTTTCCTGCTTCAAGCTCCAACTGTAACTCAATGGAATTCTGTATATGACGCAATTGGACGATTGATTGCATTTTCGACAATCGAAACAATTTAAAAGCTTTCGAGCTTGTACTATTTTGACATTGCCGCTCTTCACAAGCTATGATATTGCGTTTCTCAAAGAATATCACTGGGTAATGCGCCCTATCTGCACAGCTTTGGATAAGCTGCAAAGTGAAGAATATGCGTACTGGGAAATTCTTTGGCCCACACTCTTCCTTACCCCTTTCAATACTGTTGGGTTAGTTTGATCCCAAGTTACCAGCATTAGAATACTATTATCATCGTTTTGCATTCAAATCCAATTGGGATGGGACAATTCAGTATTTGGAGGTTAGGTGGTGCTGGTTTTATCATATATTCATTCGCCAGACTTTGTTACGCTTGGCTGAACACACGTGTTGGCATATTTTAGAAACACATTGCGATTTTTTGGGGCTTACATGCTGAAGAATTCTGTTTGATCCAGTTTGCCACGTAATAGAACCAAAAAGATTGGAAGGCGTTCTAATGCCGCGGGAGATCACTTCCCGGTGAAAGAAAAACAAAGAAGGTGGCTGTAAAAGATGTCCATCAAGAAAGAAGGAGAAAAAAACAGGATATTGTGCCAAAAGTGTAACATGCTTTTGTGCATGAACTGTTTCACCCCACATCACATCTAACCGTGTGAAACTAAAGATCTTTCGATAAAAGTAAATATTCTTTATGCAAAACTTGTGTGTTCGAATTCGTCTTTGGTTTTATGCAGTTAATACTGTTGGGATAAATTGATCCCACCATTAAATACTGTAGGGATAAAATCGTCCCACTTTCGATGTGCAAAAAAATCCGTATTGAAAGGGTTACTGTGAGAAAATTGCGTGAATTTCGAGCGAATAATAATGTTGCAATTTGCTTGCCGTTAATAAAGGTTTTGATTGAATTTGTGCAGGAAAGATTTATTTGACAAGATGTTGAGTGTAGCAACCTCAGCAACTTCAACTACAAACCACAAACAAAAAATCAACCGCAACACTTGGCTTTACATATGGATCGCCTTCGTTTAAAAACTATCATGATAGATGTGACTAGTTGCCACATGGAATGCATTCATTTTAACTCGGACTACAGTCGGATGCCTGCCGTTACGCTACATTGAGTAATACTGAATATTAAGTGGCCATGGCATTACATCCGCATTTTTGATTCTTGTTAATGTCAGATGCAGATAACCAATTTTATCAATTTACATCTGAATCTACTCGCGAAAAATAAAGATCAAGGTGATCGGCATGTTAAATCTTTGCTTAATGAGGAAAATCCACGTGCCAGCAACAGTAGCGAAGTAACTGAAACAACCGGCGCGATGGTGTAATCGTTAGAGCGTCCTCATTGTAGTCGGTAAACATGGGATTCATTCCCTAAGTCGAGTCATACCAAAAGACTTTAAAAAGTGGTATTCACAGCTTCCCTGCTTGGCGCTCAGCATATAAAGGGGATAGTGTGGAGAACAAGCCGGCAAGCTTGCTTGTTGTGTCCTTGGGCAAGGCACTTAACGGGATGCCTCCACCTTTATGTGGCAGCAGGTGGCCCTCCCGTACTTCACCGGATTATAATTGTGAAGTTGCTAGCCCAGCATGTCAGACGACTGGGTACCCACCAGTGGCAGTCTGCCTTGTTGGTGGTGGGGCTACCAGTCACTCAAGACTGGTTCGAAATGGGCTGCCATCTTTCCTCTAGCCTAATATCAATTGGGTTGACGGCATGAACCTGAATTACCGTTCGTGCCGTACCTCCATCCCAAGGAAAAGGAGGGGTAAACACAAACAAACAAGTAACTGAAAAGACTGCGAAGCAAGATAATTTTTTTGTTTAAACAATCCAAAAGACGGAAAACAGAGCGCAGCTAAATTCGTGAAAAAATTTCTTGACTCTTAATCCTCAGATACATGTCAGTGCTTTATGTGAAAAGCAGTTTTACATAAAAATAAACACTGCCGTACCCTCAAGTGCTTTCGTTGAAAGAGTGTTTTCGATTGGAAAAGACATTCTAAAGCCCAAATGATCGAGGCTAAGTGATATCCATTTTGAAATGCTCTTATTTTTGAAAGCAAACAAGTAGAATCACGTCGGTTGTGTTATTGTTTTTTTTTAGTAACTGCAAAATTTTGTAACTTATCATGGTGTGATTCAAAAAACAATTGAAGTCATGCAAGTGTTGAATGTTGATTCAATAACTTCTCAAAAAATCGTGTCGAGTACCGGTACCGCGGTACTTTTATTTTGTACCGTGCCCAACACTGTCGATTGTACAGCTTAATGGCAAAATGTTATGTCGTTTCAAATGTCGCATGAGCAATGCAAAGCGCGAGTACAGTGCCAAATTTTTGTAGCTCTTTGAAAAGCCCATCAATTACTTTAAGTGTATCGGAATATGATTTATCCTTCACAATTTTTTTGTAAAGATTTATCAACGCAGGATAGTTTTTCATAAGTGACTGGGCTACTTTCACACGAGCAGTCCATCTAGAAAGATGAATTGTTGCAAGATTTGAAAATGTATCATTCATATTTTCTTTGTCCTCGCATTGGAGTGAAACTTGAACATCATAGCACAAGCTTTTGCATTCTTGCAGTCTGTAGTAAAATTCTCATTTTTTCGAACGAAGTCCAGCGCGACTTGTTGCAGGAGAATTTTACAATCGTGCCGGTGCGGCAACACCAGATTTCCACTCTCTGATTCCCCCGTCAAGCGTATCGTCGTTGATTAGCACAGAACCAGTCAAGTTGTCTTGTAGGGCTAGTGATATTAGCACTACGGATTCTTTCTACTTCGTTAAACGAAAAGAGGAAGCGGTTGAAGCCTTCTTGTAATTTTTATCTAATATACAGGGTGAGCCAAAAGTAGGTGGACAGCGTTGATAAATAACATTTAATTTTCATTAATGTAATTTCCTGAATACATATAGTGATAGGTATAAGTGATCTCTTGACAAATGTTGTATATTTACTGTCCACCTACTTTTGGCTCACCATAAAGAGCAATTTTGTCTGTCTGTGTGTCTGATTTAACTCCTCTAATACTGCTACCGGTACAAGCATCAAACTTGGCACGATTGATCACCATCCCGTGGTGAGTGCCATAAGGGTATTTGTGACGTCATGATGACATCATGATCAAAAATAATTTTCTTAGAATATGCATTACTTGGCAAAGGACAACCGCTTTCGGCTCAAACGAAAACCAGCTTTTGACTTACCACATTACAAAGATTTCATTTGTTTGGGGTCTAAAATGACGTCACTATTAACGATTTATTACACAATCTGTGTATTGTTTTTTCTCAAATAGTACTCATCGCACAAACGCGATTAAACGTTCTTTTAGAGGATACTAATAAGATGCTTTCGATAAAAACAACTTAACAACAATTAAAGCCTATTTGATTATGCTACGAGCAATTCTTTATTTAAGCACTTTAAGCCCTCTATGCATTTCTTCTTCTCTTTTTCCCTTGCACGCTTAAATAGGCTCTATGATGTCATAATGAATCTCGTACGATTAACACAAATCTTCGCTACTGCAGATCATAATATCAAAATGTTTTTAAAATTTGCACCCTTTTTGCAAAATCAGTTTATTAAAAAACTGATTTGTGACCTTCTCATCTGATTTTCATACTTTTTCCAACAAATTAAAGGTTATTTCAATGCAATTCCGATAGTATACAATATGTACAATTAATATTAGTTTTTATACTGAAAAAATTGAACCTTAATACCTGTAGTTTAACTTTTCACCCCTTTCGAAAGTGGTGAGTTCAGTAAAAACAGGTGACTTTAATACAAAAACGTTACAATAAAGTACTAACAATTACTGTCCTTTGAAAGCTTAAGACATTTCCTTTCCAGCAATATGTCACTCCAATTACTTGAGGCTAAGGATTAGTTTATAATGGCTGATCAAAACTTGGTTGCCATACATGAGGTTTCATTTTTAGTCGAACAATTATCCTACTTGACCTAACAAACTTTCAATTGTTTAACAAAGTTAGCTCTCTGGAGCATTTTGAGTACTTTTCCTCACAAGCATGGTTCTTTTGCATTATCTGTCGACGTTTTCAAATAGATCCACCAAAAACTGAAGCCTCCAAATGTTTGTAAAATGTAGTCTATTGATTAAAAACATACAAAATTGTAGTGCCTGCACTTCACAAAATTGCAATTTCTAGAAAAATTAAGTCATTTGGTACATTTTGTCTATTCTTTCGCGATAGCATGAATCTTTAGCATTATCAATCAAATTATTCAAAAAGATTCATTAAAAAATGAAGTCTACAAATATTAATATGTAGCCTACTCCAAGCAAAACACTTGGGGATCACCCAAGAAAAAAACGAGGGAGTAAACATGATCCTTTCTTATGGTTTGCAACAAAATGTTAGTGTCGATCTACATAAAATCTAAATGTTGAAGCAATTTCCTTTGCAATTGGGCAAGGCTGTCGCAGCAGCCAGCTGATTTGATGTTCTTAACCTCGACATTATTAATGGGGGCTTCCGCTATTGCTATAAATTGACTGTGAGTGCTTCATTTCGGTTTAGCTTGCTCTTTGCATGGCGGCGTTTATGCCAGGGCCAAGGAACATGCACGCAGTCAGAGACGTTAGTTTATATTAATTTGCCTACAGTGACGAAAAAGTGGTAAGTAGCAATCCTAATAATAATGGCTCAAAACGCATTGTGAGGTCATAATGTTAAATGCCATCGCAATGATTGCCACTACATAGTGGGATCAGCAGCAGGCAGAAAAATTATTCATATCATTTTGATAGTCAACATAAATAGTAAAGCCCATTACTGATGTTTGTAATTGCAAGGATAGGCCTATTGGTACAAAACACTAATCTTCATTTAAAAGTAGGGAGGTCTGTATTAGGGGCAAAGTTAAAGTTATTATGATGTAACAGACGGAGGAAGAACGGATTCATACAGATTTTTTAGCAAGAAATGTGGTGGGCTTATCAATTATCACTGAAGAACCTTCTCGAAAGTTTTTTCGTCAGTTAAAATACGATCGCTTGTGCATCAAATTTTTGTTTGTTGGCATGTGGGAGTTCTTTTAGTGATAGACTAATAGAAACTTTGTGAATTTTGAAATAAATTTTGCTGTCCTAGCAAGCTATATTGCATCTTTTGTAGAAAGACCCCGCCACTTGCAATAGGCGCCTATTATGTGTACACTGGAGGGGTAGGCCCGTTATGTGAATGTACAATGGAGTGTGCACTGGAAGTGCAATTATCAGGAACTGCTTGCCTTACTAAAAAACCTCTTACTAAAAAACCTCTCCAGTACTACATTATTTGGCGCCTATTGCAAGTGGCGGGGGTTTTCTACAAAAAGTCCGCTATATTTTTATTTGCTGTTCTACCTGACTTTATTTTTCTTTGCTGTTGGAATCTGGTTGTTTTGTAACTTTGGTTATATCATATTTGTATGTTAATATGTCTTACAGTTCTTTTATGGACAAACGTAATCGTCAAAATTAGGTGGTACGCAGCTACAGAATAGCTCAATAAGTGGTACACAGCAACAAAAAGGTTGGGAACCCCTGCTCTACATCATTCCTTTTGACGCGATATCACCACTGATGAGAGCGTCACGAAAAGCTTATGGCTCAAACAGCTTTTTTCAAAGCTATATTAGAAAGTACTCAACAAAGCAATAGCCAAAATAGGAAGGAAAAATAAATGCCGTATGACACTTTAGTTTCCGCGCGCCATTAGCGAACACTGGCGCGCATGTAAACAGAGCTTCCATCAAAAATTTTTTTGCCGGTATATTTACCGTCGCGGGAGCGAAGCACGCAAAAAAATTCAATTACAAACCACAAGCAGAATGTTAGAAAGGTTCATATATAAAGCGTTTTTGCTCGATCGAGATGTACGCGAATAATAGCGCGCGTGTAAGCCAATTTCTTTTGACGAAATATTTACCGTCGCGGGAGCGAGCGCATGAAGATCGCTGCCGTAATCCATACCGGCGTGGGAGTGAAAGTGTAGACGCAACCCTTCAACTTTTAAAACACACAAAAAATCAAATTTGTGTGCGATGCTGCACCTGAAAAAGAACAGAAAAACAAACATTAATTCAATATAAGCTAGGGTTACCATATCTGATGAGGCAAAATTCCGGACACAACCGTTCACTTTTTTTAGTATTGGCAGCAGGGTTGGCAAAGTTGTAACTTTTGATGAAAAAGTTGTTACCTTTTGCTGGCAAGTTTGAAATGTGTTACAACACTTCCAAAGTAATGCACTGAAATAACGGTCGGAGATGTTGTAGCTCGTGTTGTGTTACCCCCAAAAAAACTGTTCTCCAAAAAAATAAGGTCAGCAGTTGTCTCGCTGCCACTTGTGGTGAATGTCAGATTCAAATATTGCAATTTTTTGTTAACTGCTTTTTTCTGTTGCTTACTTACAAAAATTCCGGACATTTGAACAAAATTTTGTACACTTGATCAAATTCCGGACAGGGCACCTGATTTCCGGATATGTCTGGAATTTTCTGGATGTATGTTAACCTCAATATATGCCTACCAAGTAGACTATAGCCTATACCAGGGGTGGCCAAACTACATCCCCCAGAGCATTTTCTGCGGCCCGCCAACACTTGTAGAAGCTTCCGTATATCTAATTTATTATGGCACAGGCGGCCTCCCGAAATCGGACACCTGCACTTTTCCACCGGCCAAAATTTTAAGCATTGACTTTTGGCCAACTCTTGAATGGTCAATGCGGCCCTCTGGCCAAACAGTTTGCCTATCTCTGGCTTACACAAAATAGTTTTTGTCTGCCATTATAAATGGTAAAATGCCAAAATATGTCTAAGTGGATGGTGTCCAAAATCCAAAACTGCCAAAATGGTGCAACAGTTTGATAAAAAGAAATGTTTTTCAAAATGGTCAGCATTGGAAGGTAAATAAAACCAAAATTTGAATGGTTGCCTGGTAGGGAGGTTCACAAGATTGTTTTTAATATCAGATATTGCTCTGTCTGCAGTAGAAGAGCCAATTGCTTTCCCCGAAAACTTTGCTTTTGCAAACGGCTTTCGAATGTCCTTTATATTGCATTTGCAACAAATGGCGTTTCTGAAAGAGCATTCTTTGGGTGAGTGACTTAAATAACAGTCTTTGCACCCTTTCCAAGCCTTATTTTTAACCTTCGACCTTCTCTCATAAGAACTGGGCTGGCTTTTCTGCTTCGATGCTGCGGTCAACCTATTAATAGGCGCATCCACCGCATCGCCTGACGAAAGTAAGCGATCTGTTTCTCAAGTCCTTGTGCAGGGTTGCCAGAACCCAGTGATTAAATAAAGCCAAGCCAAGAAACAAAAAAGCCAAAAAAAGCCAAACAATTTTACTAACTACAAAATTGAAATTTTTTTTAGAAAATGTACTTATATCACATAAAAACCTCTTCGAAAAGTTTGTCCTCTTCATTGTTGACAGATTCAATGGAGGATTTCTTAGAATATAATATGTCAGCTTTGAATCTATTCAACATTTTGGTTGAAGGAACAAATTCCCTACAGCATTTATTTGAAGATAAGAGTTCTGCTCTAATTCTAATGATTGCCTCCAACAGAGTAAACTGAAGTCTATTTCTTGCTTTAGTTTTTATGCAAGTTATCCTACAGCTACTTGATGAAGGGCTCAAAAGTAAGAAGTAATAAAAAAATGGCAGAACCAGAATGTACGCCTGACGCTATAAAGTCAACACTAACATCTGTATAAAAAATCTAAAACTAAATAAAAAGAAATATTAAGCGGACAGCAATATTTTACAATGCAATATATATTTTCATCTGTCTCTGTCACACCGACACTGTAACGATAACTAAGGGGTCAAACATCTGGAAACCTGCAGCTCTGCTGCGGTGCTGTCCTCAGTTTGGTTACAAGTAAAACAAAATTCGTACAGTACGAGTCTTAAGTAGCTGAGCACTATTGTTGCAGACTAAATATTTTTATTCATATAATTATAAAAAATACAAATTTTAATATAGCTTTGAAAAAAGCTGTTTGAGCCATAAGCTTTTCGTGACGCTCTCATTAGTGGCGGTATCGCGTCAAAAGGGAAGATCTAGAGTGAATAAGTGTGTTTTATGTGAATAATTTGGACGTTACGCAATTAAGACAAGCCAATGATAGCGCTAGTATTGCAAAGCGCGCCAAAAAAAAAAGATTTCGCAATTGCGAAAGTTAAAGAAGGCGCAGCAGGAGGCCAAATGCCACGATTATCGAAAGAGTTTGAGAGTGTAAACAAACTCTTTCTGTCTGCATAACACCGGGCGTCGGGTCTTGATATAAGTAGCCTCTAAAAGATTAAGATGGAAAGAGCTGCGCGCTGCGGCGAGGATTGGAAACCGCTTATCATCATAGTTTAATGCGCATCGATCATTATCTAAAAGATGCTGACCAATGGCGGAGTCACAATCCGGTTTGGTGTCGGTTCGTTTGCACGATCTGAGTGGTTGAGATCGGCGTGGACGAGTCAATTGCTGTCTTATCCATTGCGGAACATGTTGCTTGATGCGATCCTGTAGTGGTTGAGATGTTCGCCCTACGTACCGACTGTCACAGTGGCACTTGTATTCATATATGACAAAACTTTTCTGAATGACAGGTAGAACATCCTTGCGGGCCACAGGCAGCATGCGCTTAGACGTAAAGACTAAGCGGGTGCTGACGGAACCATAGCAGCTTTCCACGGCGGTTTTGACTTCTTTTTCCAAGTTTCTGGATGGCTTACCTATCCAAGGTACCCTCAAGTACACAAGACACTTTTTAGGGCCAAATCGCTTAAGGGTGGAGAACTGAGCAATTTTCTTGGTAATCTGAGTGTTGATGATGTTTTTAGGATAGCCATTGTCCAGTAATATCTTCTTGATCCGTTCTATTTCTCCATTGAGTTTACGCTTGATGCAAATCATTAGAGCTCGATGCACCAATGTAGATATTAGACTTATTTTGCGTTTGAGAGGACTAAAGGACTCCCAACGCAAATACTGGCCCAACGCAAATACTGGGTTTCCGGTATACACTGGTCTCCAAGCCTACATCTGTTCTTTCGACGTAGACATCAAGAAACGGTAGACATTTCCCTTTCTCTTTTTCAAAGGTGAACTTGAGGGATGGATGAAGGCAGTTAAGTTTGGTCAGAAATTCGTCTGCTTCAGCTTCGTCGTGATCGAAGATGGCAAACGTGTCGTCAACATATCTGAAGTATGTTGGAGGCTTTTGCGTTTGAGAAAATAACTTTTCTTCATAATATCCAACGAAGATGTTGGCCAAAGCCGGACCAAGTGGTGATCCCATAGCTACTCCGTCTGTTTGCTTGTACATGGTGTTATTGAAGCTGAACTCAACCGAGGATGTAGCGCTCTTCATCAATTCAACAAATACGTCCTTTGGAATGACTGGTCGGGAATTAGACTGGTCGTAGAGGGCTTCCGAACAGATTTTGATGGTTTCATCAAGGGGAACGTTGGTGAACAAGCTGGATACATCAAAAGAACACATGAAGACATTAGGGTCGATGTCAAGATTTTGCATGGTCTTAGCAAACGTAAACGAATTTGATATGCAGTGTGACGAAAACCGCTCCAATACAGGTTGTAATAGGCTAGCCAACCACTTGCCAAGTTCATGATAGGACGAACCTGTCATAGACAGTATTGGGCGAAGTGGAGTGCTTTCTTTGTGTGTTTTCGGCAAACCATACATTCAAGGTCTTTGCGATCCAGTTGGTCGTATTGCGTCATATATCCACTTCGGCATGAGATCGGCTTTGACTAAGTCAAGCAACCGCTTCTGAAGGCGCGATTCAATGCTGGCTGTGTTGTCATCACTTTTATGTTTTCTATTCTTAACAGCGTAACTGCCACACCAACTTACGTCAAAGCTCTCCTCTATTCACCGGCACCTAACGATTGAAAACCAAAAAACTTTTTTCTGCCAGACGCTGCGTGCGGCCCACTTACATACAATTTTTTAAATTTTCAGCAAGCGAAACCCTTCACGAGGCAATATGCGTGACACACGCCCAGCAATTTCGGAGGACTTAAAACGAAAGAAGGAGCAAACGAACGCACAGACTGAATTCTACTTTGTATAGATCAGAGCTACTCAACAAATTTCAACTAAGGTCCAGTTGGAAAAGTTCAGTATTTCCAGAGGTCCAGTAAAATTTTTGATTTGCAATGAGAAAAAGTGAAGTTTCATTATCAGTTAATACAGAAAAATAGATGGATTTCTCTTAATCTGCACACACTACACCAATAATCAAAATAATGAGCTTATTATACTCTATTCTGCCAATTTTTTGAAATAAGCAAATTTCTTATATTTAGTCGGTGTTCATAAAACTTGGTCAATAGAAGTAACAGCAAATCAAAAGCGGTGGTGGGGTGTTTGGCCCTGGTGCCATACAGTAGGCTATCGTGTGCGGCAGTAAGATCTTCCAATACAATGCCGGATTTACTTTCTTCAAAGCGGTGTTAAACGTCATGAGTTAGTTTAAACACTTGACCGGTTATGCATTGACTATGCCTGAAATCAGCTTGTTTATCAGAAAGTCGGGGGTCAAGTACAGGTTCTAGAGGCCTCAAAAGTAATCGCTCAAAAAGCTTGTGAGAAACTCTCAGCGGTTATATTGTGGAATCTCTTTCAGTCATCAGCTTCTTTGCCAAAATTTGGTTCCGAGAAAACTGTGGCCGGTCGCCATATTGTGAAGATTGCTTTGTAGGTTACAAAGGCTGTGTAAAATTTTTGAAGCTATGTAGCACATTTTTGGCAGCAGGGCTTCTGAATAAATCTAATGGGATATTATCTAGACCAGTGGTTCCCAACCACTGTGCCACCGAATTTTAGATACATCTCGCATTAAAAGCATTCTTATTGTTAACTTGTAATTAATCCTTTAATAAACGTACTGATATTTTTGTAGTACATATTATTTTATTTTGCATACCTAAAATTATTATCATAAACTATTTTAAGCAGTGTGTTGTAGGTAAGTAAATAATTTTTAAACTTATCTTTTTCTATGTGTGCCGCCAAATTTTGAAATCGTTAGAAGTGTGCCGTAACACAAAAAAGGTTGAGAATCACTGGTCTAGGCTTTGAGCTTTATCACCCTCGACCAGTTTGATTGTAGAGGCAAGTTTAATGGACGAGAGAGACATGAGTATCAGATCTTCAGCACTGGGAAATAGGTTTTTTCCTGTTTTCCATCCTGATCGTGTTGTTTGTTAGTCCTTTTAAAGGTGCCGGTGGTTTATGTTGAGAATGCGTGGTTGCGCCAAAGGCACTAAAAATATTTTTGCCATTTTGCTTGAAAATAACTTAGTAGTGAGAACAAGTTAACAAAATTTGGTAAAAAGAGACATGGGCTTTTTTTGCCACCCGTGGTTGCACCTACTGTTACCCCAGAAGCTTGAGGTCAGTTTTAACACTTTAAAGGTCCGGATTTGGACCGCCAGTAAAGCAGCCCTGGTATAGATCTAGGTGGCTATTCTCCAACCCCTTTTTCACAAAGCAGAGCTACGCAACCGAGAACAAAAGCACTGCACTGAACGCAAAACATCATGCATCGATCACGCGGCGTCTGCGTGATTATTCACGACGTCATTGAAAACGTTGCCGGAATTTTGAAAACATCTTTCAAGACGTTTTTATGCGTCCGTTGCTCGCTGCGTATTGCAATGACGAATTAAAATATCTTCTAGATCACTGTGGTCCAACTTCATTTTATAGCGGGCCATCAGAAACCAAATATTCATTCCGCGAGCCACAGTTTAAACTAGGGATGTGATACTCCAAAAAAAGGTTATCACTACATTCGAGCAAATTTTCGGACAGCCATATTATTTCCGGACATGTCCAGAATTTTTGGGACACATGGCGACCCTATCGTAATCATGCTAATCACCGTAATTATTCGCGGGCCAAAAAATTAGTTCGCGGGCCAAAATTGGCCCGCGGGCCTGCAGTTGGACCACGCTGTTCTAGATAATTAAATACAAGCAATCGTTCAGCTTTAACTTATAATAACGGAAAATATATTTCAACTTTGTAATGTTCATCATCAGTTCCTGGTAACAGCATAAAAAAGAAGTATTGAAACGTCCTTACGCATTCAATGTGTTGATTAAATTATTCGTACATTTGTACCGTATTTTCAAAATGTGAAGCCTAATAACTTCCAGCCGAACAAATCTAAGCTTCAACCTACTGGTTTTCAAGTGGTGAAGATTCTGTAACTTCAAAGTTTGAAATGTCACTCAACAACTCACATGCTGCTGTTGAATCTATTTGGATTTATTGCCTGGTTTCGGACAATCAACCCTGAAAGGATCGACTACCAACTGATTATGGCGCTTTTTTCTTTCCAAAATGTCAAAAAATTTATGAAGAGTCCAAATTATGAGATGCTATGTCCGTTTTTGTTTTGTGACAAGGCTTGGGTTTTCGCTTTGCAAATGAAGATAAGCAGCCTAATGGGTTCGGTAACTTATATTTTATGGTAACTAAATATTTGACCTTATAATTAACCTAAAGTCAAATTACGTGATCGTGACTTTGACCGTGGTCAGAGTTATAGGTTTTTAAACTTAGAAAAAAAAATTTGATCAAGTGGATAAATCTGTGGAATGCTATAAGCAGGGCTTGTATGTCGTTCTTATTCTCGAGACTTGAACCCATTTTTGACTTTCCTTCTTACTTTGTCTTATTTTCTGTGATACGCAAAAATTTTTAGTGTAAACTGTTTCCATCTCGCCTTAAAATGCGATTTAAGAATAGAATTAGCCCATCGATTTTGGCCGGCTGCCCTGGAATTTTGGGCAAACTACTTCCGAGACCTAAAAAAAAGATTTTCAACTTAAATAGACCCACAAACTCTCATAATTGGCAAAAAATTCCTAACAACCTGCAAAAAAGTAATAGAAAGAAATATTTTCCCAGTTGTCCTTATTTTTGTATCCTGGTCGATGGTAGCTCTGATCATACGTTAATGTTAGGTATTTTTTTACCACTATCGAATTGACGTGGGTAAGAGAAGGGAGAGTTACGGTTTCATCGCTCCATTCTCGCATTCCTCAAGTAAAAGTTGAGATATAAAAAGTCTTCCGTTCAAAAAATAAACATAGAACATAAAAATTATGAAGAGAAGCACTAGGCAGTGGGTAAAAATCAAATGCAGAACCTAATCGTAATTTTTCACACTTTGTTATGACAACCAATGCTAACAGCGCTAATCAAAACCAAGGAAAATTCACAATGAGTTCGCCAAGGTTAACAAGGGAGTAAAAAAATGAAGGACAGACACCGCTGAAGAAAAAATAGAAAGATGATGTGCAGCTTGACATTTCGTGTAATAACATTCGCTGCACTCGACTTTTTGGCATTGTTTGGTTAGCTTAACAGCAAACATGTCAAAAATTCTATCAATTGCAATGATGAAAAAATCAAAGTGGAAACCGAAAATAATTCAAGCAGAATGTGGAAATTTGTGAACTCCAAACCAGGTCTGGATAAGTGTTCAAGGCAAAGCACCGATGTCGTGGTTCTGCGGGTGAGAATGAAGGATAAATGGACAATAAATAAACAATCCCCTAACTTGTTGAAAAGGAAAATCAAACAGTCGTGATGTAAAATTTTCGTTCGCTTTCTTATAAATAATTTAAGCAAGCATCAAGAAGTTTGTGTAGAAATTTGGAAAGAAGGAAATAAAACTTTTAAAAAAACAGCAAAATATAAACAATGTAACATTTTAGCACTAGACAATAAAATATGCGTTAGCGGTGAAAGCAAAGTAATAACAAATAATCAACACAGCGCTTTGTCTTTGTAAGTCTTCTTCTCAATAAGACTTCATAGAAAACATTGTGACCTCACGCATACTTGTCATAATTGGCGTAGCATTGCGAGAGTTCCGAACTCGGTTGCACTGAACGCGTGCCGCGATGATTGCCGAAATACAACCTCTTGAAGAGTGAAATCTGCAGGACACACGCGAGATTACTCGTGCTATTCACATAATCGCGAGCCTGTGTCCTACAGGCGGTAAAGCCTTGGGTTCAATTCCTATGACAAGTCGCACGAACGGCTTTAATCTCTTGCTTGGCGTTCACCAATGGGAGCGATGTAGGGATGAAATGTGGAACCGAATTTACTCAGTGTTGATTAAAAATATTCTGGCGATAGAACATCTCTAATGCAAATAAATAGAATCACATGATTTTTTCCAGAAATACCACACATTGTTTGCTCTAAATATGATTTGTTATTCTATTTTTTGGTTTTTGGAATCTTTCAACAATAATATGTACTCCTCTTTTTGATTTGTAAACAACTGCTAAAAGGAATGCAAAACGTTAAAAAAGTTTTGAAACGGATGAGTTTTAATATTAATAAAAACTTTACGGTTGCAAGTCATTGCATATCTATGCGTTGCTAATTTTGGTAAAAAATATTTGCTTTATTCTTCTACTTTATTGACTTTATTCCTCACTGAAAATGCTTAAAAATTTATAAAAAAATGTTATACATTTGATCAATATTGTTTTTTGAAACTCTATAATCGATTTGGCTCCATTATGACATCATCCGGATCATCACTTATGTAACAACCGCGCGTATTCTGACTGTTATGTGCATCTTGATAAAATGTATTTCATATTTCAATAAGTTGAACAACATGATTTTTAAATCATTACATACTTCCTTACCAGACAGTTACGTGAGAATCGTTAATCGCATCTGGTATCCGGATTTGATTTTCAAAATACCATTAGTTACATCCCATGGCAAATGAACTTTACACCGAAGGAGGTAACCTATCCCCAGTCGCTACCCCTGCTTTCTCCAACTCGACAAGCATTATATCGGTGCAAAACAAAAAGCTTTAGCTTCTTTCATCACCCACAAGAAAGTTGTAAAGATCCATTCATACGCAACATAATGTCATACCTGAGTGTCCCGGATGAAGATGATGCGGGGATAGACAGACCAGTTGACGTTTTCAGTGCAGGGGGATGACGTGAGGGAGCCCTTGTATTTGATCGCGGAGTTCAGAATGTAACTCGGTACGCCTACTAAGCTGCAAAAGAACTGGATTGTGACGCCACGCAGATATCTGTTTGTCATAACTAACCTCGCGAGATGTCCAGGTGGCGATTTCATAAAGAAGCCAGTCGGATGAAATTGGGAGAGCGCGATCGTGCTGAGGAAAGTGTTCCAGTTCGTATTGAAAAGTTCTTTTCCCTGGAAAAAAGTGGAATCCTTTTTGAAACAAATCTATCGGTAGTAACAGCTGCGATAGATAATTACGGGTAGGAGCTGATCAGGAAGATTGATGCTCAAGTAGCTTTCCATGATTGGCTGCACTAATTAAGGTGGGAATGGCCTGAGCTGACTCTGTGTTTTGGCAAATACAGCGATGTTTCAGTAGAATCGTCATTTGGAGCTAATAAAAATAATTCAAACTAATAGTTGATCTACAAGATGTGATTATTACTGCAAATCTAGGACGGAAAAACAACTGTATTGTCATCTGTTGATTTATCCGATAAGCTCTCATAAGAAACGAACAAACGATTATGCAACAATTTACCATGACGAAAAACGCGAGAGCTTCAACATCGGTTGAACTTGGGGTTGGAAAATGATAAATTTGTATCTGAAAAACATGGAAAAGGAAAATCTTCACATCCGGAATAGTGTGAGCAAAGATCTAAAGGGCACTGATAATTCATGATAAACATTTGGCATTTGATTTTAATAATTTTTAAATTATAAAACTGTTTAGGGGCCAACAATTGTCACTGAAAAAAAAGAGGAGGGTGGAGGGGAGTAAAATGTTATCGAGTTTAAGAAGCTGCTTCAAATGTCAAGGGTTAAACAATCATTGCATTATAACGTGTCACAGTTAGTGTAAATCTCGCCTCCAACTCATGGAATGTTCCGTGAACAGAATGTTCGGATTTCAACGTTCCGTCGATCACGCTCCACTTTAGGAGCATCCTGTCGACGTAATACACGGTGCTGCTGTTGCGGAAAACAGTGAAAAGAGAGCCACCAGGGTGGAACGTGACCTCATCTGGAAAAAAATTGCCTCAGAGTATGACGATAAAATTAGAAACAAAAATCATCGGGTTCAAATCATTGCCAAAGCGATCATCAAGTGGTTTGATTGCTTCTATCGACTGGCGCCTAAAAAGTTTGGGGGATTTCGATAATTCCGGCGGTGGACTCAATGCAAACAACCAGCGATTGGAGTTTGGGAAGGTAAGTTTGAAAAACTGCAAAACCAGTTTCGTTTAAAATTTAAGAAAACCTTTCCCGCCCAATGACCCCTTGAGACATTTTTTTTGAAACAGTTCACTTTCCTCTTTCTTTTCCTTTTTTACCCTCCCCGACTTCACCCTTACAGTGGTCTCCGGCATCCCACACATGCCACGCTAGGTTCGGAACAAGACTTCCCCATTTCATCACAGTGCCGATGTCCCCAGCATCGCAGTAGGGCACCGTCCGGTTGAAAGAAACATCCACAGGTGACTGGCGCGTACCCTGCTGGCAGATCTCGGAACCTGAAAAAGTTTCAGTGTTAAATGAATTGCATTGTGACGTCATAAAGCTGAGATAATCAAGAGCAAAAAAGTCTCGCACAATGCTGCGTGACGTGTTAGGGAACTGATGGCCAAGTTTAAAAAATGTAAATTTTGCAGAAAGATGTCGCGCGCTTTCTTATCTCGATGACATCATTATGGAATCTGCTGATATTATTTAATTTTTCTTTATTATGCAAACTCGCAGAGCCAAGGCATTGGCGCTTTGCACTGAACAATTTTCAGACCTGCCTGGGAATTTCTAAGTTTCCGAACTCTGCTTTGATATAAATTACTGGTCGTTTTAATCCGCCAGGCGATGAAAATCATACCGGCGCGATGGCATACCGAGTCATACCAAAATACCAAAAAGGGATAGTGTGGAGAACAAGCCGGCAATCTTGCTTGTTGTGTCCTTGGGCAAGACACTTAACGGGACGCCTCCATCTTTATGTGGAAGACAGATGGCCTACCCGTACCTTACCGGGTTACAATCGTGAAGTTGCTAGCCCAACGTGTCGTAAAAGGTGACTCTTGGGTACCCATTAGTGGCAGTCCGCCTTGTTGGTGGTGGGGCTACCAGTCACTCATGACTAGTTCGAAATAGGCTGCCATCTGTCTTCTAGCCTAATTTCAATTAAGTTGACGGTATAAATCTGCATTGCCGTTCGTGCCGTACCTCCATCTCGAGAAAGAGGAGGAGTAATCACAACAACACAACATGAAAACCATCAAGAACTGTTTTTTGAAAACCCTAAAAACGCAGTCGTTATTGGGTTCGAACACGCGACCATGCAACAAGCTCACCGCTTTTCTTCTTTTTTTTGAAGAAGTCATCAACAAATCCTTTGCCTGGAAAATAACAAAACCAAGTTAATGCAGAGACTGGATGTCGTCGCCTGGTAGGACGGACAACGGAAATTTATTAACTTTTAAAATGAAAAAGATTTACAAACCTAGATAGATTTTCGAAAGAAAACAATTAGAAATTAACCCACCCCAGCAATCACAAATTAAGAAACATTGACCCCAAAACTGCTTTAAAACCGCATTTTGGATAACCCTCTAAACAGCTTGTGTAGCTCTTAAACATATCAACCCCCAGAGTCGTCTCCCTTACAATGATCTCCCTCACTACTCACCAACAATCAACTTGAGCAGCAGTACTGTAAAGATTAGTCTTTCTCTCATTCTGCCCTTCACTGTTTCCTCGAAATTATCTTTGTAGGATCACGATCCTTCTTTTATCAGGAAATCATTTTTTCTCACCGCAATAATGGAAAAATTCCGAATTTGACTCATCAACAGATATCTCGAAAATAGCCTTATGACATATTGGCAGCTGACTGGAAAAATAAATAAAAATAAGGAAAGATAATTCCAGTTGCTGTATTTGGGTGTCCCGACAATTTACAGTTGCGACAATTGAAAATCAGAAATTCAAAGACGCGTTTGGGTTGTTAGGGTTAGTCGACCTTGAATTGTCGACTTTGAATTTCGGACTTTTTGAATTTTCGTTTTTAAATTTCCAACTTTGAATGATGGCAGAACCCTGTATTTGCCTGATTTGTCCTATAATGAAAGCTGCGTTTTGCATAATTTCAATAAAACTAAAAAGTAAAGAATGCTTGGGACCGCTTTTCTCGAAACGAGCGCTCGAATTTGAATCCGGGTGCGCAGTGTTTATGACGTCATGTTTTAGCAAGCAATACAAAGTTGGTAAAAACACGTTGCGTATCAGAGAGCTTCTCCGCGACGTTCTCAAATCGCCAAATTACAAATTACTGCCTCAGGCCGCTTATGTAGAGGTGTTTATGTCAATAGCTGTTTACCCCATCAGGTTGTCCTACATCAGTGAAATAAAACAAGCAAACGTTAAACATAGCATGGAAAATCAAGAGCATTGGTAGTGTACAACATACATTGTGATATCACAATGTGTGACAATACCGCTAATTCATTGATAGCTGTAACAGTAGTCACCGCATATTAAGCCTACGGTTAATTAGTCCACCCACTTAATAAACCAAAAACCGTCCCGTCTGGAATTGCCCCATTTATTCTTGCCATAAAGATACCCGCATTGTAAACCCAAAATCCAGCTGAATAAACTCAATGTTCGAACGAATTTAGTAGGAATTAGGAAAAAAAAGAGTCGCAACTCATACTTCTTTGTCTCACTTTTGACGGTTTCACACTTCTTCATGCTGCTGACCTAGTTTTTAATTCAACTATTTCCTCACAGATTGCGTATTTGTGCCGTAATTGATTAGCAAAACAACCGGTGCACCACAGATTTAACCGTATTTTCAAAATGGTGAAGAACCGTTGAAGACGTAGCTTTGTCTAAGAAACTTGAGATTTTAAAACAGGTTGATGGTTTTCTGTAACTGTTGTGTACCGTGTTAACAGATGCATCAACTTTTAACCATAGCACAATCGGCCATACTCATTAATGCGCATAAAAGCGGCAAACATTTGTCCACCGATTGATAAGCCCAACCGCTAAATATGCCAAAAATTGTACGATCGCGAGGTGGGCTTGATGAGAGGAAACTACTATAATGGAGTTAGAAAAAATGATATAAACATGACACTGAGCACAATTAAATGACGCCCTCGTAACCGGTAGACCGCAACGTCGATGACTTCATGAGTTCTGTGTGCTTGTGCCCACAAAAATACTTTAGTGGAAATATTCCGTGTGATTGCAGCTGAAACTGTGCGGGCACCTTGGCATTATATTGTTTTACGTCATGTTGCTATCGTTGGGAATGCTCACATTGTTGTGTATTCCATTGCTATTGTTTGCATTTCAATCATGTTTTCGCTACATCGTATTCATTATAACGTTTTCATATTTGACATTGGGTTTGATATCATTCGTTTTTGTTATAGCTTTCAATGGGGCAATGACACCAGGGGACCGCAGATGCAAAAGAAAGAATCTTCCAACCGAACTCTACCGCATACAGCTTTATACACCAGCTGATCCGCCATCAAGACGTGGTGATTTGTGTCTTACTCGCATTGCATTGTTACTGCTACCTCCTGATGCACTTGCGATAATATTGTGAGTTAATCCACTTCCTCAGCAAAATGAAGATGTGGATGTGGCGACACTATTTGCTTCAAGATGAAATGTCCAGTCATCAAACTTACAATGAGACTCAAGCTTCAAGGTGGTAGATCGCCTCTTTCACCCTTGATAGCATCTTTCTTTCAAGGACAGCGGTTTCATACCGTGATGAACCAAAGGCGCAAACAAACCAAATAATTTCCGGGTTCAGCTCAGATCATCAAGCAATTAATTTTAAAAGAACCTCCGATTAAAGCTTTACTTCATTTTCGAAGTATAATTACTCGCCCCGCGGGAGATTCATGGTTGTCTGCTCGTTAGTAATTATATATGATTAGGAATAAATAGAAATTAGCCATTAAAAACTCTCAAAAAACTTAATCTCATTCGTCATCAACCGGTTTACGATAGATGGCTTTACCCATGAAGTACACCATCTGTATACAAAATTAGATCAGGTTTTCACCAGTAGGTTCTGCCAGCAAATTTATTTCGTTTGCCAAAAGAACGTCATCTATTAGCGTAACAACAAAAAAAACTACGCTCCCTTGTGCTTGCAGAGCGTGGAAGCACGCACCAGCTGATGTCATATAATTTGTGATGAGCATCATGCCTCTATTTCATGACAGGCGGACTGCCACTAAGGGAAAGATCACAAAATAGTAATCTTCGTGCGGCAATCAGAGACGTACAGTAAGAACATTCGAGTTGTACAATTTGTGAGAGGTATGGTAGGCAGCAACAAGCCATCTTTCAATTGGAGAGTAAGAGGCGATACTACTGTAAACTTAGCCTGACCGGCATGTCAAAGTTTTAAAAGAAAAGCGAATTTTAGAAAATTTGAAGCATTGCAAATGTTATCATCAAAAATTAATTTTAAATGCAAAAATTTAATTGAAGAGTTGAAGAGATGAGAAACACAAACGTTGCCATAGTATGCAACAGTCCACAAGAATATTGCAGAATTGTAGAAAAAACTATTCGAGATATTGAAAAAATTTACAACCTGACTATTTACGATTCAGTGAATATAACCATGCCACGGCGATGTGCCCTGATTCTCATGCAAATCGACGCAATGAAATAAAGAACTTGATGCTAACTTTCGAACTGTTCGCAAAATTACCAACACAAATCATGTTGACAGCTTACGTTTGGGTACGAGAAGCGTAACGATGAGAAATTTGATTTTTCAAAGCAAGTCTATTCCCCGTTGTATTCAAATTAATGATTGCGAGATGTACAGGGGGGTAATCACCTGTAACTGCTGTGATGCCGCAGGCCGCGTGCAGCTACAATCGAGTGAATGACCCCCCAGCACTGACACGTGGCAAACAACGGAAATCAAGCACAGTTTTGTCGAAAACAAAAGCGCACTTTGCGTCAGTTAATTTGTCAATAAACAAAGATTTCCCAATCAGAATTAGACGAAATTGATGGAGTATCTTCTACAAGTTCAATAAATATTCGAAAACAACAGCACTTCCAACTAACTTCAAACTGATCACGAGGAAAATCAGAGCAAAGCAATCGATGCCAATAAATTAGATGATGACATTCGTTACTTCTGATATACCATCAACAAAAACATCGACCAGAAAGGGACAACACAAATGACAGACAAAATGCAATCACCCACTACGTCCAACGACTGATGGCAGACTGCATGCGAGGTTTCCTACTTTTCGTGCTACGCCCAGGTCCTAAACAAAAAAAACTTCTGGTACAACAACATTCTACCAATGCGGCGAGAAACAATATGTCGCACTTCCTTCTTGCAGTGAACAAATTAACGTCTTACTGTCAATATGGATGAGCGCTATACAGAATGTTAGGTCAGTGAATCAGACATCATGCAAAATCCGTGTCCTAATCTATTTCAACTTGTATAGCAGAGTTGTCAAACTGGTGGCCCGCTGGGCAAATATGGCCCGCGACGTAATATTTTGTGGCCCGCGTAAGGATTTTGTAATACATTGCGAATGCTAGGCCTCCAAATTTAGTCTTCGAAAAATTGTTCTCCAAAAGAAAAAAATCTTTTTAGTTGAAATGCTGCCATGAAGTGGTGCTCCACGAGATCAACACCATTTCGATCTACATCACACGAATTCCGGAGATCATAGTCCGGAGAAGTGGTGATCTCCAAATAATGCCGTAACTGGTGTGCAGCGAAATTTGATCAACTGATTTCCGGTATCGGCAGACAAAAAGTTTGGGGACCGCTGATATACAGTGTTGTCTGCTTAAAGTTTTTTCAAACATGTCGGGACAGTATAAAATTCAGGTATGTAAATGTGGCCCACACCGCTGAAGGAGTTTGACATCATCGTTGTATAGCAACTTAATAAGTATTTGTCTGAGTGCTTATGGTGCTCAGTAGCTGTACAGATCGCCTCTGGAGGCATTTTTTAACATTTTGAAATACTCAAGCAGTAGAAGATTTTGAAAACGAGGTAATCAATTGTTGCACATCGCGTATACTGTATCGCCCCCGCTATTCGCGGGGGTTACGTTCCTTCCCCTCCCGCGAATTACAAAAATCTGCAAATGGTTAATGCAGTTTTAAAACGCCTATGTAGAACATTATATACGCCAAAATATGCTAATACATGCTAAAAAATCATTTACCAGTTATATTGTATCATCTCTCTTTTCTAATTTTTATTTTGTTTTTACTGACATTGTCATTTAAAAATTATTTACCAGCTAGGGTGAATGTGAACGTTTTTCTGCTAAAAAATAGCCAAGAAAATTCACGAAATTATAAAAAAATTTTGAGAGCAAAATCCGCGAGTATACGGGCCGCGAACGGTGAACCACAAATGGGTGAGGGGGTACTGTAGTTTGCATTGCATTTTCTTTTACTCAAATCTATGTGATATTAAAGCCTAGGCCTAGACCAAGAAAGGGCTAAATATCCTTTTCATTATACAAAGAAATAAATTGAAGATACCAGTTATATCACAAATGTGCTTTGTAATCTTCGATCTCTCCAAGGGCCTTGGAAGAACCGAAGGAAATGCTAACTGCATAAGTCCGGATACGAATTTTAACTTCACTCTTCTCGTCTTCCGGTAATCGATGGCCCAACAATAATCATGCAATTTATTTGTTTATCGCGGATAAGAAACAACACACGTTTTATGGGCAATAAGACAAACAGAGAGGAGGGCTAAGCGCGAGCGAGTGATTATGGTGTTAAATTCGGGTTATCTTACTTCTACTAATACGAAGAATGATATTACTATTTCTATATCTACACATTTGTACAGAGCAGCCTTCGATAAACTTATTGCACTTAATGCTTTATCAAAGCTGATGTAAACTGCTGTATGGCTTTGTGACCAATGCTTTCTTTAATCTGTCGCAGTAGGACTCGGGGCCGTTATTTATAATGATTTTGGGGAAATTTTTCCGAATTAGAGAAAGTGGCATAAATAATTTAATTTGTTTTCCGAGTACGAACCGATAGTAGTCATGGAGAAAGCAGCATCCATGACTTGTTTTCCAGGTACAATTCGATCTTGGTCATAATAAATAAACTAAAAGTGATATAGACCCCTTTCGGTTGTGTTAAGTTGTTTTCCATTAGAACTGCTGACTCACTAATACGACTGATAACATTACAGCAACAAAAAAACACGAATGTTGATTAGACGTTTGGATCTATTTTAGTTATAAATGAATTGTAAACTCCTTTTATTTGCTTGCTCATAATTCAGGATTTTCTCCTTTCTATGTTGTTATTTGTCAGTTCACGTAACACTCTTCAAATAAGAAAATTGTAGAAAGTTTAACTTACGATTGCAAACATGATGATTGTCACAACTTACAGCCACTACATGTAAAACATCCAAAGCTTGCATGACTTTAAAGAACCAAGTTTTTAATAACCTGGAGTCGTGTTTTTTGACAGATATAAAGCACACAGCATCTTTAAATCTTCCACAAGTTGATGGCGCCATAAACCCTACAGCTGTTTTTGCTAGAGATTTGTTTCCAACCATGCCCACAAAGCATCCATTCGAATACTCCATTTTCTGCGCAGTATAAACTTCATCTATTATAGGAACAACAAATTGTTTACTGGCTTCCAAAATGTCACTTTTTTGTTTTTAAAATATCGCATTAATCTTTTCAGCCTCTATGTTTAAAGTAGAAGAGAAATTTCGAAGATGAGTGAAAGAATGAGTAAATCACATAACTTTTGTACAGAGACGAACTTGTTTATGGCCATAGAAATGCAGTTATTATTGTTTTTTAGAAAAATAACTTCTGCCATTTTTAGGTTGTGGTGCCAACTTGAATTGTTCTATTACAAATTTTAATAAAGGTACACTAGTTTCATCAGTGTTGGAATTGGTCACCCTTCTAGTAATGTCTTTTTCCAAAAGAGAAATAGCTAAAGAAATATAGCTGTCATTACGCGTAGTATCTGCTTGATCACAAATAACTTTGCTCAAGGCCATTACATTAGGTAGCTCGGACGTGCATTGAAGGAGCTCAGATTTCAGCAAATAATTATAGATGGACTTTGGGACAGGAGCAGAACAAAAAAAAGACTTTAATTTTCAGAGTGCTTGTAACGATTACTGTTGCAAGCAGTTTAGGGGCATCAACCATCTCTTTAGAACATTTTATGTAATGATATTGCATAGACAAATTTTCAGTTAATGTTTTTATATTCAGTAGGTAAACATTCAGATTTATTTTTGTTTTAAAAAAGTCAAAATCTTGAAATATCTCACTTAGCAATAAATCATTTTTTTTTAAATTTCATGATTGGTTTAGTCTGTCGGTTTTCAGGCCAGATCTAAACAAGTGGATAACCCATAATGTAAAACGGACCAATATTAATTTTTTTCACTAAAAGCTACTTTTTACTTTAAGTTGCAGTTTAATTATGTGAGGATTAGATTAAGGTTTAACAAAAAGCACAAGTATTTAGGACTAGAAAATCCAATTCACATTAGACCTAGGCTAAATATATTTGAATGTCTAATTACTTATTAAGTCGAAACTATTTAAGTATATGAAATTACTAACTACGGTTTAGATGTAAGCAAAAGCAGGATTACTTAAACTTTGATGCTATTCCTCTTGCTCTTGCTTACTAAGCTGATCCAATGCTCAAACTTACTGCCAGTCGCTACCAGGTTATAACAAACAAGCTGACCCTACTAATGGCACTTGGATCAAAATTTCCGCTGGAGCAACAATCCCCTTGTTCTAAATATCCCTGGGATTAATTTACGCAATTTTAGATTTCAACACAGAAAGGGGGCAATATCTGAAACGCCACTTTGTGACCTCAACATTGTGGCCTCTGTGCAAATTAAGTAGGTAACGAATTTTATACAACGTTTCACAAAGAAAAAAAGGAAAATGGCGGCAGTGATTCATAGCCCGTCGATTTCATTTAAGTAAAAATTGCACTTTAAAACACACACACACAGAAACCACAAATATTTGTTCCATTAGCAATTGAAGCAAAAAAAAAATTAAGCGTAGTAATTTAATCTCACAATACACCCAATACTCAAAACACTGGAAAAATAAATAAAATCAGGGCTTTTACGAGGTTTGTCTTTCGTCAATTGTTATGATCATTTAGGTCCCGGGCTAGTAAAAGCCACTTACTATTTTCCAAATCGTTCCGCTTGTGCCACAATGAATCGAAAGACCTTTCTCAAGTTGTCACGTTCATAAGCAATCACCAAGAGAAAGCAGTGAGACCGGAGCCACAACAGTAAAATCTTTGGTTCTTCACTCAATGCAGTGATAGGGTATTCGTTTACCACACGTACAGCGTTGCTGCAAAAAATGATAAGTTCCATTAAACTCGGCTCGTGTGCGGCAGTTTCTAAGGTTCTTTGCTGTATGCGTTTGAACTGCTGGACCATTTCCTCCCAGTTTCCGCCCTGATTAGGATCGTAGCAATGGATAAATTCATACCTGATTCCTTTTTTTCAAAAAGAGTTTTGAGATCTGGAGATTTGAACAAATCAGGAATTGTTTTTGACGCTGCCTGGAATGTAGAACCATTGTCTGAATAAACGACATCCACTTTGCCATGGACATGATTAAACCGACTAAATGCAATTAAGAAATCCTTCAACGCAAGGGAGATTACAATCTCCATGTGTACAGCTATAGATGCGATGGATGTGAGCAACAGGCCCCAGGCTTCCAAAAGCTTTAGCCCTCCGCATAGTTCACGTGTTCACAGAAATTAAGACCTGTAATGGCAAAGACTTTCCAACCGGCAGCTGTCCTAGCAACAGTATAGCCAGCCACCAATTGCTTAACACTAGAATTACCGCCTTTTCAACCTACCTAAAATTACCGCGAGCGGTCAAAATGACCGTTTGCTTAATTACTAAAAAATACATAACAATTAGGCATTATTTTGTGTCATAAGTTTCTTTCAACTATTTTGTTAGACCGAGTAATGTTTTGAATTATTGTAAGTGGAAGTTTAACGAGCCGTAAGCTCCGTTATTTGTTGGAATAAATTGCATAGATCCTAAGCTACAAAATGAACTTCAACTTTTTTTTAGCAGCGTTTCAGTTAGTACGTTCGGAGCTTGTAATCTGCCTCTCGATTTTGAAGAAAATCTGATACTTTTCAATCTTGTTTCTTCATTAGCAACCAACACAAATCAAATTTCGCTGTGTTAGATGTAGAATGTCTAATAATTATTACCTAGCGCTTGCGTTGTGGTAGCTTACTTGCATCATTACTGTCACCATCTCACTGCCAAAGCAGACAAATTTACATGATGCTGAATCAGTTTGCTGCGCGTTTTCAATAGCAGTCTGTAAATTCGCTTCATTTGAAAAAAATCATTTTCCTTGTAGGCCTAAGGCAAGCCGAGTCTGAATGTGCGCGGTACCCGATTGAGCGCTTCAGATAGATCACAAAAGACAAGGCGTCATACGAAGCATCGCGAAACTATACATTTGGTAGCTAACGCTTTCGCCATCTCCAGCCTCTAGATCACTTTACTTCTGCCAAAAACTATTGGCACCGTAACGATTCCGTTTACTAGCCTACGAACGTATGCGTCTGAGCCATACAAACAGTTTGAAGCATCCAAAAAACTGTGCAATTAGTAAATCACGTTGCGCTGTGGAGAAACGGGAATCAAACCTTCAAAATACTAATAGTAACTAGCCAGAGAGATATCTTACGGAAGAGGTCTCGCGTTGCATCTGATAGTGCTGCCACATTTAAGGGCATCTTCTTAAATCATGCGATTTTTAAACATTTGAATTATGCTGATGTTGGTACACGTGAGAGCAGCGTGAGGAATTCTGATTTCTTTGACATCTGGCTTGGTGGGCCTTCATTTCTTTTGCGAAGAGTTTAGCAATCCGAGGCCTTGTTGGCCCTACTGTGTTGTTCGTAGTGCCAGTATTGCCAAAAATATAGGACTAGAAGAAGTGGAATAGGGCGTGGGCGTGGAACTAGATAATAATAGATAACCAAAAATAGGGCGTGGAACATACAGTTCTCTGTACTAGGAGAAGATTTTGGATTGTAAATGGCCATGCGTCTGTCAAGCTATATATAAATGAGTGTGAGTGATGCCTACTGGAAAAGGCAGACCAGTTAACACTAGAATTACCGGAGCGGTCATTTTGACCGTATTTGATTTTCAATCGTTTATATCTCTAAAATCACAACTCGGCGGGATTCAAACATGTTTATGCACTCGTTGCATACATGTCAAAATTGTCACTTGCCTCATCTTAAATGAATTAGGGGAGACCGGGGACAAATGTAAAGCGGGTCAATTGTAACAGTTCAGATTTTGCGCGCTTCATGCGTTACAGAAAGTCTATAAATTGATTACAGATCTGCTTAATTGCTAAGATGCTTCAGACAAAGCTATAGAACTGTAGTTTCAGCCAGACGGAAAATATCTTCAAAAACTGTTTTCAACTAATGTAAGTAACTCTCAATAAATGCTAAATAATTTGGTATGCATCATGGTAGAGGAATATTTAATTGTCTCTGCTGTAGTAGCGAAGAGACATAGGTTTTGAACTACATTAGATCAGTGTCTTTTGGTGTGAGTAGTAGATGGAAAGATGACAAACTTGGTCACAACATGGGCGACTACTGTTAGGGTCCATTGTAACAGTTGTTACAATTCAATTGTAACAGTTTGATTCCAGCATCTACTGAGTTATTGAGCATGGTTTTTACTCGGAAATATGTAGAGTTTAATGGTATCGAGTCAGAATTTTTTGTTTTTATGTCAGTAGCCTAGCCATCAACTAAGAAATCTTAGTTAGGCTTTGATAATCACTGCACCTAAAATAATCAGTGGTAATCACTATACCTGAATCATTTTTACCAGAAGAAATAAGGCCATTCCCTTAGCCACAACCAAGAAAAACACAGAAGGATTGAAGAAAAAGAAGAAAGAGTGCTATTATAACTGATATACTAGTAAAAACTGGATTGGCAGAAGAAGCAAAGAGTGCAAAAACAAGAAAAGCTGTAGAAGCTTGTAAGAAACTGATTTCAAATAAAGAGCCAGTATCAACTGCCAGTTCAAAAGTAGAATCTGCAAAAAAGGGGCTGAAGAAATGAAAGGATACAAGAATAAATTTCAGATAGGGGAGGGCTTTTCTTCCAAGTTTTGAGGAACCAAACAAAAATTCAAGAAAACACAGGCCAACAAAAAATTTTTGACATAGGCCTATAAGGTGAAAGCGGTTTAAGAGTAAATTGGGGGCGCTGAGTTCGAATATGACGTTTTTTTTTGCAAATTGGCTCTAGTTTTTGAGATATTTTGAATTATTTATTTATTTTTTACCGTAATTAGAGCTACTTTTAAATGGACATTTATATAGGGCTGGCCAATGAATAAAATGTGTTTTCAGTGTAACTGATCCATATTGGTCTGACATGAATGATTACTAAGCCAAAACAGGCAACGCTCTTAATTCACAGAATGAATAAAGCATGCTATATAGTAAGCGTGCAATGTTCAACATCAAAAAAACTACAAAGAATTGTATCGGTCCTTCATTTGCAAAACACAGCCACTGTAACAAAGAGTCACATGGGGATGTTCATAGATTTAAAGAGACATTTACTAGCATGTCACATTGGATTTTAACTGTTCATCTGAAGAAAAGTTTGCTGATATGATTTCCGGCTATGGCTTTGTTCAGTACAATTACGGATCATTGACCAGCAATAATCTGCCATCTTGTGAGAGTCCCAACGACCTTGGTATCTTTTTTCTATCGTCCTAATGTCTTGATGGAACCTCTCTCTTTGTTCTTCGCTTACATCACCAAGATTCTCTGAGAAATAGTCTAGCTAGATGGCTAAATAGATAGTGAAGTTTGATGCTCATTCTTGCACCAAGAGCTTGAAAGTTTTGGAGCATCACATCCACAAGGTTCCGGTGGTTGCTAGCTTTGTGTTACCTAGAAACTCTCGTATCATTGAGACATATGAGCACCAGGCAGCCCACTCAAACACTGTCATACAAGCAGTGAAGGTTTGGTCTTGAATCAGTTTGCGAGTTTGGGGTCCATCAAAAGTGCTTGCTTTAAGTTTTTCCATGCTGTGACCAGGAAAGGTTTTGGCGATATAATTGAAACAATCACCATTTCTATCAAGAGCCTTCACAAATTGTTTCATCAGACCCAACTTTGTTTAAAGTGGAGGCAGGATAATGCGATCTCGATTAACCAGTGGCTCATTTGTGATAACTGCAAGATCTTATCGTGCCAGCCAATCCTTCTTTATCCAGTGCTGATCAGTAGCGCAACTGTCCCAGGAACAGAAAAAACAAGGATATTTGGTGTAACCCCTTGCTGTCCTAACAAAAAATTGACCACTCTAAAGTGTACGTATATGGCTCAGTTGTGCTCACTGTAGCGCAGTTTTTGCAAAATCATCTTCACATTCAGATAGCGTTCTTTAACAATCACGGAATGCCCGATTGGAACACATGCAAACTTGTTGCCATTATGAAGTAACACACATTTTGAACTACGTTTGGAGCTGTCTATAAACAATCTCCATTCATCTGGGTTGTACTCTGCAACACCCATTTCTGAAAGGAGGCCTTGGATGTTGTTGCAACAAATAAAATCATTTTTCATAGTGAAAAAACGAATCTACAAATCATCCCTATCACGGTAGAATGTAATTTTAGTTCCCGAAACCAGTATACCATGTTTACTAAGACTAGATGCCAAAATCTCAAACGATGTGTTGGATAGGCCGAGATCACGAACTAGGTCATTCAGTTGGCTTTGACCAAAGGTTTTTGGTTTTGCACTGAGCGAAGATGCTGCAGCAGTCTTGCTGAAAGAGCTATAAATACTGATGTTGCTGCTATCAGTGTTATCTATCGCTTCCACTAGCATTTCATCTGCAGTGAAGATTAGTTAAGGAAGTGAAAACTGGAACTTCAGCGCAATGTGATTTGGGTCGTCGACCAGATTCAATATCAGGATAATACCAATCTTTCTTCTTTAGCTGATTCCATCTACCATGCAAAAAATAACAATCATCATGGTGATTTTTGGGCTCACGCCATACCATAGGAACCCCAAACCGCATCGAACAGACTTTGCCTTGGGTCCAAAAGGACAGCATTTCTGTATAATGTTCGCTCACCTTGTGGAGTGCCCAAAACTTGCCTTGGTCCCCAAACTTCATGCCAAAGTAGGCTTTATAAGCTCTCTTGGTAAAATCTCTCACATTGAATCGGTACTTTGTCATCATTTATTCACCACAAATGTAGCAAAATACGTGTGGATTGTTTCGGCATTGCATTCGCTTAGTGCTCATCTCTATTACTTTCTAATATACAGCTTTATTCAAGACCATGTAACTAAATTTTCATGCAAAAAAATATATAGTACTCATTAAAATGTTTGTCAAAAAGCAGAAATTCATCGTTCATTATGTCTTGAAATCCACAAAATCTAGCACTTTAGTTAGGTGAATGATACATGCTTTCCACACTATACTGCCTTTAGGCCTTGTCATGGTTGTTTTGACGCACAGGGGAAGACAAATAAACTAAAACTGATAACTTTTCTCTAGGAAGGAATATAAACGTAATAACGAGAAACTTTTGATGGGAGTAAGTCGTAAATTTTATGGTTATTTACTGATAATAATGCTCTAAACCGCATCAAACTTTTATAAATCATCAACATTATGGCTGGTTTTATACGAATTGATATACATATAGAATTTATGGAGTAAATGGACACTAAACTTTGAATGGGAAACCAGTAATATTACATTAAAGAAGCTTTGCATGCTTGAGAATGCACCGTGTTCAAGTAAAATTATAAAAAAATAAAACTAAAAATATCTCCAAAACTAGAGCCAATTCGGCAAAACTAAGTGCATTTTCAGACTGCGCGCTTCTGATTTAACCCAAAAACGATTCAACATCATTTGCCTTTAAACAAAAAATTTTTTTTGTCGGCCTGTGTAATACTTTATTGAACATAATTAAATTAGCATAAGAATAATCAATTTAACAAAATTCTCCGAAGCTTTTCGTCCCCTCTCGGGGACTTCATCAGGGCTAAACAAATTAAGCTTTAATACCTAAATTAAATTTAATGTAATATTAAGAGTCAAACTTTTATATCAAACTTTTAAAATAATCTCGTATTTTAAACTTAAATTTCCTTTACCCGCTGTTTTCTGCTCGAATATTGTCTATAAATATACTTGTTCTTGTGATAAGAACAGGTTATACATCGGTATGACGACTACACAACTATTCGTCAGAATTGAAAACTTTCTTTCCAATAACTTAAGCTCATCCTACTTCGCTTTCAAATCTCATCGCGATCAGTGCAAAGCCTGCAGAGAATCAATGCCAGCAGAGCAAAACTTTACATTATTGAAAAAATGCCCTTTTAAAACTGGAACTGAGCTAATGAAAGCGCTGCTAAATAATCAAACGCCTTAAAGCCATCCCTAATCATAAAACTCGATCATTCACAAGGAGCGAAGTCGCTTCTGCACGTGTTTCATTGAGAGGTACAGTGCTAAAACGTTACCAATTGCATTATTAGTGTTCAGTATCTTAATATCATATTAAATTTAATTTAGGTATTAAAGCTTTATTTGTTCAACCCTGATGAAGTCCCGGAGAGGGGAAAAAAGCTTCGGAGAATTTTGCTATTTTAATTACTATTCTTATGTTAATTTAATTATGTTCAATAAAGTATTATTTTGGATTTTTGTTTGGTTCCTCAAAACATACAAGAATACAAGTGGAAAAATCTGACGAGGACCAGGAGTTTAAGATATGCTTGGTATGCTGTGAACACTTCAGTAACAGTCGGCCTGGTGATGATTGGGTTCAGTGCTTGACATGCAAGCACTTGGCTTATGAACTCCGCACAATTGAAGAGGATATATTTATTTGTCAGAACTGTGACTCTGACAATGATTTGGATTGAAATTCATTGATTTCCTGTCAAATATCAACATCGACAATTGCGTTACAACTGACTCAAAGGTTTGTTTCAATTTACCCTCTACATGGGGTCAAATGTAACACGTGACATGGCGGGTTTAGATGACCTTTACACACAAACCAAGAACTGCATGAATTTAAAATGTTTTGGAATATGTAGACGGGTGTTGTTTTACTTTTTAGCAAATATTTCTTTACGCTAGTCTCATTAAATTTTGAGTTACAAAACAATTGGTTAATTTTGTTACACTTGTCTCCGGTCTCCTCCAATGACTCGCGTTTTCTCGATTCACAAATCATCGAGGAGCGGTGGGCACTGCTCATTCAGACAATGACTCAACGTTTCGAGCTGCTGCGGATCGGTTTTCTTTGTTGCTAGGCTCGACAGAGTAACACAATCTACTTAAAAAGTGCAAAATCAATTGAGTGGAATACTCTCCTGGCCAAGGGGCAGTTGGCAAAATTATTTAAGGACGCCTTTAATCGTGTGTTGGATCATGCCTGACGTAAACCTTCACTTATTGCGAGCAAATCTTCACTTCAGACGCAAAGATCGCTCGCTTACTTCTTTCAGTCATAAACCAAATGACGTGGCTGTGGTTACTCCTTCGTCGTTTCTTGGACAAAATCTAGCCTCCTATTCACCTCTAAATATCTTTCATGATTGGAGGCGTTGTGATTTCCTTTACAGAACCACTTTGGCTCATAAATTTTTGATGTACTAGGTGCGAGGTTACTTTCCTATGCTACAAGATAGAACCAATTGGAGGGTTACTCGTAGTAATAACTACACACGCCAATTGGTCCTGGTTAAAGATGGTGAGGACACCTCAAACCGCGGGACTTATCGCTCGGGCCGTGTATATCAGGTGCACCCTTAGAGCCGTAAAGGGAAGAAGTTAGTCCGTAGAAAGGCTGTTGCTGTTTTGAAGGTTTGTGGGGATGGTACCAATGAAATCAAACACATCCTCCGCGAAAAATCAAAAGTTGCTCCTGAGTAATATTTTTCATCGTATTTTATCAGGCGCTTTTGTATTTTGCGTTCATGACAGGATTAATGGTAATTTTTGTCCTTTATAACGTACAGCTATTCCATAGAAACTATTGAACTTAACTTCTAGCACATGTGTTTATCAACCTTTTCCTTTCACTTACAGCACTTTTTCATATAATTGTTTATAATGGTGGTGGTCTACCATGAAAACAGCTTCTTCACCCGACAACTACATCACTGATCCTTATTGCGGCTTGGTGTTTTATATGTGTGTGATTTTGTTTGAAACCTCACAGTAAATTCTTGTTCCTAAAGAGGCTGCTCTGTTGTCATACCTACGCTATTTTAAACAAGTATTTTTTGACCGAGTTTGCTGTAAATCGAATTGGTGCCCTGCGAGCAAGAGCCTTATTTTACGTTTAAGTTGTTGCATTGCACTTTATTGTCAGTCATTTATCTGCTTTGACCTGCACTAAAAAGTCCTGATAAAAGCGCAAAAACATATTACTAAAAGGGTTTAATCAATTATATATAAAATATTGAGGATCTTTATTTTCGTTTTGCGGTTTGTTTAATTTGGAAGATAAAGCGCAATAAATTTTGACGTGATGTCTGTTTTAAGTTGCTGTTAACAAACTCTTTTGCTTTTATTACTTGGTTTTTGTCTGGTTGAATAGTCAACAGTGCGGGGAAGGTCATGACCCTCCGACGGTGACACAAATAAGGTTTGTCTCCGTCAAGAGGTGAATCTTGAATAATATACATGTATATATATATTGTACAAAATGTCAGTTCAATTTCCAATATTTATTCCAGCGGAAGTTCAGTCAGCAACCACGAAACTAATTCTGAAGATGATAGCATTCCTGCCACCAGTTAAGCTAGCTTCTCATATTTTATGTCTCCATTATCAAACACAGTAGATGTGACATCAATGTTGGTGAAGAGCAAATAGCCAAGTTCCAAACTGCTTATAATGAAGACATTTGTCTCAAAGAGGTTGTTGCGAAAAGAAAAGATTGCAGTCAAAAAGAAAAGCCAAGAAAACAACGGGTTGCTGCAATTGCTCCATTCTGTAATAGTTAAGCTCGAAATGAATTGCAGTGATGCAATATTTGGTCAATAACATGGACATATTGATATCCGAGCAATACAAATGTTTTTGGAACTTTGTGATATAAATTGATTATTTGTTAATTGCAAGATTATATTATGATGGACGATTAGGCATGTGAAGCGAAGTGTAGAACTCAATAGCATCAGCAGCTTCTTTCTCTGTCGACAAAGAACCACATTATGCAATCATTTCTCAACAAAGTGATGTATATCTTGGCTTTTGTTCGCCAACCACTGCAAAAAGCCTACTTTTCTATTTCCAGCAATAAGCATTGCACCTTGGCTTATCATGGCTTGATTGCTATTACTTCATGATTTTATACTTGCAGGCAAGTGATTAGTGACTGGCTGATAGCATTCTTGATCATCTCAATGCACTGGAGATTGAGACCAAAACCATCCTGCTTAGGGATGTGATGGCACCTGTAATACTGGGTGGAAGGAAGTTCAATGACTTACATAAAACAACGCCTTAGAAGTTCATATCAACGAATTATGTGTCTGTTGCATTGTTGAGAATTATTTGAGAAAATAGATGTTCAATCCACCCATCCAAAGAGTTTTAGTGGTCTTTTTGGAAAATGGATATCTGCAGATATTTGGAAAGAATCCCTTACAGTGTGGAATCACTTTTTATTAATAATTTTCTAAAGCTAACCCACAAATTTATTAAAAAACTATCCACTGAACCAAAGTATTTGCATTCACCTTAACTCAAAAACAGTAATCAGCTGAAGCAAAGTATTTGCATTAGTTTTACTCAACAGCAGCAACAAGTAATTAGCTTTGGTTGCGTTAGCTGAAACGCTTTTCCTTCCCTTACCAGCGAACTCCGACCCATCTATTGCGCATCGAATCTTCCCACAAAGATCAAAGCAGAACAATATATTGCAATTCACGATTGATAAGATCACAAGAACGCCGATCATAATAGAATTCGGGACGTTAAAATGGTTTCTATGAAAACAACAACAGACAAGTTCTCAGAGCGGATGTGAGCATAATGCTACTTTTCATTGGCCTATATCAATCAAAAATAAGTGGAACAAAACTAGTAATTTCCACGCTATTGAACGATGGTTTTTGATTATTTTCACCAGATCGATACTCAACACGGCAGGACTGGGTGATTCAAAACTTTATTTAGGAGAGTGCTATGCACAGAAAACAATATGTCCAGATTGTTGAACAAAACAAACAACTAAACAAGTAAAACTGATATCAAGCTTTACACTGAAAAAACAAATAGATATCAAAACTAATCCCATGTAACAAATTCACATTTCTATCAATAATAGCACGCATATGCGAACCGTAAGTCGAATACTGCAAGTTCTTGGTTGCAGTTAGTTCGGAAATTGAATCAAAATGCAGATTAGTACATGGCGTGACAGGGCAAAATTGTAAACAGCAATAAATGCTCTAATTTACATCGATCTGGTTTGCGGTCACATAAAACTACATAGTTACGTTTTCGACAGATCAACTACGTTTTATGCACATCAACCACGTCTCAGTTTTATGATATCGGTTCAAAGCACGCAAAGAACGGGCAAAAGAATAACGCAATTTTTTAGATTAATTTGTGCAATACCGAAAATTCTAACATTCTTTAAAATAAGATTGGCTCATTATATCATTCATGTTGGGTAACTTTGGCCTCTAGAATCTTAAGGTTGCACGTGAATTTGGAAGCCCGACTGGATATGCATAAGAAAGTGAAATTGGTTGCAACATATATTGTTGGCATGTACTTGAAAACACCCATAAAAGCTAAATACAAAAGTTTAGTCGAGGATGCACCAAAATTCTTTTTGAAGAAATTCAATATAAGCTACTTTTTGCTGAAACAGAATAACTATCAATTATGCAACAAAATGTGCAACAAGACTGTTTTTTCGCACATTTAGAAAACCTGATTCAAGCAATTTTGGGCGATGAAGATAAAGCAGTACGAATCAAAGCAGTGAGAAGATTGAAAAAATATGATGCACTCCAAAGACAAAATTATGAAATGGTCAGAAAGTACAGGTTCTTGAATTCCACCTTCTTCGATGCAAGTTTACTGCAAAATCCTACACATTTTTGGCACCAATAAATGATGATGAAAAAAGCCCTATAACCTACCAGTTACATAAAAAATGAGTTTTGCCAGAGGGCAAACCACCATTGACAAGGAAGTGCACTGTCGCGTTTTAATAACAATAATAATAGAATTTTCGGTTCTATCTCAATCTTAAATTTCTTTTAAAATTGAGGTGACGTATGATAATTGCTCAGATAATTAGGTCTGACTACAACTTAATAAAACTTGGAAAAGATTGGCTTCCACTAAAAACACCTGAAAACACGTTAAGGATAGAATAATGTATTCACAGAAATAATACTTCACGACTTCAAGCTTCTTCGCTCGACGATCTCAAAACTAATCACTTTACTACACAATCAAAAAACCGCCAAAACTAATTCCACCAATAACTGTTCAATATTCGCCACGTCAACAGAATCCACAATAAATTATCACAAAAAAACAATAGCCCTTTTTTACTCCTTCGATCAATCTCTCTTTTCCCACAACAACGTTTTTGACACTCTAACTACTACTACTACTTAAAAAAATCCCGTTGCGTTATATAGAAATCGAAAAAATAATCCAGAAGTCGCTAGAACAAAATCACGTGAAAAAGAAAAAAGCATCACTAAGTTATGTAATCGGTCAACGAAATTCTTCGAAGAAGCTATAATCACTAGATCAATCTGGAATTTTGTTATGTCACATACGATTGTGACGTAATAAAGGCGTACTTACAGCAAATCCAATCGCGAGGAAAAAAGGTCTTTTTTTCAATCAGTAGCCGAGCGAACAAATTAATACAACACTATACGCAACGCATATGTGAAAACTATTCTTACAAGACAAATTTCCTTATTCGTGACCTGCACTAATATCAACCAATATGTTGAAACCAGAGTTGGATCAATTACATCATTACAGACCAATTGCAATTGCAATTGCACCAAAAATTTTTTTAATTACTGTACATTACAATTACAATTACTTTATGCTGAAAAACTCAAATTACAATTACAATTATATTTACTCTTAAACTTGTAATTTAATTACAAATTACAAATACAATTGCAATTATTTTTTGAAGTTGTAATCAAATTTGTGTAATATCACAGTAAAAATTGAAAACGATGCATACAAATACTTTAAATTGATGATTGCGCTTAAACCTGTCTCGAAAGTTTAATGCGATGAAAAAAAGACTAGATTGTTAGTTGGCAATCTTTTTCAAAAACCTTCTTTGATTTTTCTTGATGCTTATGTTTCAGATTTGTATATATGCTTGTGTTGACTGGGTGAGCACCTCTTCAAATGTGTGATTGGATTAGATGATGCTTTAACTGCAAATTTGACCCTTTTTGCAATGGTTATAGCATGCCTCAGTACTAATAAAGATTTAAAAAATTATGACAATGGTGTAGGTTGTACTTCAACTGTGGTTTCAACTTCAAGATGATTCATTTTTAAAATTAGAACAATATTCAGCAAAAACAGTTGTTTTTCAAAATTTAAGCGTCAGTTAGAATTACTAATACCTAAATAAATAGACAACAAGATCAACTTTACCTTGACTGACGTAACTTTTTTATTCTTCTATGAAAGCTCTGACCAAAACTACAAAATACTGTGTAACGTTCAAAGAGAAACCAAACGGCGATTCTATCAAATAATGGGCATGGCTTAACCTCAACAGTAGACTGCGCTGATCTCTGGACCAATGCAGCCCAGCACCAGATGAGAAGCCTAATGAAATACTGTATTGAGTATTGACACTAACTTTTATACACGACTAGCCAACACGACCAGCACAAGCTAACACCTTGAAGGTAATGCGTGCATAACCTACAACAAAATAATATGGTATCATTTAGAAAACTGCAGACAGTGACACTGTTTCGACCTATTAGGTCTCTTCAGTGCAGTTGGTGACCGACAAGAAGCTAGAGGCTTTTAATAAAGTATAGGTTAGACCAGGGGTCGGCAACCTTTTGAATGCAGTGTGCCAGTATAAGAATAATATCAAGATGTAAGCAACTTCGCGTGCCAAACATTTTTATGTGTTTGGTTTGCTCGCTCATCAACCTGATTTGTACAATAAACGGATAAGAGACAAAATTTACTTAATTAATTTTATTGGATAAGGTCGAATACAGTCAAAAGAGTCGCTTTTTAATAAGATTCTTATCCTTGCTTTTCCTTGCTCAGCTCAGTAATATTGGGACTAAATTTGAATACTTTCAGTTGAACACATAAAGTTTGATGTTTCGTAAGTCTGCTGCGATGGGCACTGAGAATAAACTTCATGTGTGAAAATATTTGTTCACACAAATGAGTGGATCCAAATGCAGACAGCAAAGCTATTGCCATCTTCTTTAGGCAGCAAAATTTCTCCGACAAAGATTCCCAACTCGTTAAAATGCTTTTTTGCTCGTTTTAAATCGTTTCCAGCGATATCCTCAAATCAACAAATTTTGATGTCCACAATAAAGATGCTTTGAAATTGATCAGCTGCATTTATAAGTCTTTAATATCCATCCATTCAAATGTAGATAATTCAAGTCTTTGCTGCTCTTCGGCTTGATGAGAAAAAACAATAAACTAAAATGTTAAAAATCTTGAAATCTATTGCAAAATTGAGACGTTAGGTCCCTCACGTACATATCAATTTCAACTGCATTAACTTGGTGATCCACTGAGAAAGCCTTCAGGTATTTAAAGTAGCGAAAATTGGCGGTTCAGATGTCCCTTGTGTACATTCAGTTAAGATACAAATCCTTTCCATATCTCAAAAAGACACATCACTGTTTGTCCTGTACCCTGCAGACGAAGATTAAGTTCGTTAAGGTGCGTGGTGATGTCCATAAGAAAGATCAGTTTTACAAGCCACTTTTCATCCTCCAGTTTGGGGTAGGCCATTCCTTGTCCTATCAAAATGGCTCTTATCTCAACTAGACATTCGACGAACCTCAAGAAAGCCTTACCGCGACTTAACCATCTGACGCTGCAGTGCAGCGGCACCTCATGATATGCACTTTCCATCTCTTTAAGTAAAGATCGAAACTGTCTGTGTGTTGTAGCAAAGTGTGCGACAAGGAAACTCACTATTTTTGTTACTGTTGACATTACGTCATTAAGAGCAGAATTTGAAATCTTCGCACAAAGATTTTCTTGATGGATAATACAATGTAACTTCACAACAGGGTGCCCGATCTTTCGCTCAACAAGAGTAGCAAATCCACGGTGTTGTCCCATCATAGTAGGTGCGCCGTCTGTTGTAACTGAGAATATCTTCTATGTATCACTCCTTCTTTACTCAAAATTCTTGGTAAAGGTGTCAAGTATATCTCTTTTTAGTAGGCCTAGTGCCTTAAAAAAGGTTTCAAGCAACAAAGCTCTTCATGTATTTTGCCGTTACTGCAGTACATCGCTACAATAGCTAAACGTGGATTATCGATTACATCTATTGTTAAATATTTTTGTTGTAACCTTCTGTTGAGTTTGTGGAATTTGTTATGCCTATTGGTTCATTTTTCTGCCGCTGTAGTCAACGCGTGGTATCGGTAAAATCCTCGCTTTTTGTTGTCCAGTCAAATGCAAACGCGCCTGCATGCGAAGTAATAGAAAACGGCGCTAGAGTTTGTTTAGTTTAAAGGTCAACTGACACGAAAATTTTGACCCTTTTTTTTTACAAATTTGAAGAAAAAACGTATTTGTGATGAGATATTTTAAACTTTTAATGCAATACAAGCAAGTGGGAAGTTGTAAATGAGGCTGAAAACACGAATTTCGTGAATCGGCGGTTTTGAGGGCGATGACGTCATAGATGAACATCTGTAGCGAAAAGCCATTATGATCAAGCGCGCACTGTCGCACAATCATTACGCGAGTTAAGAAAAACCGCAACTAGTTCTATGTTAAAAGTGGACTAATTTTGAGGGCTACCACTGCTTTCATTATGGAAATGGAACATGCAAATGACAGCAGTCACAGCAGCATAAGTGAAGATGAAGAATTGAATATACCTACGCTTGTATTGCCGTACCAATTTGAGCCGCCAGCTTTTAGCTGCTTAGACAACACAGCTGATTGCTCGTTCAGCAGCGATACAAATGATGAACATACCGCAGAAAATGAACCGAGAGTACCTGACGTTAACATTTGGTAAGTTGTGAGTAGCGTTGGCATATCCACCAACCTATTTCATACTTTATTTTCGCGGTGACACTGGCTGAGTGCAATACAGCTTTTGTTACGAGAAAACGTTGGCTTGTGTAAGACACATACGACCTTTGTGTTTATTAGACGTGAAAATCATATTTTTTTGTAAAAGGTATGGCTGTGGAAACTGTAAGAGTATGCCAACCGAAAAATAATGTCTGTGCTGTCTGTCTGTCACAGAGATTGACAGAAAAAGAAAAGAAAAAGGTGTTAGGTGCATAACACTATCTTCAGGCTTTCAAGCCAATTGCTTGGATATAGACGTTCTTGAAACATCATTTTACGAGTACAAAGAAATTCATGGGCCACCTAAAGAAGATGAAGAGATTCATGAGTAAGCGGATAGAAAGGTTAATTGCTTTGGCCAGTTGGATTGGTAATAAATGCTAATATTTTAGAACTTATCGATACATAGCCTATCGGAGATTTACACACTGGATATGGAAGAGAATTGGCAAAAGAAATAGAAAGATTCTACCTGCATGTGTCGTTACAAAAATCCGGGAAAAGTTTACCTCTAAACACTACTGTGGTTTTAGATACGCATGTTAGTGAAATAAATAAACATAATCGTACACTCGCAAATAAGCTATATGACAAATTTTAATTTGGCTAACATATTTTACACAATTCCGTTGAAGATAAAAACAAATAAAATCGAGCACTGAGCAGAATAGCAAAGCAAAATCTCCAATTATACTATTACACCAGTGCACTGCCATCAACCCTATTTAGATTGAAGCGGGATTTGTGACGGCGGATGACTTCAGTTTTGCTGACTTCTTTGCAATTTTCAGCTAGTGGAGGAGGTCTAAAAGAAAACCTTGAACCAGTAGCCAATTGATAAGTCGGACTCACCTCTCTTCTTAACATAACGTTGCGCATTAATTCTTCAACGTAATCTATAAGATAGCTGTTATATGCTAGTCTGCTGTTATATGGTAGAAAAACGCACTGATAAAGTTTGTTAAAACAGAAGTGATCGGTAATTGGGTACATGAGCACAATCGCTTCAAAGATGAAGTACATAAAGCAAGTATGGTTTCACATAAATGGCAGTGTTTAATTACCATCTTTCTGGGGATGGCCGAACGGCATCAGCTACTACGTTAAGATTCAGCAAACATGCAATAATTGTGGTGACAAGGAGTAAGGAAAAGTTACGACTAGTTTAGCCACCCTAACTAAGTGCTGGATTCTCCGTCTAGTCGACCTGTTATTACTGGTGGCCCTCTGCCCCATGGCAGAAAAGAATTTTGTTTAATAACCTGCAGTACTTGAAAAACAGTGCGATGTGGAACAACACTTCTTTAAAGCAGTCGGAAATAACCATATTGTGGTGGAAAAAATAGCTGCGTTCTAGGTCGAAGTTGTCCCTGTTCAAACTAAATGTTTAAAGCTTCACTTCGTATATACTTATCTGCCACACCCACTGTTTAATAGGAAGCAGGAAATCAACTACAAACTTTTGCGCAATGACGGTAAAGGATGGGTTTACTTACTGAAAGTCTGATGGGTTTTTATTTGTTTAACAACGCCTTCAGAAGAGGTTCTTCCTTTGGGATAAGAAACCGTGAAGCATGCCAATTTCAAATGCTTCATCATATTCAAGATCCGAGTTGCACTTCTGCCAGAAAACATTATTGCCGCAGCAGTAAGCAGGTTGCCGTAAGGCATGGTACCAGAATGAGGCTGGCTAGTCCAATAAAATGATGACCCACATTCACATAAATAGGAACACGTAATACATGTCCCATTTATATCTTTCTTCATGTGCAGTTGTTGTTTTGCACAATCGTGACAAAAATCCGTCAGCAAGCGAAGTTGGGTTTCAAAAACCACAAACTTTCTTTCTTTATCTGGCGTAGGGTTTCCATCACCAGAGGGCGTGAAATTGTTTTCATAGCACTGATCAACGTTTGGTACCCAGCTAGAATCTTCAGGATCATCATTTGTCACGGTATCGTCTAAAAAGCTTTTCTGGTTGATAAGTGTTACTTCTGTTTGAGTGCCTTGACTGCAATACTGCATTTGAGCCTGTTCCACCTGTACCCTCACATGTCGTGTTTTCTGTCAACAAAGCACAATAAAAATAAATGTCAACAAGACGAACAAATTCTTACACATTTCAAACAAAATTTAAAGATCACATGATGCAAAATCTGGTATAGTGATTTCCATTGAATAACACAAAATGTTTAGCCACAAATTGTAAAATGCATCAACATATTAGAGCAGTGGAAAAGCATTTTGCGCAATGAACAGTAAATCAAAATAGGCGCACAGTTTCATGAAATACAGTACATATACAATGAGTAAAAATAAAAGGCTATGTAGTAATAAGGATGAAATACATACTTACAACAACGTTTTTGGTTTGGCTGGAAAAATCTTTTTGTTTACTGTTGACAACTACATCTTCATCAACACTGATGCAGCAGTCTTCCATACTAGTAACTTTATCAGACATATGATAATCCTTTTCAGAATTACTTCAATGAAAGTGTTTTTGCACAATCTACAGAGCAAAATCTTTAAGACCAACTTGCTTTAAGTTATGAAATATGTATGCTGTTCCAAATTATTGAACACAATTAGTGATATGCAGTATTTGTACATAGTAAAAATGTCACACAATACCCTTTCTGAAAAAAAGAAATTCCAAATGACTGCCACTGATCTCAATAGAGCATGGTTTTCCCTTATCAATGTAGTTAAATAGTATACCAGCAAAACAGAAGACTTTTGCTATTGTGCAATTTCTAACACCTTTGATACCAGAAAACTTTACAACAACAGCTGTTCTTCAATAACAAGTGCCATAACAAAAGCATGACAGTGACCACATAAATGGCAGGTGTTCTAATAAAAAAAAAATGCCCAGAGAGAACTATGCTAACAGATTTTACAAGGTTAAATAAAATATTTAGAGTAACGGGTAACCAAAAACCAACAACTACCATAAGCTACTCAAATACCTAACAAATACAATCACAATGATTACAAAACATTATGCAAACCTCTATTTGTCGACGTTTCTCCAAAGCTTTGGACTTTCTAGGTGATTTTGTTTTGAGCTTCACAGTTTTTTTGAACTCTGGAATAACAGTTGGTATTGCTTCAGGCTTTAATTGCAATCTTAAGGTTTTTTCATATCCAAGTGATTTAGCAAATGAGCGGCTCAAAACAAAATCTGATTCAGTAAAGTGCTTTTCACATACTTTGGAGTGTGTTGTCGGACTAAAATACTTTCTTTGGCATTTTAATATCCAAATGCGTCTCAAGTCCAGCTTTTTGGGAAAAGAAAAAAAAGCTATCTTCTTATCCCTTCCAGACCTGGAATTACAAGTTCCAACAGCGCAAATTACCATCACAAATAGATTATAAATGGTTGACTAAATGGTCTAAAAAGACAAAAGATGGACAAATTATCAGATATTACAAAACCTACTCATGAGTGAAGAACTAGTTTTTTCTCTTTCATATCAGCTGTAATAAAGAGTAGACCTAATATCTAAATATTTTAAAAGAACTTGACAGCAATGTGTACCCATATGAAGAGCAACACAATCACATATTGTCTGATGGTGCAAATATTTAACTGCTGAATAACTACCGGTATGCTAAATAACCAGCTAAACATGTAGCTTTAAGATCAAACCTAAATTGCCTAGACCAGGGTTGTCCAAACTTTATGGGACGCGGGACGCATTCGGCAAGGAAATTAGATCGCGGGCCGCAGTTGACATTTTTCCTCTTATGCACTGTCTCACCGTACCAGATGTAAAGTAAAACACGTACATGTGTAAATGAATCTTTATATTTATCATAAAAACATATTCCTGGGGAATAGATTAAAGAAGCTAAGATGTGAATACTACGAATAAGAGAGTTTTGGAAATTTTGAGCAACGTCAGTAGACCAGGAAACCTTAAAAATAACTGACAAGTATGAATAAGAATAAACCATAAATTTATTCGCAAAAAATATTTAAGGAAGTACGTAAAACGGTACAGTTTATTTAAAATTCAGTGAGATGGGTGTGCCTGTATTTTGGAAGCCAGCTCCTTTGTGTCAATGTCAACTGAGGTTAAGGCTAAACGAAGGCAGGCTTCGAGAGATGTTTGTTTAAGTAGATTCCTCTCTTTGGATTTAATCGACTTCATTGCGGAAAATGCTGCTTCACAAAGGTAGGTACTGCCAAACATTGACAGCAAGTGCAATCCAAAACGGCGTAAACTAGGATAATGCTCTTCAGAAAGAAGAGGCCAAAATTGAGTGATTGGCAGTGTAGCTTTGCTTAATAAAAACTGGTCACTTTGCAAGTCACACAATTCAAGCTGCAAATCTTCATCGGCTTCTGATATAGTTATAGTCAGCGGAGCATTGAATACATTGAAGTTTTTCTCAAGGTGCCGGAAATCTTGAAATCGCTTGTTGAAGTCTTCAATCAGGGTATCAAGAGTTTCAACAAAGCAGCAGAAGTTATTGTCCTCTATTTCTTTAGAAATAACATCACAACTTGGAAAGTGAATCAGAATGTTACTTTGCAGATTACTTTTAAAGAGACATAATTTTTTGCGGAAGCCATCTATGAAACCATACAGAGAAGCAATTGTTTGATTCCTACCCTGTAAACTTAAATTGAGCTTATTCAGATGCTGAGTAATATCCGTGAGGAATGCTAGACCTTTCAGAAAGTTGACGTCTTGCAATAAACCTTTAAACCCATCAGTGTCTGCATTCAGTTCTTCTAAAAAGTTTAGAATCTCATTACGCAGACTGAAGAACTGCTGCAAACATTTCCCAGCACTAAGCCAACGAACAGTAGAATGGAGTGAAACGTCAGAAAATTCTGTATCCAAATCTTTCAAGAAATCAACAAATAGACGATGTCTCAGCGCTTTATTACCGCCTCTAATGAAATTAATAATTTTCATTACATGCTGCATCACATCAGATAAACGTATACAGCGACTAGATAACGATTCTTGATGAATAATGCAATGAAACATTGGGCAGTCGACTCCAGCATCTCTCAAGTACGCTATAACCCCTCTTTTAGCTCCAGTCATTGATTTGGCACCATCTGTAACGATGCAAGAGCATTTCTGAAATCCACCATACTTGCTCACTAAAGAATTCAGCGCTTCATAAATATCAGATCCTTTCGTAGTGGTAAAAAGTGGGAGTAAGCCGAGTAACTCCTCACTGACATTAAACTGTGAGTCAATACTTCTAACAAAGACAAGCAACTGGCTGACATCCCTTATATCTGTGCTTTCATCAAGAGCGAGAGAAAAATAAACACACTGCTGAATTTGATTCATGACCTTCTCCTGAACGAAATTGCTAAGCTCTTCAACACGTCTAGCAACAGTTTGATGCGAGAGTGGAATTTTTTCAAACCCACGAGCTGCATCGTTAAAGCCCATGGCCTTTCCCATAGCTATTGCACATCGCTTAATGAGATCACCGTCAGAGAATGCCTTTTTGGATTTAGCCATCAAAAGTGATACATCGCAAGAGGCAATGGTTGTAGAAGACAAAGGCTTCACTAATTGAAACATCTTTTCTTGACGCTTACGCAGGTTTGATTTGAGATCATTGAGTAGGGCTCGCCGCGCCTCACCAGTGTATTTATCATAGCCAGTGACATGAAGAGTGCTGTAGTGTCGTTGTACATTGTACTCTTTCATAACAGATATCATTTCATTACAAATTAAACATAAAACTCGACCACTTTGTTCTTTCACCAGGAATCTCAATTCCCAACTATCCTTGAATTGACGCTTTTCATCAGAGATTTTTCTTTTCTGAGCCATCGCATTTGTAAATAAAATGTTTTCTGCAATATTGGCTGTGTGCTTTATGCTGAGAATATTTAAATGTTCCAACCGTTTTGCTCATAAAGAATAAATAATATTCCAATTCAAACTTAAATAAAGTTTAGTAAAAAACAACTTTTTTCGAAATAACTCAATAGATGTCTAAATAATACTAATTTTTAAAAGTTTTCTAGAAGAGGCGGCGGGCCGCATTGAAGGAGGTCGCGGGCCGCATGCGGCCCGCGGGCCAGACTTTGGACAACCCTGGCCTAGACTATATAAAACAGCTTTCATTAGTTTTTGGTCTAACAGTTACTACCCAGAGTGCACACTTGTGAAAAACTGACAATGAATTTACTGCCACATGTTTCTACATTACTGTCTTTGCACTTAGAAATGACAACTTTTCTGCTTTCCTCAAACAAGCTTTCAGCAAATGTTCACAAATGACGTCATCGCAACCGTGGGAAAAAATACAGGAAATAAGAAAACTTGATGTTTAACTGTAAATAACTCGGGCTAAACAAAAATATAAAAGAAAAAAATTCAAGAGTGAGTTTATATCGATAAAAAGATTTAAAATTTCAAATAAAATCGCATCTTGTAAATTTCATGTCAGTTGACCTTTAAGTATCAAATTGTTATTATTGAGTTTGGTGTCACATAACTAATTAGTCAACACATTAATCTTTATATTGATCTTTGTAGAGTGAGACAACTGATAAGTAATTGAGATAAGTATATACAATTGAAAAGTGTTGTCTTACTCAGAAATTCAAGTGGTCATTTGTTCGATTCTTGTCTGGAAAATAGTTCTGGTACGTGACAGTTGTCTTTTTGTAATTGTTTTGCAGTTAAGTAATTGTGGTTTTTTTATTTTTAGAAACGGACGTTATAAGGAAGTGTAAGGAAAAGCACAAAACCCCAAATTCATCTTTCAATCAATCGTTTTATAATTTGTGTAATTAAACCGAATTATCAATTTTCCGTCATTAAATTTATTTCTCACGTTTTTGGAATTGTATAACTCCGTTGAAGTCTATCAGTACTAGACAAGGATTCTACATTTGTTGGTAGGATTTGCCTAAGCTTTTTCTGAGGAGAGACTAGGCGGAAATTATTCAACATCTATGCTTTCATCAAGAGCTACGCTGAAAACATTCGCACGTTTTTACGCAACAGTTTGCTGCTCAGTTACATCGGTAGCCAATGTCCACGATACCTCTCTCAACTGTCCGAAGAGAAATAGGCATATCCTTGATCCTCGAAATTATGATGCATTTGTTTGGCAAATCATCAAACAACACTTCAGCACAATTAACAAAGGCCTCCTTTACAAACATCCCATCAGTAAATGGTTTTGCATTTTTAGCAATAATCTTTGCGCCTTGTAGCTACCTTCGATTGTTCGATTCGTGCTACGAATCATTTTCTTGAAAATGTTGCTTTGCTTTTCGTAGAGAGATAGTGCTTTTTTAAAAGATTCGATCTTTTCTGCATCGTCCTTGAAGGATTTCTCGTGCTTCGTTTCAAAATGTCGTTTTTTGCTTCATGTTCGGCAAACGACGTTTTGACAACGAAGAGCACACACAGCGTGGTCGTCTGGAGAAACGAATCCGTAATCTGTCGTCTAGAATTCTTGAAAAGATCCATACCTAATTTAAGTTTCTTAGAAGATGCCATTAAGTCTGATTTCATAAGCCCAAATCTGTAAATTTCTAGGCAGGGAGGCTGATTTTAAAAATCAATTAGCAAACAGCAATAAGCAGGCAAACATTTTATTAAAACTATTCAAACGCTATCAACCAGACATTCAGCCCTCATCAGGAATATACATAACTAACACAACTATTTAGCAATAACACTAGGTATAACGAGCATTGCTACAACTATTTTTACAACTCAATATCAAGAAAGTTAAAACGTGTTTACACCACAATTTTATTTATTCTTGCGCAGTAGCGCATCTTGGTTTATTCTAATTTGTTTGTGCTAATGGGAACTCAAATAAACTAGATTGTCTTAAGCCAATTCTTTTGCTCTCACAGCGAGCCAGTTGTGAGTGTGACTAAGGACGGATGACGTATATATACGCGCATGTAAATCTTTGCCGCCCAAAAGATGGATGACGTATATATACGCATTTTTAGTCTTGGCAAAAAGACGGATGCCGTTTATATATGCTAAGGTTCTAAATGGAATTTTACTTGATTTTGGGAAACACTAAAGCAATGGTTTTCAATTGGGAAGGGGGGGATTTATGACTAAACGGAAAAGGGGAAAAGAATACCGTCCACAAGTGGTTAACAGACATCGCCGACACAGAAATTGTCAAGTGAAATGCAATGCTTGACTAATTTTGAGACTGTTGATTTCGTGCAGTGTAGACAGTTTGAGCTTGTGAGTTTAGATTCGCGTGCGCGTCAAATCGCTTGGCGTGCCATAAAAGATCCTTTCGCTTGCCACTTGTGGCACGCGTGCCAGGGGTTGCCGACCCCTGGCTTAGACCGCCACACTAATGTGGAGTGTGGCGGTCTAGAGAGCTAGCCTCTTGCATTACAACATGGTATCAATATCACACAAGCTGGACCGGTAAAGCCAATCCAGCACGATAGATCAAGTGCATTATGCACTATAGCACTAATACAAGCTGCGGGCCGCTATCTGCAACCACAGTGGTGACAGCAATAATACACCAATGCCGCTAGAGAGCACTATATAGGCTAACTAAAAAATGGCTAAAGCCACTAACGTTAAAACTCAAGTTACCACAATAAATGAACTAAGACTAATACCGTTATACAATTGTAAGCTGGTCTGCAGGATACTGTTCACAATAAAAAGAGGAAACCTAATATCGTTATTAGGCGTAAGCTACACAGTTTTGGAAGTGTTGTCAGTGAATTCTTACAGAGCGCCGCCGTGAGTCAACGTTACAGGGAAGACTAAACGGAATGTCATAAAGAATTATTGCCAAAAAGAGAAAACGCAAATCGGCGGCAAGGAATAACGGGTATAACTGAGCAAAATGAAGTTAATTATCACAAGGACTTACATAAGGTATTAACGACGCATCTATCACCCTAACAACTGCTTCAAACCGAAGAACTTGAAAACACTTACAAAACATGGACTCAGCGAAGACTTTGGTGCATTGTGCAAAGTCTTTGCAAACACTGTTAGAAAATTGTACTTATTTCTCAGCAAGCAAAAGGAAAATCTCACTTTCTTTCTTTTCTACAGAGAGTGGCGATGAAACAAATGGCGTATTTGCGTAATACGTTACAAACACAAGTACAACTTGATTAATTAAAAGATTATCTGCAACATTTGATGAATTATTTTGTCTTGCGAGCTGCCGTAATTTGATTAAAGTTGATACAATTTGTATAAAATAATGTTCCTGCTTAAGTTTAAATTTTTCAAAAAGCAAAAGTAATTGTAATTCGGCCAGACATTTTTGAAAATTACGATTATAATTACAATTACAATTCTAATTGATCCAACTCTGGTTGAAACCCAATTATATTAATTATCCCAGTCACATGCAATCTGTGGAGTACGGGAAAAACTAACCTTATTGTCAACGAGACGAATTGCCAGACAAAAGCGTCAAATTCGAGAAAGCGTATGCACCTTAGAAGTTAGGAAAAGACCGGAAGTATTATATAACAAGAAAAGCTTCCAACCAATAACCGACTTCCTTATTAAGACATTATTAAACAAATTGTAAAACTTTACAACTGTATTTTTATCATGCCTTAGAACACTTTACAATGTTATCACTTGATTTGTATTAATATAGGCATCAAGCTGCTTTCTTACATTGTTTATTCGACATTCTCAATGAAAATTCCAAGAACTTCGTGATTGAAAAGTTGCAGTAAGGCATTACTAAAAAACTGAAAAAAATTAGAAGTCGCAAAAATTGTAGATTTAATAGCAGAAATGTTTTCTTCGTTAAAAACCAATAAAAGTAAGTACTATCAGTGCATGTCTAGCTCAAGTATAGCAGATTTTATTGTAATAAACATATTTTTGGGGTGCGACTAAAAAGAGATGAGAGAGAGCGCATAAACGGAGTCCAATTTTTCTTTTAAATTTGGATTTTACTACTTTTTGGCCACAGGCACAAATCTAGCACCCAGGCGAATTGAAATTCAAAAGCTTCCGCAAAAGAGTCAGCTCTATTGGGCCAAGCACGCAAACACGTTGATGACAATGCAGGCTGTCTGCTGATGAGCCTCACCGCAAAAAAGCACAACGGTAGGGTTCCGACACTAGACTCAGTCGTAGGTTTAAAGCTCATCGCGTAAGCGTGTAACCTGCTATTGCAAAGAGAAAACATCCTCCGCGAAGGTGAAAAGCATACCAGGAAACAGCGACGTACGCCGCGAAGGTGCAAAGCATACCAGGAAACAGTGACGTAGGCTACGCAGGAAGTTTCCAAGGGGGCGCCAAAGTTTCGTCACAATCGTGTGACGTCACAAGCCAACTTTATGGGGAGTACCGAAGGCACGAAAAATCAAAATCCAAGGACAACTCCGAATAGTCGCGAAAAACCAGCTTTGCTTTGCTAAAACTGCTTGTTTGGCTTTACATGTTTTCATTTTTAGAGTTTGAGGGATGCCATGGCACAGTGGCCACCCCCTCGGTACGCTAGTGCCAGAAAAATAACATTTGGAAAGATATCAGAGTATATTGCAAGGAATGTTGCCACTTTGCAAAATAACTTGCTTTGGTGACTACCATACCAAAAAACGTTTGTCTTACGTTAACTAATTTGCATCGTCAAGTGAGTGTAAAACTATGCTTCAAATTTTTCGTAAATTTTTTTGTATTTCCAGTGTGACTTACCAGCTGTCAAAGTATTTTGTTATATGCTTGTGTCGTGGTGTTTACTTACAATTTACACACTCAAGTAGCAAACTCAGCTCTAGAAAAAAATGTAAGAATGACAGCAATTTGAATTTAAGTAAATAGGACAAAAATTGGTTATTTTAACGTTGATTCAATGCAGTTTAATGCTAAATTGACGTTAATACAGCCAATTTTGCTACACGAGCAATGGTTTAGAGCAGTGGTTCTAAACCGGTGGGCCATGGCCCATTAGTCGGCCACAAAACATAAGTTGGTGGGCCTCGGGCCTCTGTGTATTTTGAAAATGGGTCACATGTCTAAAAAAGTTGAGAAATACTGGACCATACGAGCAGGCAGTAACGGAGTCTTGTGATAGCAAATAGCTGACTTTGACGCGATCCTGTTAGCTGGAGAGGCGGTAACTTTTTTTCTTTTTTGGAGATCAACTTCACTATTACGTTATAGCCAACGGAGGAATGGAAAGTTGTTCTAGCGGCTGGAATCTAGCCTTACAAATTTGCTACCTTTCGTGTTTCGTAGGCTTATTCTAGCGACATTTTAATTAATACATTATAGTCTTTTTTAAGTGGGCCGCGAAAATTTGTGACATTTTGAAGTGGGCTACGGCACAAAAAAGGTTGGGAAACACTGGTTTAGAAGCTTTAGGGAAACGAATGCGGTTTTGCCGCCGAACTTCTATCGCTCAGAAAAATAGCAACGGCCATCGCGAACAAACAACGCCGCATCGAAAGTGTTCAAGACGCGCAAAAAACGTATGTAAATCATTTTATTCGCAATTGTACGTAAAAAGGGTATACGTTTTTGGTACGCACTTCGCGGACAAAAACGGATGTGCGGATGGAAACGTATACGGTGTACATCCACCTTAACTTGCATGTAAGTCTTTACATGGACAGTAGACGCCGCTTATTAAGCCCGCCTCGGGACCGGACGATTTTGGGCTTGGTAAGCGGGTGGGTTTGTTAACCGACAAACGACTTTTTCTAAATATTTTGAGCTAAAATATTTGTGGCTAATTGTAATAAAAATAAAATGTTTAAAGCTAATTACATTGTACACAGAAATTTGTAAAGAAAATGCATAAACGGATTATAAAAATTTTGATATTTAAAATCAGAGGGACCGCGTATGTACTTTCGCACTCAATTAACGTACTACAATTACTGCCATACATGCGCTGTTACTAACGGTTCCTTTAAAATTGACGCACTTCAAAAGCACAACTACAATAACAAAGTTTTTATCTTTTTGGATAAAGAACAGCATAAATTTATCACAGGAACGGTGTTTAATACAAAACAGTATTTATTATCACCAAAATAGATTCATTTTCGTACAAATTCATCATGGGTAAGTTATTATTGTTGTTGTGACGAAATAGAAGAATTTTAGACAGTAACCAAAATGCTTGATGTTTATCCATACAAAGAAAAATATCAAGAATTATGAAATAAAATTTGTTAGTTAAGAAGCTTTTTAAACAAATTTAAAAGAATTGCGTAGAAAATTAGGGCTTATTAAACGGGTTTTTGGGCGTATAAAGCGAGTTTTGTAAATACAAAGTCAAATGGAAGAATTCCGGGCCGGACGAATTTGGGTTTAATATGCGGGTGGGCTCATAAGCCGTGGGCATTAAGCGGCGTCTACTGTATTTGGAACAATAACACACTCAAACAACGATTAAGACAATTCTATTTCCCTTAACACTAGAACCGCCAGAACAGTCATTTTGACCATTGTACATTTCTCTGTGGTAAGCAGACAGGCAAAACTTTCTGAATTTTCATAAGAATCTGTTTGGTATATAATGACCAAGTTTCATTGCTGGTGTTTGTTTAGAAAAAAAACTACGATCATCTTCACCCCAAACCGCCAAAGATGATCATTTCCACCGCTAGCTATGTTCGCATAATTTTCGGTACTAACTAATAATGCTAGATAGAAAAAATTCAGCGTTGCAATAATTATTTTGTTGTCGCATAGTAGCGTTTTCACTTCATAGTGTTGTGTTGTAGGTATTAAATATTCAAGAAATAAGTCTAAGGACAGAAACCATTTCAGCATATTTTCTAATTATTTTCTGATCGCCTACAAATTGTTTTTCACAACATCCATCCAGCAGCCTGTTTCAGCTTACTGGGTGAGAACCCCTCGACGTTTAGCTGGAGTATTCGTAAAGGCAACCCTTGCCGAATTCTCTTCTTTTTGGCCATTTTCCCAGCTGGAGTGGCCTTAGGCCCTAAAAAGGGCCGTTTTTGCTTTCGCACGTCGATAGCAGAATCATTTCCTCTGACTTGATGAGCTTCGTTTCGCTTCTTTATTAATCAGCTTAAATCGCTGCTTCGATGATTCAGCTACTTACAGGAGGAACTACGTGAAGGTGCTCATCTCCCCCCCCCCACCTTCGCCTGTTTCAGTAATCGTGTTACATTAATTGCGTTCGAGTTGACAATCTATAATGTCATCACAAGCAGGAGCCAAATCTAAAGTTTTATCATTTCAATTATCAGTGAAGCCAGTAGTCAAGTCTTTTCGCAGTACTGTACAATGTACTGCCATAAGCATTCAGGCTACTACGTCAAAAACTCTCAAAAATGTCAGCTCGGCAAGTTATTGATTTGATGACTAAGTTAGCAGAAAATGATTCTGGTGAAAAAAATGCCGTCAAAATAAAGGATCAAAATTCATCAGAATTATCGATATCTGACAATGAACTTAGCAAAAGTGAAGACAGCACAACGGAAGAAGATCATGGCACATCTCAAACTTTACCCCTAGAAAACAGGGTTGCTGTTTCTGCTACACTTATAAGGGATGATACAGGTAGGCTTATGTCGCATGATTCGATATGTCATGCAATGAAGAGAAAAGAACACTGATGTAAAAAAGTGTGTTTGCATTTTCTCTCTTCATTTGCAGGCTAACGTTCATGTATTGCTCCTGTTACTTGATCCGCGCTGTCGTACAGCCTATAGCTTAGTTCAGAGGAGAATTAATTTTTTTTCATACAGATTATAGGTCCATTTAAAATTTTTTGCTTACTATTTAGATAGAGATGCTTTTGAAAATGTTTTTCTAGTAGGAAAACCTAGTCAAAAAATCTACAGGTTAGGACACATAGATTATTATTTCCCCATTACATCATTTGTTTCGCTCAATCTTATTTAATAGCCCAACATTATTTTCAGAGATAAATATAAACGATTAATGAAGGTAACTAACACCTGTCAAGGTTGTTTCTTGTTGTTAATGATGCCTGGTGCAGTGACGCTATTTCTTTGTGTCTACTGCATTTTTTTTATATGGCAGCTGTCGCTCAGCTTAGGTAAGTCGCACAGGTTAGGTAATAAACTTGAGTCCTGATGATCAAAATGTAGGGGGCGCTGTGTAAACTGCAATCGTTACATGGCTGACACTGCATTTTGATTTACGGTTGTACCAACTTCTTATCTCGCTATTCAGCAACCAATGAAAATAATGCAAACATTCAAGAAACTGCAAAATATGAAAGGACCCCAACGGATTCAAACTTTGGTATAGGAGGAAGGCGAGCTGTTCAAAATATCCTCACAGCGACACCGCAGCTGACTCCATATGCAAAACGGAGGGTAGACTCACCGTTGAGCGCTTTTCAATTAGTCTACTAATTGACAAAGGTGTTCTTTCTCACATTCAAACTCGTACTGAAGTTGAAGCTCAAGAAATTTTGCGAAATGCCTGACGAAAACTATCGCTAAATAAGATCCAGGCATTTTTTGGTTTGTTATACATTCGTGAGTTATTGGTATATATCGGATAAAAACATTTATGTCGAGACCTTCTGGAATGTCCAATTGGAAATTTCCTTTTTTTTTCACAAATGATGCCCAGGAACCGCTTTCACGGAAGACTAAAATTTTTGCATTTGGGCTCGCGATCCACTAGATCAGTTTGTCATTGGTCAGATAAAAATAAATCTTAAATTCCTTATCGTATCTTGACAAAAATGAATGGCCTCCCCCTTCCCAAAGACTCTTTAATAGAGTTGTGTTGCAGCTGATCAAAATGTATTTGGGAAAAGGGAGAAACGTGACAACGGATAGCTTTTACTTCTTTGGGGCAGGTAAAACATCTTAAAAAGAAAACCAGCCTTGTCGGCACAGCCAATCAAGCCAGAAGAGAAGCGCCTGGATCTGCAAAAGCAACGCAGCAGCAGTACTCAAGCAAGCTTTCACAACTGGTGACTTGGATACATTGACTACACCCGATTGCAAGCCTAAAGCGAACGTATGTGTCCTCAGTTCTGCTCACGTGGTAGCGAGTACAAAAATAAATAAGAAAAGAAAACCAAAAGAGTAGGTTACTTCAATACGACCAAATATAGTGAGTTACAGCAGTCAGAGCTCCGCAAGTAATGGAAAGCAATGCCAGAGGGCAGCCAAATGCTTGCCAAGCAATATCGTGTGAAGCTTGCAGCAAGTTGGTCTGTAAGAAATGTACTGCTAGATGGCAACATTTTGTGTGAACTGTGCGATGGTGCAGTAAGTCATCAATATACATGCTATTTCGAAAGGTAGTGGTTTTCATTAGCGTTTGATTGTGATTAATCATTCCAGTCAGGGAAGCCTTTGCTCCAATTAAATGTCATGAACGTGTTCTTTTTTAATATTCTAGATATTACTTCGTCTTTATTTTGTAGTGTGAGCTCCCCTGTATGGTTTTGCGGTTTTTATCCGCTCATAAGATGCATTACAGCTATCACAAAATAATAATTCCAAGTTTTTTGTTATTTTGCGTACTTTGGTGATAGCAGTCAAACTGATCATCTTTGGTGGTAATTGGTAGACCTCGGCGGTTCCAAAGTTAAAAATTGCTACGAAAATTTACTACGTGTAAGCAACAGGCATTTTCGTACATTTTCATAAAATTAGTATTTGCGTTAGCGAAATTTTTGTTTCGACGAAGCAGTAACCCCTACTGGTTTCTTAATTAGTAGTAAGAGTCAAAGCTCTAAGCTCAAAAAGTACCCTTGGCTCCTCATATGTTAGCATAGGCTGACCTACTGCAAGTGTTTACGATCTTCAAAGACCTAATTGCGTGTTGCAAAATAATATATCAAAGTGATGTCACAATGCACTACACTAATAAACAGCCGCCTCAACGTGGTGGTGCGGTCCCCGACCCCGTTTGGGTTAAGCCGAAATGGTTGTGAGTGTCATAAGGGGTTTTGTAACGTCACGATGATGTCATAATCAAAGATTATATTTTTAATGGCATTTTTGAACCGAGAAAAGAGGTCTTTGTAAATAATTTTTTTCTTTTTTTTGTTTTAGCATAGGTATGCCTTGAACGTCTGCGGTATCGAAAACGACATCTTGTTTTTAAACAGATTAGATTTTTTCAGAAATACAAAATTGAATTCTTCAGTCTCAGCTGAAGATATCACAAATTGTGACCAGCTAAATTCGCGATTTTGTCTAAATAAAGTCTGTTGTGTCGCGTAATTTAGGTCATCTGCAGCAGCGTTGTTAGGTAAGAAAAGCTTTGACTGCTGACCAGCTGCTAGTAACTAAAGATTAGTTGGTGTCTGTGTGGCGTTATCATTACTTAGCTAGTCTTGAACAGGCGGGGACAAGATGTCAGCAACGCGAAATTTGTGCAGTGTTGATGCGGCTATGAATCATGTAGAATATTCTGGGGATGATATGAGCAGTGAAAGTGAAGACGATGATGATTTCACTCCTACGGTGACACCCGAATCTGACCCATCTGATTCTTCGGATTCTAGTGCAGAAGAAAGCAAAGGACCATCAAACACAGGAATGTTTATATTGTTTATAATATTTATTGCTAAATTATACGTATTGCTAGTGATGTGTAGTACTGTAAAATTTTAATTAAACTGATTTGTCTTATAATATTTGTAGATGTTGTTACAAGATCTGGTGTGACCTGGAAGCCACTCACAAGCACAAGAATAGGGCGGTCACCACAAGCTGCTGTTTTCAAAGCGTGTGCAGGTCTTACCAATGCTGTGAAAAACAGGGCTTCAAATTCTCCGTATGCAGCAAGGACGATGTTTATAGATGAGTCCATGCTTAGAAAAATTTTAAACGGCATTGTTACTGAACTCCAAACCCACAAAGCAGGTTGGTCCGTCGCCATAGAAATTTCTTTGGAGTACGATCTCCGGCCAAACCATTTTTAAAGACACAACGACTAGATTTGCTTATAAAGAAATTAGAAAGTTTCTGCAATGCGATAGCAAGGGCACACGATTTATTCAGATTCAGAACGACTGGTTCACCTACAGTAGTAGTATAGGATGGGTCATTTGGCGTCAATTGCGGCGGTGCTGCGGCGGAGCTGGCGGCGGAGCGATGACGTCGCGCGTGGGGGAATTTTTGAACCCTAACCCTAGCCCTAGCCCTAACCCTAATCCTAACCCTAACACCAGCCCTAATCCTATGTAAGGGAGCTAGTCTACTTTTTGTGAGGAAGCTAACCCTGAATATGAGGGTGTTAACTCTAATTCTATTTTATGTGAGAGAGCTAGCTGTAGTTTTAAGGGAGCTAACCCTAGATTTGAGGGTCCTAACTCTAGGTCTATGTGAACCAGCCCTAGCTCTAAGGAAACCAAGGTCTGAGGGCACTAAGTCTAAGAGAGCTAACCCTAGGTCTGAGAGTGCCAACTCTAAAAGAACCAACCCTAGGTCTGAGGGCGCTAACTCTAACAGAGCTAACCCTAGGTCTGAGAGTGTCAATCTAAGGGAGCCAACCCTAGGTCTGAGGGTGCTAACTCTAGGTCTATGTGAACTAACCGTAGTTCTAAGGAAGCTAACCCTAGATTTTATTTGAAAGAGGTCGGAGGGAGTTAACCCTAGATTTTATTTGAAGGAGTTCGAAGGAGCTAATCCTAGATTTTATGTGGGGGGAGTTCAGAGGGAGCTAACTCTAGATGTTATGTGGGGGGAGGTCGAAGGGAGCTAACTCTAGATCTGAGAGAGTCAACACTAAGTTGAATGAGTACACCCAACACAGTGTTAAAAAGTTTGACATCATTCTTATGATTTAACGGTTTTCAGGTTGTGATACCTTATTTCAATGACGTGTTTAACTAGACCGTAGGAATGCAGTTGCATCCTTATTGCGCAATCCATGACATATTCTATTTTTAACCATGATGCAATTTTTGCTTTTGTGTGGACAGGTCCAGACTTGTCCATAGAAAATTTTAGTATGTAATGTAAAAAGATCACATTTTATTCACCTGTTGGTTAGAATATATCGTCTCTGTCTTGTTCAGACTTGCCCAAGCTTTTTCTCTGTATTGTGCTTACATGATGAAAAGTTCTAAGGACACTAATTTTATTTGAAGGAGGACGTAGGAAGCTAACTCTAAATCGGAGAGAGTTAATATTAACACGGTGTGGACGGTATTTCAAAAAGTTTGGTGCAAAACTTACCACCATTTGGTACTTGATCTAATTATTACATATTTATATAGTGGTTTTCAGGGTGTGATTCTGTATTTCAATGATGAAATCGGTTTTTAACTAAACTGTGAGAATGTAGTTGCATCCCTATTACACAATCCATCATGATTCTGTTTTCAACCAGACCGTGGGACTCTAACCCTAACCTAACTGTAATTCTAACCCTATGTAAGAGATCCAACCCTAGGTCTATTAATTTTTGTGAGCTAACCTAAATCCAAGGGTGCTAACTCTAGGTCTGAGAGAGCTAATTATAGTCCTAAGGGAACTAACCACAGGTTTAAGGACACTAATTGTATTTGAAAGAGGTCGAAGAGAGTTAGCTTTAGATTTGAGGGAGCTAATTTTAGTTCTAACCCTAACACGGTGTAGTTGTCATGTAGAATATTGTAAAAAATTTGGTGCAAACCTTGACACCTTATGGTAATATTTGACTTGTTGTATATGAAGTTATTGCACAATGATTATGTAATTTTTATACAGTTGTTTGTTTGGTATGGTGCAACTCTTATGCGGTAGCATAAGAATTATCCAAGATAAGATAATATTGCGCAATGGTTTCATAATTCTGGTACAGTTGTTTGTTGTGCTGTGACAAAATGATGTTAAAGTGGTGGGAAAAAGTTAGCAAAATGTAGCGTCGCTCTTAGAACTAGCCAAAGCATACAATTTTGAGGCTAGCTGTTTTTAACATTTTACGGTTAAGATTGTTCAAAGTGTATTGCATATTTGTTTCCAATAATGTTTTCACACGCTTTTATGATAAAAGATTTATCAATTTAGCTAGCTATTCATGCGGTTTCTGCATTACGTAATTACAATGCCAGCGTTCTAGGTTGTTCAATTTAGGAAGTCTATTGAGCAATCGAAACTAAAAATTGGTATAAACGTGGAAAAAAATCACTTGACAACGAGACGGCAAAAAGACCATCAAAATGAACTGCCGTACCTATAAACAAAACTTTGACAATAACAAACAAAAAACACGGTAAAAGATATAATTTTTAAATAAGCTGTATTTTTCTTCATTCACGTTCAAACATCGTCTTATTATGAGTTGATCTGTACCATACAATGTGATTTCAGACCAAGAAGCAGCCGCTACTTTTGCTTAAACAGTCTCGATTCCATATGACATCGTTGTTACTCAAAAACTCTTGTAAACAGTAATGTTGTATAGACTCATCATACAAGGTTCGTGTGATCAAGCCGTAGACTTGTTATTCAAGGTTAAAAATCTCAGGTAAGAGTCAAATTCAATGCACTAAGAAATACACATTTACCAATTAAAGCAAAATTATTCCTCTAGACTAGGTTAATTTAACCGTTTTATAGTAAAAATTTTGTAGTTTATCAGAAACACAACCAACCAATAGTTCTATTTTCAGCAAAACGGGTGGAGATTTAAGTTTACCTTTTGTCATGGAGCTTGAAATAATTCGCAGAGCGTTGAATTTCCAATATTTATACGGTATTACAAAACTATTATTTGAAGAGTTGATTGGTGGTACAAAACTTGAATATTGCGGAAAGTAATACATTCATTTTCTCGAAGCTTTTCGTCTGACTCGTCTTCAGGAGAAATACGTCAGAATGAAAAAGATAGAAGTGTTGCTCGCTTATATAGAGGAATACTCGATAGTGATTGGTCGATGGGTCGACCAATGAAAAGAGAGGAAACTAATGTGAAATTTTTAAGCTGTATACGAATTCTTTTTGCTTACACAAATTTGGTTTAGATGTTTTGATATAAGTAGCTTCAAGAGTTAAAAGATGGAAAGCTGTTCGGCCATGTGCAAGTATGGAGACTTTATCATCTAAATAGTTTTGTGCGCATAATTGGTTATGTAGGAGATGTTGTCCAATCGCTGATGAAGAAATTTCGGTGTTGAGGGATTTGATTGGTTTACAGGAACGGGCCAATGAGGTTCGATCTTGAAAAGTGTGCACACCTCGAACAGATTTCGGCACATGCTGCGTGATTCTCTGCTGCAATCTTTGGGAAGTACGGCCCACGTACCGACTATCGCAGTGGCACAGGTATTGGTAAACAATATTGCTTTTGTGAGAAGCAGGCAGTACATCTTTCGTGGTTGCAGGGAGAAGCTGTCTGGTGGTAAAGACAATTCGCGGTTCGACAGCAAAGTAACAACGTTTAACGGCTGTTTTGATTTGCGTTTCGAACGTCGTCGAAACGTTTCCAAGCCAAGGTAAGTGTAAATAGACTGGGCATTTCTTTGGACCTGACGGAATAGGTTTGAAGAACTGAATGATTTTTCTTTTTGTTACTGCGTCAATAATATTTTCAGGGTAGCCATTGTTTATCAAAATGGAACGGATTTTTGATAGTTCTGCTGAAAGAGTAGATTTTGAACAGATTGCCAAAGCTCTGTGTACAAGCGTAGATATTAAATTTATTTTCCGTTTCTTAGGGCTGAAAGAATTCCAGCGGACATATTGGCCAGTGAAAGTCGGTTTTCTGTATATTGAAGTAATAATATGGCAATCATTTTTCTCTACTAGCACGTCCAGGAAAGGCAAAGTTCCACCACACTCTTTTTCAAAAGTGAAGTGAAGCGAAGGATGAAGAGAGTTAAGGTGGGAGAAAAAAGCATTGCAATTCTCTTCATTGTTGAATGCAGCAAAAGTGTCGTCGACATATCGATAATAAACCATAGGTTTGTTCACTTTTTTAAACAACTCGGCTTCATAATGGCCTACAAAGATATTGGCAAGGGCTGGGCCTAGAGGTGAACCCATAGCTACACCATCAATCTGCCGGTGCATGGTATCATTGAAGCTGAATTCAACAGAAGAAGTGGCAGTTTGCATCAGCTCCACGAAGATTTCGCGGGGAAAAGGAGGTGTTTTGAGGTCGCCATTGTAGAGGGCATCAGCACAAATTTCGATGGTTTCTGATAAGGGAACATTAGTAAAGAGGCTGCTGACGTCAAAGGAACAGAGGAAAACAGATGACGGAAATTTGAAGGTTTTAACTTCATTAGCGAAGGAAAAAGAGTCTGAGATGCAGAAAGTAGAATAAAGGGAAAGTACTGGGTCAATGACTGACGTAAGCCATTGAGCCAATTGGTGTTGGGATGAGCCAGTCATTGACAAGATAAGGCGTAGTGGCACATCTTTCTTGTGAATTTTAGGTAATCCATACATGCGAGGTCGTTGAGAACCAGTAGGTCGAATGGAGTTGTAAATTTTGGCGGGAAGAAGATCATCTTTTTTCAGTTGAAGTAAACGTTTTTGTATTTTACCTTCAGTTTTTGCTGTATTGTCAAATTCGTTAGCAGGACCAAGATTTTCAAACTTCGACTTATCCTGTAAAATGCAGTTCATTTTTGAAACGTAGTCACTTTTGTCTAAAATAACTACTCCAGATCCTTTATCAGGTTTGGTGATGAGAATACTTTCATTACTACGTAAGGACTTAATGGCATGGATGCATTCTTTCAAAATAAGAAAGTCGCCAATATCGACGGGGGTACCACAAAAGGCATGGGCAAGATCGCTCAATCTGGCTTTCAAAGCGGAAAATTGTTCAGAGGAGTGTGGGACGTGGTGGAGCAATTGGCCGATCAGTACTTCAAACTCCGCAAAAATCTTTTCACGTTGGATATTGTTTGGAGGTAAACAGAAATTTAAGCCATGCGAGAGGACGAATTCTTCATTGGACGAAAGGGTGTAACTGGAAAGGTTAATAATCGTGTCCTTGTCGGGTTTTGCCATATTTCCAAAACGTTGTTGAAACAAAAGTTTCAAATTTCGCTCGTTTTTGACGGAAAGTTCCTTCTCTTTTCGTTCATCGATGTTAGCAATATACCTGCAGAATCGAACAGTTTTCAAGAAGTAGACAATTTTTGTCTTACTTCGATTTTGTTCGATTCTGCAGGTATATTGCTAACATCGATGAACGAAAAGAGAAGGAACTTTCCGTCAAAAACGAGCGAAATTTGAAACTTTTGTTTCAACAACGTTTTGGAAATATGGCAAAACCCGACAAGGACACGATTATTAACCTTTCCAGTTACACCCTTTCGTCCAATGAAGAATTCGTCCTCTCGCATGGCTTAAATTTCTGTTTACCTCCAAACAATATCCAACGTGAAAAGATTTTTGCGGAGTTTGAAGTACTGATCGGCCAATTGCTCCACCACGTCCCACACTCCTCTGAACAATTTTCCGCTTTGAAAGCCAGATTGAGCGATCTTGCCCATGCCTTTTGTGGTACCCCCGTCGATATTGGCGACTTTCTTATTTTGAAAGAATGCATCCATGCCATTAAGTCCTTACGTAGTAATGAAAGTATTCTCATCACCAAACCTGATAAAGGATCTGGAGTAGTTATTTTAGACAAAAGTGACTACGTTTCAAAAATGAACTGCATTTTACAGGATAAGTCGAAGTTTGAAAATCTTGGTCCTGCTAACGAATTTGACAATACAGCAAAAACTGAAGGTAAAATACAAAAACGTTTACTTCAACTGAAAAAAGATGATCTTCTTCCCGCCAAAATTTACAACTCCATTCGACCTACTGGTTCTCAACGACCTCGCATGTATGGATTACCTAAAATTCACAAGAAAGATGTGCCACTACGCCTTATCTTGTCAATGACTGGCTCATCCCAACACCAATTGGCTCAATGGCTTACGTCAGTCATTGACCCAGTACTTTCCCTTTATTCTACTTTCTGCATCTCAGACTCTTTTTCCTTCGCTAATGAAGTTAAAACCTTCAAATTTCCGTCATCTGTTTTCCTCTGTTCCTTTGACGTCAGCAGCCTCTTTACTAATGTTCCCTTATCAGAAACTATCGAAATTTGTGCTGATGCCCTCTACAATGGCGACCTCAAAACACCTCCTTTTCCCCGCGAAATCTTCGTGGAGCTGATGCAACTGCCACTTCTTCTGTTGAATTCAGCTTCAATGATACCATGCACCGGCAGATTGATGGTGTAGCTATGGGTTCACCTCTAGGCCCAGCCCTTGCCAATATCTTTGTAGGCCATTATGAAGCCGAGTTGTTTAAAAAAGTGAACAAACCTATGGTTTATTATCGATATGTCGACGACACTTTTGCTGCATTCAACAATGAAGAGAATTGCAATGCTTTTTTCTCCCACCTTAACTCTCTTCATCCTTCGCTTCACTTCACTTTTGAAAAAGAGTGTGGTGGAACTTTGCCTTTCCTGGACGTGCTAGTAGAGAAAAATGATTGCCATATTATTACTTCAATATACAGAAAACCGACTTTCACTGGCCAATATGTCCGCTGGAATTCTTTCAGCCCTAAGAAACGGAAAATAAATTTAATATCTACGCTTGTACACAGAGCTTTGGCAATCTGTTCAAAATCTACTCTTTCAGCAGAACTATCAAAAATCCGTTCCATTTTGATAAACAATGGCTACCCTGAAAATATTATTGACGCAGTAACAAAAAGAAAAATCATTCAGTTCTTCAAACCTATTCCGTCAGGTCCAAAGAAATGCCCAGTCTATTTACACTTACCTTGGCTTGGAAACGTTTCGACGACGTTCGAAACGCAAATCAAAACAGCCGTTAAACGTTGTTACTTTGCTGTCGAACCGCGAATTGTCTTTACCACCAGACAGCTTCTCCCTGCAACCACGAAAGATGTACTGCCTGCTTCTCACAAAAGCAATATTGTTTACCAATACCTGTGCCACTGCGATAGTCGGTACGTGGGCCGTACTTCCCAAAGATTGCAGCAGAGAATCACGCAGCATGTGCCGAAATCTGTTCGAGGTGTGCACACTTTTCAAGATCGAACCTCATTGGCCCGTTCCTGTAAACCAATCAAATCCCTCAACACCGAAATTTCTTCATCAGCGATTGGACAACATCTCCTACATAACCAATTATGCGCACAAAACTATTTAGATGATAAAGTCTCCATACTTGCACATGGCCGAACAGCTTTCCATCTTTTAACTCTTGAAGCTACTTATATCAAAACATCTAAACCAAATTTGTGTAAGCAAAAAGAATTCGTATACAGCTTAAAAATTTCACATTAGTTTCCTCTCTTTTCATTGGTCGACCCATCGACCAATCACTATCGAGTATTCCTCTATATAAGCGAGCAACACTTCTATCTTTTTCATTCTGACGTATTTCTCCTGAAGACGAGTCAGACGAAAAGCTTCGAGAAAATGAATGTATTACTTTCCGCAATATTCAAGTTTTGTACCACCAATCAACTCTTCAAATAATAGTTTTGTAATACCGTATAAATATTGGAAATTCAACGCTCTGCGAATTATTTCAAGCTCCATGACAAAAGGTAAACTTAAATCTCCACCCGTTTTGCTGAAAATAGAACTATTGGTTGGTTGTGTTTCTGATAAACTACAAAATTTTTACTATAAAACGGTTAAATTAACCTAGTCTAGAGGAATAATTTTGCTTTAATTGGTAAATGTGTATTTCTTAGTGCATTGAATTTGACTCTTACCTGAGATTTTTAACCTTGAATAACAAGTCTACGGCTTGATCACACGAACCTTGTATGATGAGTCTATACAACATTACTGTTTACAAGAGTTTTTGAGTAACAACGATGTCATATGGAATCGAGACTGTTTAAGCAAAAGTAGCGGCTGCTTCTTGGTCTGAAATCACATTGTATGGTACAGATCAACTCATAATAAGACGATGTTTGAACGTGAATGAAGAAAAATACAGCTTATTTAAAAATTATATCTTTTACCGTGTTTTTTGTTTGTTATTGTCAAAGTTTTGTTTATAGGTACGGCAGTTCATTTTGATGGTCTTTTTGCCGTCTCGTTGTCAAGTGATTTTTTTCCACGTTTATACCAATTTTTAGTTTCGATTGCTCAATAGACTTCCTAAATTGAACAACCTAGAACGCTGGCATTGTAATTACGTAATGCAGAAACCGCATGAATAGCTAGCTAAATTGATAAATCTTTTATCATAAAAGCGTGTGAAAACATTATTGGAAACAAATATGCAATACACTTTGAACAATCTTAACCGTAAAATGTTAAAAACAGCTAGCCTCAAAATTGTATGCTTTGGCTAGTTCTAAGAGCGACGCTACATTTTGCTAACTTTTTCCCACCACTTTAACATCATTTTGTCACAGCACAACAAACAACTGTACCAGAATTATGAAACCATTGCGCAATATTATCTTATCTTGGATAATTCTTATGCTACCGCATAAGAGTTGCACCATACCAAACAAACAACTGTATAAAAATTACATAATCATTGTGCAATAACTTCATATACAACAAGTCAAATATTACCATAAGGTGTCAAGGTTTGCACCAAATTTTTTACAATATTCTACATGACAACTACACCGTGTTAGGGTTAGAACTAAAATTAGCTCCCTCAAATCTAAAGCTAACTCTCTTCGACCTCTTTCAAATACAATTAGTGTCCTTAAACCTGTGGTTAGTTCCCTTAGGACTATAATTAGCTCTCTCAGACCTAGAGTTAGCACCCTTGGATTTAGGTTAGCTCACAAAAATTAATAGACCTAGGGTTGGATCTCTTACATAGGGTTAGAATTACAGTTAGGTTAGGGTTAGAGTCCCACGGTCTGGTTGAAAACAGAATCATGATGGATTGTGTAATAGGGATGCAACTACATTCTCACAGTTTAGTTAAAAACCGATTTCATCATTGAAATACAGAATCACACCCTGAAAACCACT